>CM065717.1:52534422-52626922 GCA_033310375.1 Conus canariensis
TCCAAGCAGGGTAAATAACATTCCAGCCGTTGTTCAAAACGTGAAACAAAACTAAAAGAAAAAAAAGCAAAAAGCCTGATTTTTTTTTTTGTTGTTTTTGTTTTTGCCAGTTGCATGTGATACTTTTTATTCAACAAGAGAAGAAGAAAAAAATAGCATTTTCTTCTTTTAATTAACAAGAGAAAAAAGTGCAAAGATTGTCTAAGACAAAGAGGGATGAATGGGGTGCACTTAACTAGGAAACAAGATAAGCAACAGTTTGAAAAAAAAAAAAGTCAAAGACAGTCACAGAAAAAAGGAAGTTATCAGCACTGAATCTCCAGAAGACAGGGATACTATCTACAGTTACCCTACTGCCCTCTCCCCACTTCCCCTCCCCTACCCAAGCCCCCCCCCCCCCCCCCTCCCCAGTTCAGAGATGTCCCACCTGACATGATCTTTGAATTTCTGAAAGAGATTAACATTTTTCATCTGATCTAAGATTTTAACGGAAGAAAGATTTTTAATGAAGTTCCTGGTGCATTTTAGAAGGTGTATTTTAAAGAGATGTGTGAAAGATTTTTTGTTTTGGTTTTGACTTGTGAGCTGACATCAACGAGGTTACAGCCCTGATATGGCCCTTTGCGGTCAGCTGGGCTATAAGCAACATGACCTTACCTTACCTTACCCCCTCCCTGAACCACCTGCACCCCCATGGGAGAAAGAAAAAGTGAAAAGCCTGATTTGGTTTCCAACAAAATTTTGCTTGCAGACTGAAGAAGAAAACAGAGAGACCTTCTGATCTGAAATGATGACATTATTTATTGTTTTTACACCAGGTATGTGCAGGGTATCTTTTCGTATTACAATATGATTATCAAGATTCTTCATCTGAACAGTTTGGTGAATTAACAGCACTCTCAGTTGAGAATGTGTTGTATTGTGAGCATTGCATTAAAAGAAAGGTGAAATTGTGTTGTGTGTGTGTGTGTTTGTGTGTGTGTGTGTGTGTGTGTGTGTGTGTGTGTGTGTGCACTCATGCATGCATGCATGCATGCATGTTTGTGTGTGTGTCATTTCTGGCGTTTCGTCTTTGTTAATCACTTTTAAAAAAAAAAATGATGTGCATTACTATTCTCCTTCTTTTGAGTGTTTTTATAGTTTGATAGTGTGCATTTTAGTACTCAGAGAATGGAGGTGTTTTTTGGTGTGTGTGCGTATGTGTGTGTGTCTGTGTGTGTCTGTGTCTGTGTCTGTGTGTTTGTTTGTTATGTTGATAGTTGAAAATTTACCAGCATTGAACAGAAAATGGAAATCCTGTTATACAGAGTGCAATGGATACCACTTTAACTGATTCCTCTAGCTGTTGTGTACTTTTCCCCCTCCCCTCCCAGTTTTCTCTTGCTATAGGTATGTTGTTCATTTTCGACTTTTAGCCTTTGTCCTGGTTAGTAATTTATTAGTCATATGACTTGCCTAAGGTAAAGTCTTTGACCTGTGGCCCCTGACCTGTGACCTCTGTAAACAGCATGGGACCCACAGCAGTGACACAAACAAATCCCAGCAGCCATTTGACCAGACTGACAGGAGGAAGGACTCCCAGACTGGGATGCATTCTCAGGGAGCGCACAATGAAAGTGTATTCAGGTCGGGTACCTCGATCAGAGTCTCATCAGGGAAAAGGTAAGACAAGAGTTCAGTCAGCCGACATTCACCAGGGAAAATTGTTCACAGGAGTAGACTGTAGAAGTGTACGAAAGGTCACTCAGAACTTGAGGCTTACACGTTTCACACACACACACACACACACACACAAAGCAGACTTTTCTTGATGGGTAAGAATGGCGGTTGCCCAGATCTGAGAAGAGGGAGTTTGATTTTTACGTAGATCAGTGCGCCAGTGATCTTTTTGTGGTTTCTTAGTCCTTTAGTCCAGGCTTTTGATGTTGTCTTGAGATACTTTATAGATCTGTGGTCCAGTGACTGGTTTGTGTTTTTTTTTAGTCTTATACTGTAGTCATTTTATGCCGTCATGAGATTCTCAAAAGTATGTTAGCTGTCAGGTTGTTCCCATGTTTTTGTTTTTTTAGTGATCTAACATGAAATGATGAAATAGATAAGCACTTTTTTTTTATACAGGATAGATGCTGAAGTATTGTTAGATACTCTTTTTTTATCATTTGTGGTACAATAATTTTTTAAGTAGAGTCATTCTTTTCATAACTGATATACAGTTTGAATATTTGATGGTGCACAGTAACTACAAAACATTTCTTAAGAATATTTGGTGTTGTACAGTAAATTCAAAACATTTCTTAAAGTTTCAGTTGAAAGTGCAGCAAATAATTACAGACACTCATTATCCAACGAGAGAATCTTGTTGTGGTCTCACAGGTACAAAGGTGACAGTCTGGACATAAACGAGAACAGAAGCACAGTCCATGCGGGCTACAGCCCCAATAGTAGTGTCACCGGTCAGGAGAACCATGCATCAGATGACAGGCAAAGGGTCAGCAAAGGTGAAGGACTGATTTAGTGGGGAAAAAGACAGGGGTGGCGTGTGTGTGTATGTATGTGTGTGTGTTGTGTGTGTGTGTGTGTGTGTGTGTGCATTTGTGTGTGTGTGTGTGCATTCGTGTGTGTGTGTGTGTGTGTGTGTGTATGCATGTGTGCATATGTGTGTGTGTGTGTGTACATGTACGTGCATGCATGCATGCATATGTGTGTACATGTGTGTGAGTGTGCATACGTGACCGCACACATATGTGTGTGTGTGTGTGTGTGTGTGTGTGTAAGTGTGTGCATGTGAAAGCTTTCTGAGTTCAAAAAAAAAAAAGATGTGGGTACTGGTACGAAAATTTATGTGGTATTTTGCATAGGTATACCATCAGTTGCTAGTTTACCGGCCACACTTGTTACCACAGTCAACAGCCGGTCCTTACACAAGCATCGTGGTGTGTGGGGGGTGAACATTGTGATATGTGTGTACATGTTGGCTAACAAAATGGCATGTCTTGGTGGCTGCCTATCAGCGTTCAACGCAAGTGATTCATCAGATTTCATTGGACTACGCTGTTTTATCAGCCAAAGATAGACACATAGTGCACACTGCCTCCCCCACCTGCGTGCTTCCTGTCTCAGAACTGCTGCTTCTGTGTTTTACTTGGGATTGTTTTAGGGGAAAAAAAAAAAGTTTTGCTCTCAAAAAAGAAAGTATTTAGAAAGCGAAACAGTGTCTGGGGCAAAACAAACTAACCCCCCCCCCCCCCCCCCCCCCCAACAACAACAACCAAAACTGATAAACGCAGTCCTTGTGTGCGGTAACAGTTGCACAGAAAACACTCTCTTTGTCATCAGAACCAGATGGCACAGCATGAACAGACTTTCAAATACAAAACTCTCTCTCTGTGATGAACAAACACAAAATGAAATGAGAAGATGTGTCAATACCTGAACAGTGTCAGCTTCACTCCTGCAGCAGCTGTCTGCAAGAAAACTGTCACTTTTTTTTTTTCATTGTGCTCCCTGTCCCCATCCCCACCTGCCATAGACCTCGCTTCATTGACTCTGTTATGTGTGCAGTGTCTTACTTGGAACGCACGCTCTCTTCATGTCTGTCTGTCTCTTGTCGCTCTCCTCGTTCTTTCTGAAGAAGTAGCGACTTTGCCACTATCTCAAAATCAGTACAGTCAGATGCATACAACTGTACTATACTGTATCATTTCAACTCATATCAGTTCATATTGCCAGCACAATTAAAGGTGGCTTTTTAGTCCCCTTGTGGCTCCAGTAATAACAGTTTCAGTGCAGAGAAAGATTAGACAACAACCCCCACCTCCAAAAAGAAAAATCCTGTCAACTAATTCCCCATCCATCCACTCTTTCCCCCCCCCCCCCCCCCCCCCCCCCCAAATCCCCACCCCCCTTTCCTAACGATAAACCTCAAACATGTTTGTCTTCGCTCTGAGTTTACCTCCAGTCTTATGATTACCTCCTGTATGTTTTGTAGGCATGTTTTTACTTGACCGCAGTCTGTCCTGAGCGTCCGGTCTCTTTTGATAGGAATGTCCCCAAAAGAACAAAGTCGGGTGGTTCCACCCAGGTCTTCAGTTTTCTCTGGAGCTGTGGACTTGGCAGGCCATGGCACTGGCGGCATTGACAGTGTGGACCTGGACTCCACTACTACGGAAGAGGACAGCGAAGATGTGAGTGGTGCCTACTCAAAAAACAGACAAAGACAAAAAAATTGCAGGTGTCAAAGAAGTAAGCAGCAAAGCAAGTAAACATTGAGAGTAATGAAACATATGGGAAAAGGCACCTGTTGCACTGAATAGGGTGATTTTCAGAAATCAGCAGTGTGTGTGTGTTTATGAAATTTGTGGATATGTTTCCTTTTACTTTGTGTTTCTTCTGGTTTACAGTGCTCCTACATACAGTTTTATTTCTTTTATCTGAGTTGTTGGCCTGCGCTTGTTTTTTCCCCCACTATTAGATTGTTCGTCTTTGTATTTGTCTGACTTTATTCAAGTTTAAAGGGCTGTGCCAGTCTTGAATAAAAGTTACTCTGTGTTAGGTTTTCTTATGGGAGCAAAAAATACCCCACTTGTTTACTGTTTATTGTTTACTGTTCCCTGCCTCATTTCATTTCCAGTTAAGTTTTGTTTGTTTGTTTGTTTTAAATCTTCAAAACATTTCAAGCCTTTTTGATCGTTATTGAAATTTTTCTTAGAATTTGTAGCTCTGAACCTGCTCAAAAGTTTTCAGTATTGTTTTTTTTTTCCTCTCAAAATGAAAAAAAAAAAACCCAACATTTTCAGTCACAGTAATTTGATCTGAAGTCTATTATCCCAGGCTGTGTGAAGCGTGAAGAGCAGCCTGACATGGCTGGCAAGGCCATGTGACAATAGTGTGTCCACCAACACCATGATTCCATCCAACTCTGTTGAAACAAACACCACAGTGATTGTGTCAAAAGGCAAATTGAAGTAATTCAGGTTTGGATGTGGCGTTGCATCTCTCACGTCACTGGCATTGTACATGTTTAATCCTTTGTGGCGAGAGATCGGCTGTAGCTACGTGTGGCCGTCCCCATGGCGACCAGAAAACACAAGAGAGAATCCTTTATAGTCGCTTCCTGCTGCACCCTTTTGTGCCGTGTTGAGTTTTTTTTTTTTTTTTCCTGTTCTTTTTCCTGTAATCCTTCAACCCCATTAAAGAAAAAAAAAAATGACTTGATATCGATTTGATCAACATTTTGAATGGAAACCTGTCGGTCAAAATAATGCAGAAGTTATTAGTTGGGGAGGGGGAGGGGGGGGGGGGGAAGTGAAGGCACAGTAAATGCATTGATGTTCTCCGGGGCTCAGACGACTGGGCGACTGACAATGGTGACAGCTTCGCAGGTGATGACTGTCTAGAAGTACTGAAAGGGGGGGGGGGGGGGGGGGGGGGGAGTCAAGCGTGAGGACAAGGGCCCGCAACTCCCGTTGACAGGGAAATGGGATGAGAGAAGTAGAATGAAACGTAGGAGTCGGTGTAAAGGGAGGGAGATAGGAGAGGGGGGGGAAAGAGGCAGCAAGAGAAGTTGAAATAGAGCGAGAGAGAGAGAGAGAGAGAGAGAGAGAGAGAGTGAGTGAGTGAGTGAATGGGTGGTGGGGGGAGGGGGGAGAAAAAGGGAGGAAGCAGATAGGGACTGATAGAGGGGGGGGGGGGGGGGGGGGGGGGGGGGGGGGCAGGGGCGGAGGAAAGTTATAAACAAAAGCTGGGATGGAGGGTTGGGGGGAGGGGGGGAGGGGTTAGGAAGGAGGAGAGGGTTGATAGAGGAGGAAAGCTAGAAAGTGTAAGAGAGTGTGGGAGAATTATAAGCTGGATTTGAAAAAAAGGGGGACAGTGGGAAGAGAGGAAGACAAAGGGGGACACAGGGGAAACACAAACGTGAAGGAAGGGACCGAGTATGGAAAAGAAGACATAGTATGAGAAAGGGGAGAGACGGAAACGGGTCAAAGAGGGGACGAAGGTAAAAAGGGAGGGATTGAGGAACAAAAAAAAAAAAAAGGAAGCGGAAAGTGAAGGGAAGGGTGTGTGTGGGGGTGGGGGGGGGGGGGGGGGGGAGGTGTAAGTGGAAGGGGGGGGGGGGGGGTAGTAAGATGAGAGTGAGATGGAGGTGAGTGAAGTTAGAGTGGAATGGTGAGAGAGGAAGAGATGGAGGAAACTGGTTGAGGGTTTGGCAGGCATGGTCAGTGGAGGGGGGAGGGGGGGGGGGGGGGGGGGGTGGATGGGGGTAGGGAGGAGGGAAGAAAGGAAAGAGAGTGAGTGAGAGTAGAGAGAGAGGAACACAGGATGTAGGAGAGGGAGAGAGAGATAGAGAGGTGGAGGGGGGGGGGGGTGTAGTGCATGATAAAGGGAGAGAGTGAGTGAGAGGGGGAAGGAGGGAAAGCAAAGGCACAGGGAGAGTGGGAAGCAGCTGAGGAAGGTAGACAGAGATGCAGAATGAAAGAGAGAGAGAGAGAGAGAGAGAGAGGGAGGAAGAAGAGAAATGGGGAGATAGAGTGACTTGGGAGGCAGGGAGTTATAGAAGGGGCAAGGATGAGACAGAAACAGAAAGAGAGGGAGAGTAATGGAGTTATGGATAGAAATGGGGGGGTGGGGGGAAGGGAGTGGGTGGGTGGTGGGCAGAAAAGTAGAGAAAATACAGGGGACAGAAATTTATTGCAACCCCGCAACTGACTCCATTCCCCATACAGTCCTTTGAATGAGACTATAAACCGAGGTTCCGTGTGTGAATGCATGCATATCACGCACACACGCACGTAAAATACCATCACCAACTTTCAGAAGAGAAGGCCAGTTTGGCCGTTGGTATGGATGCCACGTTACACATAGCATGCACCTTCCCCGAAGTTGGAGTATGGCTGCCTTAATGGTGGGACAAAAAACGGTCATACACACGTAAATGTTAGTTAATGGTCAACGTTATGACCGCTGAACATTAATGGAAGAAGAAGAAGAACTGACCAACCAAATGAACAAGCCAACCTAGAGACGGGATATGTCTCCTGCTTCATTTTCACAAAAAACCTGTAGTTTTGTCCTGGCTGCATTGGTCAGATTTAAATAGGTTATTGATTATTGAGAAGCAACAGAACATTTTTGGTTTGAAGCATGCGAGTACAAGGCAAACTGTCCAAACTAGGATGTTTGTTTCAGGCCACTGTTTGAGAGTCATCTTTTCTTTGTTTTTGTTTACACTTATTTACCTATGGTGCCAGTCTTGTGATAAGTAAAATAGTGATAAGTAAAATAGAGATAAGTATTTTATGTGAAAGTAAGTTGCCTGTAACAGTGAACACAAGAATACGCAGCAGCTCTTACTTTGGTGAATCAGTGCTCATCTGCTTTTTTTTTTTTTTGAACTGATGTCTCGTTAAGATATCATCACTGGATGAATTTGTCTGGGTTTTTTGTTTTTAAAATCACAGTGTATAAGAAAGGACATTTTTTTAGACCTATTTAGTAACAGATACATATAAAGTATAAATTTTATAGTAAGCACAAAGTATATGTGTTATTCTGTATAGGTTTTGTAATAAGCACAAAGTGGGAATGTCATACTGTTTGAATTTTTATATCAATCACACACACACACACACACACACACACACACACACACACACACACACACACACACACACATTGTCATGCTATATGGACTTTCGTTAAGAAAGCACAAGGAAGAAATGAAGAAAATGTCATGGTGTGTGGATTTCTGTAGCAAGCACAAAGATGGAATGTCATACTGTTTGGAGTAGTTGGTAAGCTGAAAGGAGAAATGTCATATTGTTTGTATTTTTTTCTAGGGAGCTAAATAAAAAAAAAAAAACTAATAATTTTCGGAATTTTGTAGTAAAGCCAAAGAAGAGATATCACACTATTTTGATTTGTTGTTGTTGTAGTAAGCACAGAAGAGAAAAGTGCCAGACCTTGACAATCTGTCCGTGCCAGTCAGAATTTCTTCCAACTGTCTTCTGTTCATGGAAAATGTGCAGACTTTACATCAAACAGATTTTAAGATGTTTAAGGGAAGATTTTGCCAAGCGAAGAATAGATTTGTTTGCATACTCTGAAAATTCTGACGACTTGGAAAATTTGACAATTTTTTTTGGTCTAGTATAGAATTTTTAAAGAGAGAGAGAGAGAGAGAGAGAGAGAGAGAGAGAGAGAGAGAGAGAGAAGAAATACCATTGCCTAAAAAAAAATATTTTGAAAGTTACAGATGGTTCCTACTGTAGTCCCAGATCGAACATCCTACTCGGCAGTCTTTCAACAGTCTCGTGTTATATCTCATTTTAATGTTGTTTCTTTCCAATCATCTGCAAGGCGTTTGTGTTGTCTTCTCAGGACGCAGCCCAGCTGGCCAAGTCTTCATCCTTCAAGCATTCCATCGTCAGAAGGCAGCAACAACAAAAGAAAGAACAGGAGGAGCACGGTGAACTGCAGCAGGAGCGAGCGAACAAGCAGCAACGCGATAGAGAAGACAGACTGCAGCAGGAGCAAGAACGGCCGCAGGAGACGCACGAACTGCAGCGAGAGAAACTAAAGAAACCGAACAGCCGTGAGAGTCTGTCTGAGGGTTGGTAGCAGGCCAAGTGATGTTAGTGTAGTATGGTTTATGCATGAGCTGTCAGACTCCATTCTAACAGCCAGGTTTGTTTTTTTCTTTCTTTTGAATTAAAGCAGCATCACCTGCTCTGCCTCACCTGAAAGGATTTCTTCCAACTGTTTGCGAGACCTAATGTGTTTTATGGGGTTCACTCTAGTTCACTCTAGTTGTTGTTGTTGTTGTTGTTGTTGTGTGTGTGTGTGTGTGTGTGTGTGTGTGTGTGTGCGTGTGTGTGTGTGTGCGTGTGTGTGCTTACATAAGTACATGCACGCATATGGGCTTGCATCCATGTGTGCTTATTGGTTTGTGTCTGTGTGTGTGTGTCTGTGTGAAAGAGAGGGAGGCAGAGAGAGACACAGAGAGATTTTTGCTGTGTTTTCAGTTTTGATGAATTCATGCCAGTTTACTTGTCAGTTTCTTTACATCAATATATTGATAGTACCAGACATTCTTGTTTGGTTGTTGTTGTTTTTTTTCTCTCCTTCTGTATATATATATATAAGCAGCATAAGAAGTATATAAAAGTGTTAGATTAAGTAAAACATGTTGTTTTGCTTATCACTGTTACAAATTCAAACATTTATCATGGTTGTTAAAACTCTGTTAAAGGCGTTACTGTGCTGTTCCACTGAAAAAAAAAAAAACAGAACAAAAACACTATTACATTGCATTGCCATTGACAACGACCACCAAAGAGTGTGAAGGGACAGTGGTTCCTGCATGACATTCCTTGACTGGTTTATATAAGCTTCGTTTTCATTGGTCAGCTTTGACCAGTCTGGCTGCACTATACTTTGTCATCTGCACACAATGTGAGGAGTCGGTATTTTTCCTCCTGGTTTGGCTCACATCCTGATTTATTGTGATCCGTGTGGTGTGGTGTGTGTGTCAGTGCATTCACTGTGTGTTTCATATCATTGTCATTATTGTGATCTGTGTGGTGTGTTGTGTGTGTCAGTGCGTTCACTGTGTGTTTCATATCATTGTCATTATTGTGATCTGTGTGGTGTGGTGTGTGTGTCAGTGCGTTCACTGTGTGTTTCATATCATTGTCATTATTGTGATCTGTGTGGTGTGGTGTGTGTGTCAGTGCGTTCACTGTGTGTTTCATATCATTGTCATTATTGTGATCTGTGTGGTGTGGTGTGTGTCAATGCGATCTGTGTGGTGTGGTGTGTGTCAGTGCATTCACTGTGTGTTTCATATCATTGTCATTATTGTGATCTGTGTGGTGTGTTGTGTGTGTCAGTGCGTTCACTGTGTGTTTCATTTCATTGTCATTATTGTGATCTGTGTGGTGTGGTGTGTGTCAATGCGATCTGTGTGGTGTGGTGTGTGTCAGTGCATTCACTGTGTGTTTCATGTCATTGTCATTATTGTGATCTGTGTGGTGTGGTGTGTGTATCAGTGAGTTCACTGTGTGATTCATACCATTTTCAGCACTGTCCATATCAAGGTCAAACACCTCCAGTCTGTCGAACCAGAGCATTATCAGGACAGCAGCTCCCAGACCAGTTGCTCCTGTCCTCAGTCCCCGACAGGCTTTCAGATCGTGAGTGCATTGAGCTTGTCCTGCAGCAGAAAGCTTGTGTCTTTTTGAGTGATGATATCGGCTTAATCTTTACATTATGTTTGAGAATGGTCGATAATTTTGTATTGGAAATGTATTGAAAAGTGTAGTTTTAAGACTGTTGCATGTGCTGGATAATGGGAAGAATGTGTTGAATGATATGAATGAACACAGAGTTAAGATAGGAACAGCATGCTGTAGGATATCAGTACTGATTCCATGTAAAACAGATTGTGCAGACTTATGATAAGAAAACAAAAGAGGAATATGAAATATAGAAAGGGACTGCTAAGTTATCATTGTTTGTGGCCTTTCTCCCAGAGATTATTTCATGGCATCAGTTATTCAAGCTCTCGGTATTGAAGATTGTTCTTTTCAGTACAAATACAGTCTAAACCAGGTCACCCAAAAAATTATTTGCTTTTGATGATGTTAAACACAAAGCTGTTGATACATTTTCTGATTTGATTCTTCCATCAGTGAAAATTACAACAGTAAGGAAAGACATGGAAGATTCAATCGTTGGTTGTTTTCGCAGTTTTTAAAAATTTGTTTTGTTTATAACAAACCTAATGGCTGAGGATGTTTTGTTGTGGCCAGAACCAGCGACTTGGTGTCCAGTCGTCCAGTGGCATCAGAGCCAGAAGAAGAGTTGAAGCCTTTTTCTGACCCAGAGGCAGCTCTGCGGGCTGCCCACAAAAAGCTGGGCAACGAGGACTGGTGCGTGCAGTGTGATGAATGGCACCGTCAACAGGAGTCACGCTTCCTGCAGGCATAGCCTATTCACCAAGCTTTTGTTTTTAGTAGTGGTTATGGTAGTGGTGGTGGTGATGATGGTGGTAGTGGTGGTGTGTGTGTGTGCATGCGTGCGTGCGTGTGTGAGTGAGTGCGTGCATGCGCATGCATGCTTGTGCACTTGCATCTGCGAGTCTTTCTTTCTGCAGCTTGCGGGGTAATTAGAAACAGATGGGCAGATCATCATCGAATTTTTAGAAAGTTAGTATATACTACATATTGAATTTTTAGGTCTTTAGGCTCAAATCTGACGAAATGCTGGAGAAAAAAAAAATTGACAGTATAGTCTACCTGAGAGTGTCCACAAACCGAAACTGTAATTTCAGTTTATGAAGCGCACTGTTAAGCAAGTCACACCCACCAAACCTTTTTCTTGAAGTTCAGAGTAAACAACACGGTAGCTGGAACCAGTTCATAAGCTGCGGGAAAATAGAAGTGAAAAGCAGTAGATCAACAGTGTGGTGCATCACAGTTTATGAAGGACTCCTCTTCAGAGCTGGACCTGAACAGGCTGTGAAACTCTTCGTTGGCAGAGGTCATGTTGCTTGTGGATGAATCTCCATCTGACCACTGAGTATTTTTGATTTTCCTCTGAATGATTGTGCTGATATTTTGTATCAGGAAAGTTAACCATGTTGCCTACACCAGTGCTAGACCATTTATTCATTGGTTCTAGTTCGTGAGTTGCCTTGCGATTGTTTACATGATTGATGGTCTTCAGTGATGGTCTGTGTGTTGAAGGCTTGGAGTGTCAACTTCAGTATGTTTGCTTGATAGTGAACTGCAAGTGTATGAGTGATATGCAATAGTGATATTTAGCTATTATGAAAACGACTCATTTTGTGTATGGTTCATGCATGAATCGTAGATTATGTGAAAATTAGACAAATTCAAAGATCATTTGTCAGTTTGACTGATCAGCTCCAGATCAGGAGAAGATAATTCTGTGGCCAGATAAAAACACAATTAGATAAAATCTGTAGAGCATTGCAGGTGTAGTAGCTGCAGGGATTGGAATCAAAAGGAAAAAAAGATATCGGCGGATAGCCTGGAAATTGCGGTATAAGGATCCAGCAGGGGAGACAATCAACATTTGTGGTTGGAAGGGCTTAAGCTTGTAAGGGTTGTGTCCCTTTTTCAGACTGTTTTCAGTTTAACCCGTTCGCTGCTTGAAAATGTTACAAACAAAGGCTTTCCAGTGCCAGGGAAATCTAATGATTTGGGGGTAATAATTAACAAAAAATTCTAGCTCAGAAACTACAAAAGATATAACAATGAAATATATATGATTTTTGAAGGAAATTGAATGAAGATTTTGAATCTGGGCTTCTTTTGTTTTAATTTTGATAATAAAAAAGTATTTAGGCAATTAGATTTGGATAGATTTTTTTGCACGATCAAAAGCATATGTATTTACCACTACATCTTCACATCCAAACAAGAACACAAAGCAAAAAAGTTGAAAATAAAGTTTGTATTGTCACACTACACCTGTAAATGAAAGTAAAACAGTTTAGAAGTCTATCAAGACGCTCACACTCTATGCAGACAGGTCAGTCCACGACCACGCCCCCCTCTCCCCACCACGCCCCTTGCTGGACTTCAACCCTCTCTTTCACTGCTCCTCTTCCCCTACCTTTCCCTCTGCCCCGTGCCACGCCGCGAGCAGGCCGCGCTCCCCTCTTGCGCTGACTATCACGTCACTGACCACTGGCACGCAGTGCAGAGTACACACTAGGCGAGCTCGTTCGACGCTGGCAAACCAGTCAGCTGAACACACACTGAGGTCACACAGTACGACACAATAACTGACGAATACGGTCGGCAATTCCATCACTATCATCATCTCACCTTCATGCTCGAGTGAGTCGTTGAATAAAAGATTATTGTCTTTGTCAAAAATCATTAGCAGAGCCTGCTCAGCTGTGTAAATAAGTTGATTTGGTCACTGCGCTTGTCGAAGGTTGTGCCGCCATCTTTGCAAGCGAGACGAAGTGCTGGCTGGTCATCCAGTCAGTGATGAGAATAAATGGGCTTTCCCCTCACGTGTGGTCATTTACATATCATTTTAATACTACAGACATATAAGGCTTACTACGCACACTCTATTTAAGTCCGTTGATAGAAATAGTAACGAATGAAAATTCAAGAAAAATGCATGACGTCAGTGGACGGCCCATAGGCACTGGGAAAGCATTTTTAATGCGGCGTCAGCTGACGGCTAAAAGGCACTCTACGGGTTAAGTTTGTACTGACTAAATTGAAATCATGTCAAGAACGCAGTATTTCATCATTAATGTCTTGATTTTTGTGTGTGTAGGTTTGATAAGATGATTTTTTTTTTCAGAACCTGCGTATTTTGTTGTTGTTTATGAACTGACATACAAAATGATGTGTGGCATCATATTGTGTACCATATTAAAGTGTTGCAAGCTATGGCCAGTTTGCTCGCTCTGTTTGGACCAGTTATCATAGCTTTGCACAGGACTAAGACATCCAGTGGATTGTCTTATATCTCAGTTATCATAGCTTTGCACAGGACTAAGACATCCAGTGGACTGTCTTATGTCTCAGTTATCATAGCTTTGCACAGGACTAAGACATCCAGTGGACTGTCTTTTGTCTCAGTTATCATAGCTTTGCACAGGACTAAGACATCCAGTGGACTGTCTTTTGTCTCAGTTATCATAGCTTTGCACAGAACTAAGACATCCAGTGGACTGTCTTTTGTCTCAGATATCATAGCTTTGCACAGGACTAAGACATCCAGTGGACTGTCTTTTGTCTCAGTTATCATAGCTTTGCACAGGACTAAGACATCCAGTGGATTGTCTTATATCTCAGTTATCATAGCTTTGCGCAGGACTAAGACATCCAGTGGACTGTCTTTTGTCTCAGTTATCATAGCTTTGCGCAGGACAAAGACATCCAGTGGACTGTCTTATGTCTCAGTTATCATAGCTTTGCGCAGGACAAAGACATCCAGTGGATTGTCTTATATCTCAGTTATCATAGCTTTGCACAGGACTAGGACATCCAGTGGATTGTCTTATGTCTCAGGCCCAAAGGTGGAGCCATATTTGCTTCATTCATTCCAGAGCGAAATGCTACCACGAGTTGAATGTCGGAGTTTTTGCTCTTTCTTTCCTATCTTTTTGACAGTGATGCAGCAATCTGTCATGCATTGTCCTCATCCAGCAGGCTTAAGCCAACCAGTTTGTGTGAACTAGTTTGTAACTAGTTTGTAACTGCCACTGGCTTGGAACTACTGAGGAGCACCGTTTTTAGATAACAGTAAGTTATTCTTTGGAATGACCCACCCAGGTGAAAAGGGAATGGTATTTATGTTATGAAATCAGTTCAGCGTCTGTGTGATCATTCGTCACTGACAGGAACAATGAAATGCAAGGGAAATGATATTTAGCGCTAAGCTGGGAATACAACAAGCATCTGTAACAGCAGCAGCAGCAACAAAACTAGGGGTTTAACTCAATGCAGACGTAACTTTCTGCCACAACCGTGACACGCTGAGACGCACTATTTTCGGTATTTTTACAAAAAATATACAGACAGAACCAGACCGAATACAACAATAAATATTATGTTTTTGAAAACTTCAAATCATGTTCTTTTAGAAAAAAAATACTACAGTCCTGTGCTCAGTACACACTTCAATCGCCACTGGTTTGAAAAGTGTAGGCAAACAGCTATCAGCAAAAACTTTTTCTCTACGTAAGTATGGATGAAAAATCAATATGATCATAACTGTAGTCAACACAATTTGTAGCAAACACATAAAAACAATGTATCTTTCACACACACAGCTGTGTGCATGGTCTAAACCTCCAACAGAGAGCTGCTGTCACATATTTGAAGAAAAAATGCAAAAATTTCATCATCATTTGGCATGTGCAACTCACCATCGTCACTCATATCCTCTCTGTCCGATTTGGCAAGTTCGGAAAACAGTTCGGAAAAGTTCGACAAGTTCAGAAAACAGTTCCAGTTCTTCATTTGATCGTTCTTCCATTATTCTTTCAATTACTTCTTGAAATAAGATGTTTCTGTTCGCTACGACTCGCTGACGCTTCGGTGCTGACAACATGATGAACACGGGCAGCCAGAGTTATCTCCAGCTGTCCCATAATATGAGCGAAAAAGTAGAATCAAACGCGAGATAATACACCAAGGGAGAGTACCACCTAATAGAGGAGATTCTGAGCTTTCTGTAGATACCACGATTGTTTACCTTAGACGCACAGCTGCATGCGAAAATTCGAGTAGATCGTCGATCACCTGGTAGGCGACGTGTCTGTGCGAAGCACTCAACCGTCGCCCACCAGCTGATCGACGAGGCGGCAATGAGTTAATGGAGTGGGTGAATGTATGTTTTCTGCAGGGAGGTAAAGACAGAGGGTCTAAACATGATTCGACGGCTTGTGCACTTCCATCCAGAAACCTTCAGTGCCCTCCCAGCGCTGCATTCTACAGTTCTGTTGGTCATCAAAGAGGTATGCTTTACTCTGTTTTCATTTCTCTTTGTTATGCTCAGGCGACTGCAGTTGTTGGGGTTCCTCAGGTGAATACTCTGGGTCCATCCTGTACATGCACTCTCGCTATCAATACTAGGTGATAGAATGCATTCCTTAGGGTAAGAGGATAATTTGTATGGAGGTTTTGTCGTTTTTTTTTTTTTTAAATAATATTGTCTCACCAGGTAGGCAATTACACTCCCATCTTCAGAAATTGAACTTCTTTTCAAGAAAGAGAAAAAAAAAAAGAAGTAAATACTGCTGAAATTCCAAATTTTCTGTTGATTTGTGGATATCCATGAAAATGTAAAATTGAGAATCCATGAAAAAAAAAAACCAAGTCACCAAAAGAAGAAATAAAGGAAGAAGAAAAAAAAGGTGGTTGTAGAGTGCATGGAAAACTGGTCATGTTTCTGGGTTTGCTAGACAACGACGCTGACATAATGAAATATTGTGTGGGCCTGAACTTTCTCGGCCAGAGTGGTTAGTTGACATTTTGTCTACCTGGCTGAAGACAAGTAAGCGACATGCTCTGATGTCAGTAGTCGGTAAGAGGCTGTGAAAGTGACAGAACTTGACGAAAGCTATATGAACAAAATAAATGGTGCTGGTGGTGACAGGACTGTCAGATGGACAATGCTTCCATTTCACTCTCAGATTTGTTTCATACTGCGCAATGTTGAAACCATGTTTCGAAATTTTTCCAGTGGAGAGGGAGTATTGTGTTGCATTCACCAACACATTGACTGTAGGTTGTGAACCCTGGCTTGCAGCAGACAGTAACAAAGCTTCAGGCCAAGGTTGTTGAATTGCTTGTTAATGTACAGTTCAGGTATGCTTCAGAAGTGACATCAGCTGATTTTACAGATCTGTAGCATCACTGATAATGGCACTTTGTGTTGTGTGTAATACTGATCAGTATTCTAGTTTGTGTTGTGTAATACTGATCAGTCCTCTAGTACAAGCCATGTCGCTGGGACTGGTGTGGTGGATGCACATACAAACCACCTGTTTCTCATCTTTACACTGTGTAGCATGTGTTTTTGATGCTTCACAGATTGGGTCAGCAGTAAATAGACGTATGCATATTACCTTTTCCCAAGTGAAAACGCTTTTAAAATTTAATTGAAATTGTGGTTTTGTCGAAGATTAGACACATTGTTTTATCGACTTCAGGTGAAGAACCTAAGGTCCCAGGTCTCCCGCCTTGGCATAGTGTGTCTGGGAGACATGTTTGTGGGCCTGAAAAGAACCATGGAACCAGTGAGTGTTGTCTGCCTACACTTGGTGATTAGTTGGATTGAATCCCCCCCCTCCCCCATCCCTTCCCTCCCTGTCTTGAACTAATTTGAATTTGTGTGTGTGCAGTAGTTGTGCTTTTATTTTAGATAAAAGAAAATCTTTGTAATATTAGATGAAGTTAGAGAGAGAAAAAAAAAATCTCTGTGTGTGTGTGTGTGTGTGTGTGTGTGTGTGTGTGTGTACACATAACATCAGAGAATAAGCTACCAACACTAGATCAAAGCAAATACTAACCGGACTGCCAGGCAAAGAAAATGCAACTTTGAAAGCCTAAAACAAAAGGTATGCATCATGTCAGTTGGCTTTGCATCAGATTACAGATTTGTAAACATATAGCTTTATATTCTACAATGCTCTGAGGTGTTTGAAAGTGCTTAAAAATACACTATTATTGGTACCTCTATAAACCACTTTTCTTGAAGTTGCAGGAACTTATAGACAATGCACGCATCCAAACTTGGCATCTACATCAAATATATGTGGATTTTCTCTTTGATCAGCTGAGCTCATTAACTGAAAATAGAGTACAGTGATTAGCATATGGTTAGCCAACCTGAAAACAGTATGATTTCTTTTATTGAGAATGATGGCTTTGCTTCCTACTAAAACCCTGCCTCTTTATAAGAGGTCTCAGAAAACATGAAAACGAATGGTATGTAACCATGTAAAATGTTACATTTCTGTCACTCTGCCTCAAGCAGTGTATTCATTTGTCTGTCATGTTTTTGACACACAGAATAGGGCAGAGCATGAGGTACTACTTGTGGACTTGCAGAAACCTTTTTTTTGTGGTCTTATCTTCTGTGCCACTTCAGTGACATTACTCCCATGCCAATTGTTCCGTCCACAGTCACACCATGGTTTGTCCCGTCACAGCCTTGGCGCCGGCAGTCCACAGGACAGTCGGTGTCAGGTCATGAAGGGGCAACCTACCAGAGGAGACACTGCACTGCTGCGGAGTCACTTTGTTGATGTTCAGTGGCGCCTGTTCTGATCCAGTGTGCACAGGACACCACCTGTTACTGACAGCAATAGTTGTTTGTTAGTATCGTCATCATCATTATGTTTAAAAGTTCTGATATAGTGCCTGTCTGGGTTAGACACTAAGGTCTTAGGGCTTAACAATCCAAGCTGTCGTTTTCATGATGTGCTGCGTACCTGGGTAGAGCCCACTGAAGAACTGCATGCTGGTGTTACATTCAGTCATTCCCGTGTGATTCAGTTGAAAATCACTCATATAACACTCATTCTTTCCATTTTTCACAGAGGGTGCATCCATACTAATAGCCAAATTGGTCTTAAATCTCTTCCAAAGTTGGTTATGGGATTTTATCTGTGTGCAAGATCTTATGTGTGTGTTCACAAATGAAAACTTGGTTTATGGTCTCTTTCAAAGGATGTTTTGGGAAAGGGAGTCAAAACCAGTGTTAACTCTGAGGTAAAAATCTACCTGTACTCATACAGCCCAGGGGAAAATTGTATCCACAGTTCCAGGATCACCGGTATCAGGAATCTGGTGCTCTAGCGGTGGAGTTATTCCTGCCCAGAATGCTAGATGTGGAGCCAGCAGGAGGGTGATAACATGTCTGTTCAGTGACGGTCACCATGAACTTGGCAATACTGGTAACCTGATATTATTATTTTTATTATAATGAATACTTATATAGCGCCTATTCTCGGCTAGAGACCAAGCTCTAAGCGCTTTACAATCCACACTTGTTTACACAACGGGCTGCCTACCTGGGTAGTGCTGACTGAAGAGCTGCCAGCTGGCGCTTCATTCAGTCATTTCCCGTGTCATCCAGTCAATGTCGTCCAACATCGTTCACTCAATTTCCTTACTTCCTTCATTCTTTCCATTTCTCATGCAGAACGCATGCTATATGTGACGTGTCATCCATACCAACGGCCAAACTGGCCTTCTCTTCCAAAAGTTGGTGATGGGATTTTACGTGTGTGTTCAAGATGTTATGCGTGCGTTCACACACGGAACCTCGGTTTATAGTCTCATTTGAAGGACTGATATGAACTCATCATGAAGAAATTAAAACAGGTCACCACGGGTTGCAGACTTTGATACTTTTTCATGCGGATTTATGAGGATGATGAAGATGATTCTGTGGAAATCCATTCTGGTCTGAGACTGCATGACTGAACTGAACTGTATGTGCACTTTCCCAGCATCAACCAGGCTCGAGAGATCCAGTCACCTGCAGTGTTGGTCAGGCAGTTTGAATATCATTCATAGAGGTGCAACCATTAAATGGATGGAACTTGGTTGAGCGGTTCCAGTCTTCTCAATTGAGTCCACAGCAAGCTGTACTCTGGATAAGAGCTGGTCAGAGGCCAAAAAATCTCCCAAATTTGGATGGCTCCAAAGAATTAAACCCATAAATAATTCTGGGTTGTCCAGAAATCCTCTAGTTGTAAGTGATTTACTTCAAAATAATTCTGGGTTGCCCAGAAATCCTCTACTTGTAAGTGATTTACTTCAAAATAATGTTGGGTTTCCCAGAAATGCTGTATCACTGGCCTCATCTGACTGGTTCCTTCTCACCTTTCTCCCAGGAGGTGGACATTGTAACACAGCAGTTGCTGGCCAAGGCTGGGGAGAGCAACAACTTCATCCGTGAGGACGTGGAGCGCTCATTGTTGGCCATGGTGGAGGGGGTGACCCAAAGCAGGCGTTACTTGCCCTCATTGGTGGAGGAGCTATGTGAGTTGTTCGGTTTACTTCTCGAGTTGTAGGAATCGTCTCATTTTGCATTATTTTTCATTTTCTGGGTTTCTGAATAAAATTTTTGCAAGTGTACTTGATTCCCACTAATTGTCTTTCATAGCAGTGCTTTTTTTTTTTTTTTTTTTTTTTTTTCATAGTTGTCGCCTCCACAGCCACTTAGGCCTTTTTTCAGATTCATTTAACAGACTCTTTATTTCTTTAACTTTTTTACAACTAAGAAAAATATATCCACAATCCAAACACACTGTAATCATATCCTTTACGCTAGACTTGTGTGAGTTTTTTTTTCCCTAAGCATTGATGCGTTTATTTGCAATAGCGTTTTGTTTGTTTAACAAGGTGAGTCATTAGTTGGGGTTGCACAAGATTGTATAAGGTGCGCTCAATACGGCAAGGCTTGTCTTTGTGTTTTTCTCAGTCACAAGAACGCGGTTGTGCGCCGAACAACAGCTCAGTTCCTGGTGGGCGTGGTGGAGCATATGGGGCCGGGGAAGATTCTGAGTGGTGCGAAGGATGTCACAGACCGGATTCTGCCCACCGCTGCCCAGTTTGTCCTGGATGGCTCCCCAGAAACCAGGTGAGCTGCACTTGGCTTGGGGAGCTATGCATCACAGTCATCGCTGTCCATTGGGTCAAGTCTTTTTTCCCCAGTCTTTTCTGCACATGTAACACAAGACAAATGCACATGGTAAGTTACATTTAGATAGGGATACATATGGATAAAACCCAGTACAAATCATGCCATAAAATGCACAATGTAAGTGAAGATTGCATTTTCTTTTTTTTACCTCACCCCGGCCTTCCCTTTTTAGTGTGCCTTTTTCCTCGCCCTGGTCTCAATAAATCTACAGTTTTTTTTTTCACATTTCTGACATTCGTAGTTTCCTGTGAGAGCATGTGTAGAGGTGACCAGCCGGTTTGAAGCAGGTTTCATACAGTAAAGGCTGTCAAAGAGAAGCTTATACAATCATGTGGCCTAAATTTTGCTGGCCTTCTTTCATTTCGATCGACAAATTCATATCCCCCCCCCCCCCCCCCCCCACCCCCACCCCCCCCCCCTTCCCTTCTTCCCCTTCTCTGTGTCTGCACATACCATACCCACCTCGTTTTATCTGGTGGAACACCTTCACACCCGCATGTAATATACAAATACACACAGAGACACAGACACACACACACACACACAGATGAATAGACACATGCATGCATATGACATAAAACGCACTATCACAGCATGTAGTAAGGATTTTTTAAGATGGCAGCAGAGGAAGATGAGGTAACCAGTAGTATCTGTGGAAACTTTTCGTATGCTATTATGATTATTTTGTTTTAGAGCAGACCTGTATTTTCTGATCGCATACATCGATTATAATTTGATCTGGACAAAAGCAGTTATTCTTTGCTATGTTATTTATTTCTTGAGGTTATAGATAAATAGAGAATTTAGCAAGTAAAATCAACAAACTTGCTTAAGATGAGGATCATTCCTAAATTAGAACGCAATGTTTAAAAGATTCATCTAAAACTAATTGTCATGAATTCTGGATCAAGAGTCCTTTTAATTGTATTTCCATGTTCAAGGCAAACAGTACAGTGCCAGGTTTGTCGTCACAAGACACATGGATAACGCCTTCTTTTCCTTAGTACCTGATCACTTTTTGTCTTGTTTAAAAAAGCAGTGGACCAGGGTATCATGACAAATCATGCACCTTCAGCCAAAGGACCTCAGCTGCTGAGATGACCGCAGCAATAATGGAATGCCATATGGCAAACTTGTGTGACCAGTGATTCAGTCAGAGTCTTACTGAGTGGGAGACTGGAAGTTTTTGGTGCACTTGCTGCATTACCACTTCCTTTTGTAGCTGTGTGCCTTTGCTGAGCTTTGATCTAGTGATCAGAAGTTGAAAGTTTTTGTTGTTGTTGTTGCTGGTGCAGCTGTAAATCAACACAAAGTCAGGTGCACAGCTCAAACTCAGGCGATTGCTTGTGTCCTCAAGATTTTTCCCAGTCAGACTGATTGAATTTTGAAAAAGTGACAACATTTTGGGAAATACAGCTTTCTCTCTCATACTTACAGCATATTACACTTGCATTTTATTAGGATAAATCAAATGCTGTACTGCTTGTGTGAGCCTGGGAACAAAGTTTTAGGAACATTAGAGCCAAAATTCATAAAATTATTTGTGACAATTTTTTGAATATCACATACCAATTTGGGGATGGTCCCTAACTTTTTTTTTAAGAGTGCATGTTTCACTTTTAACATGAAATTCAGTGTCTTCAAGGCAAGCAATGTCCCTATAATGATTCAGTGTGAAGCAGGTAGTTTCTCAGAGATTGATGCATAAAGAGTGTGTAAAGGGAGACATTGCCTATCTTTAAGCTAGGGAAGTTAAAATCAGCTCTCTGTGTCTTTTTTTGTATTGTGTTTTTCTAATTCTGCTCACATGAGAGGAAGAGAGATACTTCTCAGCCACATGAAATGATTAGGTTGAGTTTGAATGCTGTCTCTTCTTTTACCATTTTCCTTATGCAAAGGCTCATGTGGGTATACAGGTACTACGGGCGTCAAATCCTGTACCTACTGATGTCACACCGAGACTTTGACCGCATGTTGACCAAGTACCTTCCGGCCAATACCCTTCGTAACATTCAGGACGTGGTGGAAAACCTAAAAAATAAGGTCAGTGTGCAGACTCTGATACAGACATTTTAAGTGTGTGTGTGTGTGTGTGTGTGTGTGTGTGTGTGTGTGTGTGTGAATTTTAGAAGAAACCAGAAAGATAATGATACTCGTGTGTGTGTTTAGTTAGTGAAAGAAATAAGAAATTACTCATCTGATGATTAGGATTTTAACAGTATTCTCTCAATTGAAGGAATGTGCTGATCATTATGAATATGTATTTAAGAATGCCATGAGAAAAGAGGAAGGTCGGATGAAATGCAGCTCAGTCTTTGTCAGTGAATCACAGTTGTTACCAATATGACTCATAGTTATATCTCTGTCTCACATTCCAGACAATGGAGAATGGGAATAAGTAACTGATGCCATATGGGTGTACCATTTACGTACCTTGAGAAAGTAGGAGACCATTGGAGGCACTGAAAAAAACCTGCAGACTTTGGTCTCAGGACTGGATATAAAATATGTGGATGGCGTGGAGAAAGACAGATGTACATTCTGAATGTTCCAGGAACTTAAAATCTGTACGCCTGTGAATATTTGGAGCAATGGGGGATTAAAAAAGAAACAACAGAAGGTTAAAAAGTTGGATGACGTAAACCTTTGTTCTTCAATAGATGTAAATGATGTCTTCTCACCATGATCCTTGTGCACCTTGTGAATATTTGGAGTAATGGGAGATCAAAAACAACAACAATAGAATGTGAAAAAGATGGAAGACATAAGCCTTTGTTCTTCATTAGATACAAATGCTGTCTTCTCACCATGATCAGGGTCTGGGAGAGAAGCCCAGTGACACGGCTTCGGCACGGTCAAGGCGGTCAGGGCAGGGCAGTCGTTCGGGGTCCTTTCTGCGAGGAGGATCGGCCAAAAGGTAGTGATGCGCTGTAACAAGTTTTCTCTTATAATGCCGCTTTCTCCTCCCTCCTGTCTCCTTTCCAGTCTTAGCTCTGCAGCTATTCCTGATGAATGGTACATATTCCTTCTGCATTTTTTGGATGAGCAGTGTTTTGAAGAGGTCGTAGAATGAAACCTTAAAAAAAAAAAAAAAGCGTTCCAATTAAGTCCCAAACTTTAAAGATTTTTTTTGTAACTTGAAAAAAAATCTTTGCCCATGTCACATTTATCAAGCTGTATGAATGCTAGTCATAGAATCTTGACTACGGACCTGCCACGGAAGATTTAACCTGAGGAGGGATGACGTAGGAAGAATACTAAATGCCTTTATACTGACCAAGTCACGAATGAAGAAGTTCACAGAACCATCGGACAGCATGTGAGTCTCTCTGAAGACAGTTGAGGAAAAGAAAGTTGAAGTGATACAGACATTTGACAAGAGCAAGAGGCATCTTCAAGAACAGTGCAGGAGCAATAGAAAATAGGACATACAGAGAAAGACATTGCAGAGTGGATCAGAAAGAGCCTGGCCACAATCCAGGCAGTTGCCCATTACTGTCAGAATTTCAGGAACATGCAATGATGACACCAGTGGCATTAGATTCACTTCCCCAGTTGACACTTTCACTGAGGTAAGATCCATTTGTTAAAAGATCGCTGAAGATGTTTGTTGTGAAATTCCATTGTTTCCTCAGTTTTCCTATACCCCTGGCTGGAGTGGAACTCTGTAATATTCACTTCAGTGCAAGTGGTTGTGCGACCAGGTTGGCTGGCTCCTGACAAGGAGAGAAGTGAAGCAGAATCCATGTATAACATTCCTTCAGTATCATGTGTTGAGAAACCTGGATAGTCTCCTCTTTCCTGACTCCCTCACCTCCTGCTTCCCCGCTCTTCGTTTGCTATGGTACAAGCATGATATTTTCTTTTTATGCCTGCTGCTTTGCTTTCTCCTGCTGTGCTTCAACGTAACATTCAGCCTGTGAAGTGTCATGTAGATAATACTGAGAATTAAAAAAAAAAGCTGTTTAAAAAAGCATTTCAGTATTAGATCTTATCAATCCTTTGAGCGCTGGCACAAAGCTTAGACTGGTCAAAGTGATGGGGTACTCTAGTGATCAATGAGAAGTATCGAAGTCTAATTTTTTCACATCATAAACATACATTTTCTTTGTTTTTAACCTGTCCTTTCCTAAAGAGCAGCTTGAAATAGGTAACCACATGTTTTTGTGTGTGCATTTTGTGTGTACTCTCCCTGTGTCTCCATCTCTCTCTCTCTCTCTCTCTCTCCCTCTGTTGGTTTCTCATTTTATCTTCTCTCTGTCTCTCTATATCTCTCCCGGTGTCTCTATCTGTCTGTCTGTCTCTCTCTGTATCTGTCTCTATCTCTCTCTGTATCTGTCTCTCTCTGTGTCTGTCTGTCTCTCTCCCTTCCTCCCTCTGTTGGTTTTGAGTTTTGTCTTCTCTCTCTCTGTCTCTCTCTCTGTGTCTGTTTCTCTGTCTGTTTGACTGTCTCTCTCTGTCATATGTCTGGGTGTGCCTAGTCTGATATGTTGTATATTGTTCATCAATTGTGATAGTTGTTAGATGTTTCACTGTTTCATTACATGTATATTTTTTGGATTTCAGTGTTTTGATTGCTTCATGTTTCTTTTTTCTCCATTGTTGTAATTGATATTTATTCTTTTTGTGGGGGATGCATGAAAAAAGCTGTAAAGCTTATTGTTTAACCCCCAATAAAGATAATTTTGACTTGTCTTTATTTTATTTGTGCATCTTTAGAATATTACTCAGAAACAATTTCTCTAATTATTTATTTTTTTCTGAGCAGTGATGTGGAAGGTGTGATCAACACTCCTCCTACACGTCAGAGACCTCACCGGACAGACGAAGCCACAATGGACGAAATCAAAGCGTTGATCACCCAGCTGGCGTCCGGCGAGTGGCGGGTGAGGTACGACGCTGTCAGCGCTTTTCAGGAGATGTGCGTCGAGAGACCAGACACTGTCTCCTTGCATATTGTCAAGGTGAGAAAAAAAACTATTTATGTTGTTTAACTTCTCACTCTCCTTTTGTCGTATTTAAAAATTTTGGTGTATGATGTTGTGGATCTGCTGTAAGGTGTGCACTGCACATGCATGTATGCAGGCACACGCGCACACACACATGTATGTAGTTTTTACACACAGATCAGTAGGTATGAAAGTTTGAGTAAAGTAAGGTCTGATCTTTCCAACTGAATGACCAAAACCAGTCAAGCTGGGATGGTTACACAGACACACACTTATCCTACATTTGAAACAGAAATAAAGTGTCTGAATGCTGCTGCTGCTGTGCACTTTACAGGACTAGTTTGCACCTTGCTACCTGCTAGTACTAGTCACTGCTGAGAAGAGCCAACACAGTTCAATACAGACAGATGGACGGACGGACGGACAGACAGACACACACACACACTCACACACACACACACACACACACGTTCACTCACACACACACACACACTCATACACACACACACACACCCACACCCACACCCACACCCCCTACCTGACAGAGCGCACTTTGTTACATACACAAGTCAAAAGTAGCTTGACCACCAAACACCCAACCAACTTGAGGGGAAACATCCTTGTACCGTGACCTTGAAATGAACAATGGTTTGTGTTTTAAAGAAAAAAAAAAATTGGCTTCTTTACAAACTCCAAAAAGAGAAGATAATAGGTCAGAAATGGAAATGATAATCCAACAATGCCTTTAATGTTTCATGGTACCCACAACCTGTTGTAATGTCATGGCCAGGGGTTGACTCTGCACTATGCCTGACCCCACACACAAATCTTAAGATATACTGAATAATGAAGGAAACAAGCTCAGACTTACATTCCTTCCCTTATCAAGAATTGCCATTGATGGAGAGAGGCTGAGGACACACAGGAGTCGCTCTAGTTCATTTTTTTGACTCGCATACCAAAATAATCAGCCAGCAAGTGCTTGTGCGTCTGTGTTCAGATCTTTGACAAGTTCCTGCCCAGGCTGCAGGACGCCAACGTCAAGGTGAACCTGCACGCCCTGAAGGTGATGCTTCAGGTGGTGCCCTCAGTGAAGGAGGCCCTGCAGTCTGTCGTCTCCATGGCCATCACTGCTGTTGTCCCCAACCTGGCCTCCAAGAACCGCCAGATCAGTGACACCGCCGGTCAGATTCTGGACAGCTGCTTGGAGCACTTGGGTGAGTGGGAGGGACGGTATTTTGCATGCCAGGGATTTGGGAGAAGAGTGAGGGTGGAGATGGAGATGTAGAGGCAAGTGTGAACAGCAGCCTGAAGCTCTATATTTTTGTGCTGCCGGATCCTGAAGTCCTCGCTAAAGGCCACAGACTTTGGAACAGTTTTTATCTTAATGAGCGATGAGGACAATGCTATGGTTATCCATTTTGGTTTGCCACTGTTGATGAGCTGTATTTGTTTCCATCTTGGTTTAACCAGGTTCCCAAGAGATACCAGCATTTGCAGTATTATGAGCAGTGCTCTGAAAGATGCATCCGCAGAATGGATGACACTTGTGTGCATCATGACAGTATTCAATAGGGCCTGTTGAAGCACTCAGCTGCACTGTGTGTTTGGGAATAAGAAAATGGAGGCATAGGGATAGACAGGTGTGAGAGAAGATATAGTGTGTGGTGTGAGAAAGTGATGGAGGTGTAGGGTTGGACAGGTTTTAGAGAAGGTGGTGTTAAGGGAGGAGAGTGGAGTTGAAAATGTAGGGATTGGCAGGTTTCAGAGAAGGTGCAGTGTATAATGTTAGGAGAAGGATCAAGTGATGGAGAAGAGGTAGGGGTAAATAGGTGTGAGAAAAGACATTTGAAGAGAGGTATGATGGAAAAGTGGATGTGATACAAGCATTTTTCTTATGGGTATCGCATTTCCTTTTATGAATGAAATGAAATTTCTGTGTGTGAATTGTTTGTCTTATTACCATTTATACATTCATTTGGGTCACATGAATGGATACTTATATACATGCACTCACTGTGTACCTGTGGCAACATGCTGTTGCATGTACTTCTATTACATGCAGTTGCTTGCAGGTGCATATTTGTTTTCATATAAATTCCTGAATACTCAAACTGATGTCAAGGTAGGACATAAGTTTTTCTTTCTGACCTGCTCAGGGGACAGGTAGATAAAGTTTTTAACTCCCTTCAGGCAAAAGTTTTTAACTCGCCTCAGGCAAAACCATCTACCCCTCAATCTGTGATAATCTCAATTTCTCCAAGATACCAAATGGTGAAGAAATGGGAAAACACAATTTATTGTTTTCTGCTAGTTTGTCATCAAGTAACCAAAACTTGGTAGTCTGTGTGCTCAGTTCTGATTGGCCAACGCCTTCTGACTCAGGTACTCACTTGACACAATGCATTATAATGTTGATGCCATAAACAGAAAAAAAACCAACAAAAAACTGGTTTCATGTGAAATATTCCAGCTGTTGCGATGATTGGCAAAACCATGCTGAACTTTTTCTTATGTCTCCACAGCAGATGTTTGAAAAGTATTGCTGTCACCAGGAGAGGGCAGGTCGCATATTCACCAAATGCCGCACACAACTGATTGCCTATCCCTGGCAGTCTGGCAGCTGATACCATCCTAACATGGATGTAGACTAGGATAGTTGTTGACTGTAGATGGTGAAGCATGGAGATTATAGTCAGTCATTGTAAGTTCAAATCCTTTTGGCACCTGAGTAACATTTTTGTCGCGCATCTTAACGTGTTGTTTTGGTGTTGTCTGCATTGTGTTAGACAGCTCCTCTACCCCACCCCCTCTCCTGCGCTTGACGTGGATGGTTATCCCTGTTGTATCACCTTTAGTGGGTGTGGACATTGAGGCTGAATGTAACAAACAGGTGTGGAACCACAGGAGGATATAGGTGTCATTTGCAGAATTGTGTGTGTAGATGGGAAGGACACAAGGATGTATTTTACATCCTGTGACCAGTTTGGGGGTATGGAGGTTTTCAATGGAAAAGAAGAGAATGAAAATCACATAAACACACAGTTGATGGAGTACAAACATAGTGCATGTTGCACACATATGCAGCAGATGCAGTACACACAAACAGTGTGTGTTGCACACACATGATACATATGTATAAATCATACATGGTACATGCTGCATCTACACACAGTACATATTACACACACACTGTAATTTAGCATAGATACGGTCCACATTGCTTTAAATTCACATAGTAAATGATGCACATACACAGTACTTGTACAGTAGCATACAATATACATCGCATCCACACTAAATACATTTTATACACACAGAATAAATGTTGCACACACACACATACACACACACACAGAGTACATGTTGCACACACAGATGCAGACACACAGATATAAAAGATTTTTTTTTTTTTTAATGACAAGTTCAAAAGGAATGTGAACTTCTAAGACATAAATGTGAAAAAGATGTACAAAACAAGCAGAATCATTAGGTTGATGGGACCATTGTGGCTTGCAGACCATGCAGTGCTGATCCAGCCCTTCTCCAGCCAGGCACAGAGCGCCACGGGACAGAGCAAGGCAGAGGTGGTGATGAAGGTGGCCTGTAAGTCTTCACTTTGTAATTATTAGTTTCAAAGCGAGGTGACGGAAGGCGGAAATTGAAGCAAATTTGTAAAAAGGAAAGATATTATTTCTGCAGACGATACAGACAGATCACAGGACAAAACACAATGCATTTCGAACTCATGGGTCTTCTTCAGGCAAAAACTCACAAACACTTAGGACAATGAAAACGAAGAATGAGCAAGGACAATGAAAACGAAGAACGAGCAGCCATTTCTCATAATATGAGAATTTCATTGTCCTAATGTTTTGTTTTTGCCTGAAGAAGACCCAAGAGGTCAAAATGCATTGTGTTTTGTCCTGTAATCTGTTTGTATCATCTGCAGAAATATTATCTTGATTATCATGGATGCTGTGTGTGTTTTACAAGATTGATAGTCTAAGTGGTGTAGCTTCAGGCTGTTGTGCTCAAGAATGTGGTGAGATTAATTACACGGGTGATCTGACATCAGATATTTATAAATTTGGCATTACTCTTTGAATTTGTGTCCTCACTGCTGACATATTTTAAGATTGAGTGTATCACCTGAATGGAGCAAAGAAATTTCTCACGGAAAGACTCAGGCAGTTCAGGTACCTTCTACTCAGTCTCCATGGTAATGAATCAACTTCGTAGTTTAAGTAGTCCTTTCACAGTCATTGTACCAAAAGCTAATTAACTGACATTATCTTCAGTATATTTGTTGAATGAGACTTTAAATCAAATGGTAGTAAATGCACTTGTGATACAGTGTCCTCAGATTCCAAACCAAGTCTTTTCAACTGTAGACAAGGGCAAGGCCATGTATGTTTCATGGTGTATTTAACTTTGCAGGATGATAAGTTTATCAAATGAGTATGTTTTTATATTTGCATCTTGTTCTTTTTTTTCTCAAGTGTACAATGGCAATTTTGATAAAGAGTTTTGGATATGTGCATTTTTGATAAGTAAATTTTGTAGAATATATTTTTTTTCCTTCGTGTTTCAGACCTGACAGAGAGACTATATGAAAGGCGATCCAAGCAGATTATGCTGCATGTGCTACCACTCCTGTGGCACCTGTTGAGCATGCCAGGGTTGGGGAGAGGACCAGCGTCAGGAGAGGTCTATTCGGCCACAGTCGCCCTGGCTTCTACTCTCTACTCTCACATGGGTCAGAGCTTGCTGGACAAGGCTGCATCCGAACCCAGCATGACTGCACGCCACATGGATATGCTGCAGGAAGTCTTGTAGCATGTCCTCCTGGATATCTTCACCTTATTTGCTAGTTGTTTTTTTTTCTTTTTTTTTTTTTTGCTCTTTATTTCGCACATGTGCAGGTTTACATCTCAAGATTGTTGAGCTTCAAGAACATGATCCCATGGCACTATGTGAATAGTGTGGATGTGTTTCATTATTTAAGAACAAGCTTTCCAAATTTCACATGTTCATGAACATCATAAAGAAAACGGTGAAACTCTCATCTCATTGATATGATGAACTTCTGGCAATCTTCAGTATGCAACAGTGCATCAGAATAAATAAACTGCTTATATGTGGTCGAGTTTTGTTCCTTTGCTAGTTTATACATGTTTATGAAAGAATGATCCGAAAATGTTCATGCTTATTAATGATAATGGCTGAAAACTCAAGCTAAATTTTTCCAACGAATGTAAAGGGAGCATAAATAAAACTGGGACATAATTCCCATCAGTTTTAGAAAGAAAGTGCAGCAAAAGAAATACAAAAACATTCTCTCATTGTAAATTCACTGATTTTAGATTTCAAGAATAAGAGGTAAGAAAATAGAATCAAATTTAGTGGAAAGGGATAAGAAGACAGAATCCTCCAGTGAGTGCTTTGTACATCAGGTGTTCCTCCAAAAAGGGAGGTCAGAAGACTAACAAGGAACAGCTGTTTTGTGATGTATGTCGAGTTATTGTATATATGACTGAAATGTATTTTCGACACATGTTCACGAAAGTGTGTGTGTGTGTGTGTGTGTGCATGTGTGTGTGTGTGTGTGTGTGTGTGTGTGTGTGCATGCATTTGACAGAAGTCTGAAGGTGTGCTAAATAGATTCGTAAACAAATGATATGTTTGTACAGATTCATAACAATCCAGATCCTATTTTGTTTTTATAGTATTATTTTTGTTGTGTATACGGGTAAGTGTTTGTATATCTGTGATTAGATTGATCATGCTGTGCACAGTCTGTTATGTGCACAAGCAAAGGGTATTCCTTCTCCATTGGGAGTGTACACTTGATTTATTCTGTTCTAAAACAGTTTTCTGGCCAGGTCATGATGAAATTCTTTGTAATCTGAATATGCTGTTCAAAAGCACTTAAAGTTAGGCATCACTGTGAACAGCTAAATTAACTGTTAAAAAGAAAAGAAAATGGTTTGGCAGCATGATAAATTTTAAAGGGAATACAAGCTTCAATCCAAGGGAGACTATTGAGGCTATTACCTTCACCAGTTAGCTATCAGCAGTTAACAATAAGCAGTTCTTTTCCATTGCCAGTAAATAGTCATCATGAAAACGGTTGGAGGTTGCTCATTTCACAAGCAGTGTGACAGATTGAAGGCAATTTTCGTTTTGAAAAGCGAAGGAACTTATGATACAGAAAAGATCCGAGACTGAATGTGTTCAGGAACATAACTTTGAGAGAAAAGGTCATCAAACTCTTCCCAGTGCATTTATTAAAGACCAGTAGAAAAAATTCTACATAAGCTTATATATGTTTCATACATTTTTTGTTTTGTTTTTGTTTTTAAAATTTTGTGACTTTCTTTGAAAAATTGCAAATATTTACAAGCAGCACTCCCAAGGAATCTTTGAACATATCTTTAAGGCAAACGTAGCAAACTTTTAATCATGGATTGTATGCCTTGGTCATGTGCACGCTATTCAATGAACAAAATGTGGCCAGTTGTGTCGCTGCCCAGTAAATATTCAATGACACTTAAAATATGTCACACTTAAGCTGGTCCAAAATCTTCTGCCACAATAGTATAAATGAACCGAGGAAAGAAAATGGCTCTTCACGGACTTGACTTTGTTAATCTTATCACTCTTTGTTTTGTGCTGGTACAAGCTGTGGTCGGTGGCTCCCTCAGACTTTGGATCATAGATGATCCTGCTTTATGCTTTTTTTTCCGCTGGAGCCAAAATTTGGTGGTAGAAGATAAGGGACATTTTAACACATACCGGCCTCTTCTGGCAAGAGAGTTTGTACATTAGACCATCTTCGCCAAGTTCATCCAACCATTCCCATATATGAGTGCTTTTGCACATGATTTCTGCTGATTCATTTTAAGGTATCGGCATGATTTTTTGTCAGCTATATCATCTTTTTCTCTCTCTCTCTCCTACTTATTCACTATTACTATCAGTACTGCAGACCCATGGCATCGCAACAGCATTCTTTTGCACTCAATCACACCATACCAAACAAATAATAAAGGAAGATAAACAATGAACAGAATATTATTTTTGCCTAAATGTGGAAGAACCAGAAAGTATCCCAAGAAAATTTTGCTGAATTGGAAAATACCCAAGACGACCAAAACAGTTGCTTTGTTCCCAATTTCCAGTTTGTTCTGGAAGACTTGCAGCCTTAGAGAAATGTTGGACTGTAAGAACACCAAGGAAAAAAGTGAAAATGAAAATTTACTTCAAGATTTAATTCTGACATGCCTTTCTTTTTCTTCAAGGCTACAGTGTATACTGGTACTGCTGGCCCAAACAGTATTAACAATTTCATGTTTTAAAGTACGGCCTTTTTTTTTTTTTTTAATGAAGAAATTGTTTCACCATATTCTTCTTCTTCTGCGTACGCAGGCTGATACTCCTGCGGACACCCCCAGTATAGAAAGGCAAGGATTAATCCCATCTACCCAACAAAGGGAGTGGAGTTTTGTGTGTATGACTGTTTTTTTATCCCGCCATTAAGGCAGCCATACTCCAACTTCGCGGAAGGTGCATGCTATGTGTAACGTGTCATCCATACCAATGGCCAAACTGTCCTTCTCTTCCGAAAGCTGGTGATGGGATTTTATGTATGTGCAAGATGTTATGCGTGCGTTCACAGACGGAACCTCGGTTTATAGTCTCATTTGAAGGACTGTATGGGAAATGGAGTCGGAACCAATGTTAACTTCAAGGGAAAAATCCCCCTGTACCAAAACGGCCTGGCGGAGATTTGAACCCGCAACCCCAAGATTACGAGTCTGGCGCTCTACCACTGAGCTATTCCAGCCCCCCATTTGGCCATCACATTAGGTGTTGTTCCATGTCCTATGTTACTACACATGAAGTGCAGATCTCTAAACCATGCCAAGAACTCTACTTTTAGCTCAAAAAGCATTCCTTCATTTTCTAAAAACAGGAGACACCAACCGGCAACAGCACTCGCCATACCAGCAAACACAGCCTCTCGCGAAACAAATTAACACCATAGGAAATCCTAAGCTGTATACTCTCTTTAAAATGAAAAGTTGATAACAATCTACAACCAGTAAGATGAGAATATACACCCAGTACGCCCAATGTAAGATGCATATCTACCCATGATCTCATGAATAAGCTCTTGATATCTAGGAGAAAAAGACCAGACCAGAGCCCTAATGGCAATAGCAGAAACAGCTGAAAAGAATTCCAGATGGATCTGGTCCAGGAGGAATTTCATAAGGCTTGAATTTCCCTTCTTAAAACAAGTGCTGAGTATCAAAACAGAATGACTGAGGGCGGAAAATGAAGCAAAATTTTGAAAGAGAGGGGGTTAGTTACCGCCAAGGACGCAGACAAACATAGCAAAGGACAAGACTTGTCCGGTGCTACGTTTGTCTGTGTCCTTGGCAGTATTTAACCCCATCTCTTTCAAAAAGTGCTGAGTAAGTAAGACTTGCCCCCAGGATGCCTGACCATTCAGTTTGAATCCAGGCAGTGCTGCAGCAAAAAAAAAAAAAAAAAAAGAAATGAAGAAAAAAGACTGTTGAAAGGCATCTTGGCTCCCTAAAAGTGTAAAGAGTTCAGGGCTGAAAAAGTTGATTGAAGGAGAAAGACTTTCTGATGACCTGCTCTCCCGTGAGTTTCTTCCAACCGACATGGAGAAATTTAAAAGATTTCAAGAATGTTGTTGATTAAACCCGACATTCCATCAGTCCAGTACCCACCACTATGAAGTAAATCCATACATTAGTTATGTTGTGCCATGCGGCATAGAGTCTACAAATAAATGTGAAATATCTCCCAAAATCTCCAGCTGAATGTCCAACAAGAACTAATCAAACTTTACTCACTCACTATGATACAGCCACCTTCCTTTAAAAACTCTCTTGTCCACGCATGTGCAATCTTTACTTCGCATGGTCACTTCCTTTAATAACAACAATGTTGGAAGTCTATCGATGTGTGTATGTACCGATTGCCTACTGCAATCAAATGTAACATTCAGAAAGGATGTTGGTATTGTTCTACCCTTTTCTCTTTTTGCACTCCCAGTTCTTATAGAACAGGCAGTACTTTAGAATGAGAACGAAGAAATGCAGTGTGTGTGTGTGTGTGTGTGTGTGTGTGTGTGGTCAAAATGTGTTCCACTCGTTCCAGACAAAACCACTGGGTCGATCTTTCTGAAAATTTGTATGTATGTTCATTATGGGTCACGGATGATGCCGATGTTTTAATTTACCGTTATAGCCGTTACTAATGGCTGTAACGGCCCATAACGGTTTTTCTTCTTTATGGAATATCTCAGAAAGTACTTGGCCAATCTTTGTAAAAAGTAGCAGATATGTTCATTATGGGTCACGGACGATGCTCGATGTTTTAGTTTACCGTTATAGCCGTTACTAACGGCTATAACAGCCCATAATGGTTTTTCTTCTTTATGGAATATCTCAGAAAGCACTTGGTCAATCTTTCTGAAAATTTGTAGGTATGTTCAATGTGGGTGACAGATGATCCTCAATGTTTTAGTTAACCGTTACATCCACTACTAACGGCTGTAATGGCTCATAACGGTTTTTCTTCTTTATGGAATATCTCAGAAAGTACTGGCCGATCTTTCTGCAAATTTGTAGGTATGTTCATTATGGGCCACAGATGATGCCCGATGTTTTAGTTTACCGTTATAGCCGTTACTAATGGCTATAACGGCCCATAAGTATGGGTCACGGATGATGCCTGATGTCTACCAGAACAGCCATTACTAACGGCTATAACGGCCCAAAACGGTTTTTCCTCTTTATGGAATATCTCACGCGTATTCAAGATGAACTGGGAGTACGTTTATATGCTTTGCATCTTGTTTACTTCTTGTTACACCTTAATTGTTTATATTTTAGCATCAAGAAATCTTGTCATTTATGATTGATTCAGTTAGTTATTTCTAAGTGATTTTTTGTGCTCTGTAATATAAGAAAAGTGTACATTTCTGTAATATCTCTTCATGTGAAAACATTTTTCTTCTTGTGATATCCCCAATCTTGATGACATTAGTGTCATTCAGCCTCAAGTCCTGGCAAACACTCTCATTTAGGTAACTGTTTATTGAATAATCTCAAGTCATACTTATCATACATTTTTTTTTGTATTAAAACTCTTGCTTATTGAATAATCGCATGTAATACATAATGACATGCGACTATAACTTTTATGTTCCCAATAATATCCATATCCAACTAAGGTTTCTGATTTTTTTCTCTTCGTTTAGAATGACCATTTTCTTCAGTCAAAGCATTTTTTTCTCCATTTGCAACAGGCGTACATAACGCAAATTGATCACAACATATGGACAAATGTTTACATATAACATGCGTTTTGAAATGTGCTTACTTTGTTCATTTTACATGCGTGACATTAGGATGTTTATGAAAAAATAAACTACTTGCTAAGATGGTGTACATGAAGAAAATGAGACTAGTGAAATTCTGATACTGAATTGTTTGTTTTCTCTTTGTGTTGAAAAAGTTCTATTTCTAAACTTAATGGTTTTGCGTGACAGATAAACTGACCTGCCAACCAACCTGGAGCCGGCCTGAGAGTATTGTTTTCATGATCTGAGCGTTGCTACCTGCCATTTGATTCACAGCAGGTTTCACAGGTTAGCTCACAGCCTTTGTTCTGCCATGCAACACTCTTGAGGTCAAGTCAGCACATCGTGTGGAAAATGTGGTCTGCATGTTAACCATTGATATATGATGAAAGAGTGTTCTGTCAAGTATGCCTCACAGTAACACTGCGTGGCTGGTCTTTTTTTTTTTTTTTGCTTCATGTTCTTTGCTGCTTTTTCCCTTTAACTGCCATGATGTATGTTTTTGGACTGAGGAAAGTGAACTAACAGGATAATGACAGATTATCCCCATGAGGAGAAGAGAAAAAAATTTGCTTTGACTCTGTCCAATTACTGGTCACGAAAAGAGAACTCCCGCTGGTTGATAAATTATTGCCATGAGAAAAATGTCATGGTTGAGGACCCAGGTGATTTCTCTTGATGTCACTTCAAGTCCATTCATTTTGCAATATAGATCAGCATTAAACAAACAAATTTTTTTTTAAATTACTGCTTTTTTTCTGACTCTAACGCAGCAATTTTATTATTGTGAATGTAGCATTCTGATGGCATGCTACATCTAAAACGAAGCAGGTTTGCAGAGCCAACAATGAATGCCTGTTTTATGTATCCTCTTTTAACTGTTCTTTTCAGTCTGTGTACTTATGTTTGCTTTATTTATGAAAAGAATATAATAAATTCACATTTCACAAAGCAATCACCAATGTGTCTCGAATGTGAATGGCTGTAAATGAATTTTTTTGAATATTCCAAATGGGATTTGTAAGTACAAAGCCAACCAGTCATCTGTCTCTGGATATAATCATAATGGTAGGTCCTCTCCCAGCTCAATGGAATTCATTTCACAAGCACACTTGAAGCAGTTTCCACATGCAAGTGCAAGATTAGATACAAGCAGATTGTAGAAATAATTTTCAGGAATCAGTATCCCCCACCCCTCCCCCTTTCAAGTTTGATGCTGCACCTGTCTGTGATTAGCAATCTCCATGAAAGTTGCCAACTATGAAATGAAGACTTTCTGTACTGTAGAAAAGAACAGTAATTATTGATGTGGAAGAGGGAAGTGTATGCTTTCTGTTCAGAAAATTTCTGTCAGCAACAGACATGACTTGCACTGAAAGCAATATCAGAAACAAGAGTTCAATTTACACAGCTAACAAGGATCCTTTGCCATACCTGTCAATCGTTTACAGGTATTTGTTTCACTGAAACTGAACAGAACCACACATGGCTTTTTCAGGTAAGAAAACTTGTATAGAAAAAAAGGTTGCATCCTGGGGGGCAGCAAAGAGAGGGGGTGGGAGGTCAGGGACAACAACCAAACAACAAAACCAATTAATGACATGATAGCTAAAGTTCTCCCATCATTCCCATGTTGAGGAGGCCACCCTTTCTGCTTAATTAGCACTGTCAGAACTCAAAAAAGAGATAAAAAAAATAAAAAGAATGTATAAGGAGAGACAATGTAATATGGACAGCTAGTGCCAACCCTGAACAGTGTGTACTACTTTCACGACCTAACTGCCTGCTCGTAACCAAAAACAAAAAATCCCAGTATGTCATACACTGTGACCAGAAAATACAAGTATAAAAGAGTTTCCAGAACAAAGGCATGAAAATGGTGCACAAAAAAAGACAGATGGCAGTAAACAAAAAAAACCCACCTGTTGATAGCACCATGACGATCACATGATCTGATCCACTGAACAATGGAAAAATGACTGTGCCAAAGCTTTAACCTCTTCACTGCGCTGTTGACGAACGGCGTTCATCATAAAAAGTGCCGTCTGCTATGCTCAGTTGATAAACACTGTTCGTCATGTTTCAACACTCTTTCTGTTTCGTCCAGCATGGGACTTGGCAAAATATGATAGCAGCGAAGGGGTTAATGATAATATTTCTTCCTTGGTCTGTGAAGAGGGTCCACAAATTTTGCCACTGAACTTTCTGATGTTAACTTGTCTTCAGAAAACACTGGGAACAAAAACCAAATGGCAATTTCAAGTAACAGCCATTTCTCACACGCACACAATTCTGAGACCCATATTTACAATACATCACTCAAGCACACAATTCTGAGACTCTTAATATTTACAACATATCACATCATCACTTGTTCATTTTTTCTTATGACCACTTTAACAGCTACTGTTCCATAAATAACAACAACAAAATCTTAAACCCTCATAAACATGACACTACAAGTCTCCCTTCATTTCACAGGAAGCTGACGTGACATTGGAGAAATCAGCACACTTTTCACACAACTGCACTTGGTAGCACTTTTTCTTCCTTTTACAAAAGAACTAGCCTGACGATTCAAAGAAAAACAATCGGGGCTCTTCAAAACAAGCTCTTAAACAATGCTTCCATGCCACTGCCCATCCACATAGCCACCCTCGCACTTGCACAAATTTTGCGAAAGGATTTCTTATTTGGCATATGTTTTACATACAAGGATCATTGTATTCAAATAAAATAATACGAACAAAAAAAAAAGCCTTACTGATGTTGAACTGTTGGTTGAAAAAATTCTCATGAGTGGACAGGAAGGGCCACTGAAGAAAGAAAAAGGAGTCCTGAGGAAAGAGGGCAGAGCAGCAATTCATTCCAATTAAACGAGTGACCTTCCGATGTGGCCATCAATTAGGAGACATAAGCTCTGCATATGTTGAGCAGAAGACGATTCCATGGATTGCTGGTGCTGAGAATGGCGACGGAACAATTCCAGGTGTGGATGGGATAAGGGAGCTGGGGCGAATGTGTTGTATGTCGCTGGAGAGTGCACGAAAGAGGAGACCAGAAAAACATTGTCCCATTGATGACAACAATCAGCCTGTTCAGAGCTGCTATTTATCCGTGTATACACAGACATATGTGTGTGTGTCCAAGAGCAGATTGAAGGTGCTGGTCAGTGGTAGGTAGTGTGTGATGAACCAATCAAAGATCATTAAAAAGCACTGGACACGATGGAAGTCTAGGGGCATGTAAGGGACTTGCATGCTTGAATGGCTGGTAGGCAGATTTACTGTCTTTGAATTTTTGCAATTTTCGTCATCAACATTGTACCTTGCTGTATAATTCATAATGTAAAAGAAAAACCTAAGTTGTACAATCACCAGAAAATGCTATATAAAAACAACAACAAAAATTTGTAGGGCACATGACACTTGAATACATTTTTTCCTTACCTCCTTTATTTCACAACAGCCTTGCTGTTCTAATTCACTACTAAACCAATCTCTTTAAATCTTAACTTCATGACTGCTTCCATGCATTCCATGCATTCATTCATGTTGTTTACAGCTTAGCCAACCACAAGGGGCCATGTCAGAGCCGTCGCCTCGTCCCCTCCTTGCAAATAAACCATCCAGCAACAAAAGCAAATGTACACATGCTATCAGCATTATCATAACACGTGCTATATGCATCACAAATTTAAACCACCTGTGTAAAATCAGCTTATAAAAACTGAAATCTGCTGATAAAACCTTATGTCAAGACTTCTACTTGCATCATATTGCATACCGATCAGTAGTTCTCCATCGACTCTGCCCATTCTCTCTCTCTCTCTCTCCCAGTGTAATATGACATAATTCTGTGAAAAGACGAAAAGCTCTACTACTACAACTCCCTATACTACTACTACCACTGCTACACCCTGCCCATCGTCAGAGTCACAAGCAGCAAACATTGCACTTTTTAAAATCCTTCCACAGCATTCATAAATAAGTAGCCACAAACATGAAAATAACGCAAGTTATACTCCATTCAAATCAACGTTTTATAGTAACATTAGATAGATAGATCATAGTTATCTTTACTACATGTTAAATCAGTGCTTTTATCATTTCAATCTCTTACACACATACACACAATCAACTTTTAAAGTGATCGCATGCTTTCATAACAGCGACATTTTTGTGAGAAGACCAAAGGACTTGCAACTAACTTAAAACTGACTAAATTTCGAAATATATGTAACAACTGCTTTTAACCTTTACCTCTCTTTAAAAAAAAAAAAAAAAATACCCACTCATCTCTTCTTTTTCAAACGATACACAATTAAAAGAATATGCATTAAAAACAAAAAACGTTTCAAGTAATCATGGCTTTAGTATTATGACAGGCATTTCAGTGCAGACCACAAGACCTGTAGCTCCCCTGGCTGTTGAGTCAAAAATACTGTCCATCAACAAGTGAGTGTGTGAGAAAAAAAAATTGTAAAATATGTTGTCTATGAAAGAAAAGGATATATTGTACGAATGGTGCATGTGGTGTGGCCATAAAATGTAAAGAAAACTGAACATGTACCATTTCCACCTATTACCCGGTAGCAGCTCAAACTTACTTGAAGGATCGTCATATGGAAATATATTTGTTGAAATGAATATGACAGAACAAACACAAGGTTATGCTTACATGTTAATTAACATGATCATAAATTCTTTAATTTACACCTTCATCAAATGACTTATATACATATAGACAGATAGATAGATATAGACATGGATATGAAATGTTCTCTTGACGTCCTGGGTTCTGCACCTTGTAAAACTGTAGTGAACACCGGAGACAGTAAAATGTTCTTTAACTGTCTTCAGATTTCAATGTATTTTCCACAAATTTTCTCTGATGTACAAATAGTGTTTCTCTACTTAAAAAAAAACAAAACAAACAAACAAAAAAAAACATAGCAGAGAAAGGTTGCAAATGACCATCTGTTAATACCACTACCATTTTAAATGGTACTGAACAAAAGTTGATGACCTGGTCTTCGGACAGTTCAATACACAAACAAGATACATTATACTTCTTGAGGGCAGCAGAAAATGCCAGGCTGAAAAATGCCTTAGTTACATAAACAGATAAACTAATTCAAAAGTTTATTGATTACCAACAGGTCTAACAGCACCCAACCCTCTAAAGCAAGTAATTTTTGCGGTGGCTTTAGATGAAACAGAAGTCAGGACCTCTGAATGACAGTGTGTACTGAAGCAGACAGACCAAAAAGTTACAGAATATTTTAGTTCTCATTCCATTCTCCACCCTCAGTTTTCCAAACCTTACAGCCCCTCTCACCACACAGGAGAAAAAAAGAAAAAAAAAAGAGCTAAATACAGGTGAGATTTATAGTGGGTGTTAATAAAAGCAGTGAACAGGTATACAGTTGTTGCTTTGTCTTCTTTTTTTTAATAAAAGATATCAAATAATCTCACCAGTAATCTGGTTTTCTTTTATTTCTTATTTTCTGTGACCCTGCTATCAAAAGGAAAAAAGCAAAAACAAAATAGCTTTTGTAATAGAAACTAGAAAAATATTGCCTTTTCTCATAAGACTGTTACTTTGAATTCACTAGTTAGCACTGCATTAACACTCCAAGGAAAACAAAAACAAAAAAAAATCCAAAGTGCAAAACATGCAGCTTATCCTTTAACGACAGTAGATCAAATGCAAAAGGGAGGCAATTTACCTCAGATAACAATATTTTTCTGCTGATTCACAAATCAGTCATATTAAAGAAATACTGAACACAAGATGTTCACTAATAATTACATGAATTTTCAAGCAAACCAATAAATTAAAGCCACCCATAAATAGGAAAAGTCTTCATAATAACTAATCAAACCCAAACAAACTGTTTAACCTGTGATTGAACCGTTCAAATCTACTCTGCAGGTTTGATGCAACGCCCTCATCCAACGGAGAGCTTGCCCCAATGTCGTCGTCATCATCATCCTCATCGCTGAGAGTGAAGTAGGATTCAATGTGACTCCGACACATGGGGCACCGATCCAGTTTGTGGAAACACACTTGGCAAACGCAGGTGTGACGGCAAGGCAGGAGAGCACAATTCAAGGGCCGGCTCTGGCAGACGATGCACTCTGGGAAAACATTTTGCCACGTCAGATCTTCTTGTGGGGAGGATGGCTTGTGGGGGAAATCGCTGTCTCCACTGCTGCCACCACCAGCTGGTCTGAGGTCCTGTGAACCACCATCGCAGTAGACCTCACCGCCAGGCTCTGTAAGAGGTGTGTTCAAGGTATCAGAACTCTGCCTGCTACTTGTGTCTGTGTCCTGATTCACTGCATTGCCAGTGTGTGTGGACAGCTGTGAAGTGTCTGCTTCCTGTGCACTGCAGGTCTTGTTTTCTTCCTCTGTTGAGCTCTTCATGTTGTCGCTGTGCTGAGAGCCAGGTCTACTGTCATCCTCGTCCAACTCGGAGGCAAAGAACAATGGCTGAAAATTCAGAAGTAATTAGATTTTAAGGAATGATCTGAATTCAAGTTTTCATACTGTAATGCTTATTAGTGTAAAAGTATAAAACTTAGTTACAAAATAAAAAAAAGAAAAAAAAAAGTTTTTAACAACAACTAATGATCAAAATAACTGAAGTAATAAATGTGTTCAAATCAGGGCAAATTATATTAATGACCTCATCTAAACAATACAACTAACTTATAACTGTCTTATCAATATGAACATTCTACAAAAAATGGATAATAAACATACGGTACTCTGTTTAGAGCATGCTTCCCCCCCTCCACCTCCCTTTGTTTTTTTTCTTCTTATTAGGAGGGGGCTTGGAAAAAGAGAAAAAATCTGATCAGACATGAATATAGTAGTGGTGACCACATCTCCATGCAAGCTATTTGTGCACTTCTACTATATCACTGCAACAAAGAGCTGTGGGAAAGAAGTAGCCAACTGCCAGTAGAGCAAGACATCCGTAAAAGAAGATGGCGGTGGACGGGACACACACTCCGAAAGCCCCCGGACAACACCACCAGAAAAACCCTGACCTGGAATCCTCAAGGCAAAAGGAAGTGAGGCAGACCAAGAAACACCTGGAGGCGGGACCTGGAAGCGGACACTTGGCAGATGGGCTACAGCTGGGGTGAAATAGAAAAGATTGCCCAGGACCATGGTTGTTGGCGTGCAGTTGTCGATGGCCTATGCTCTGGCAAGAGCAATGGGCCTCAGTAAGTAAGTACTATATCACTGCCATTAATCCTCACTCAAAAACAGCTCTATCACTAATCTTTCCAATCAGGAGTATAACCATTAGTAGGCTGGCAAACACAGGAGCACCACAATAAAAAGGCAGCGACTGACAAGAAAGGAAGAACACGTCTCAATTTTCTTATGTCTACACAACACTCTCCTGCAGAATGTGTGTATTACCCACGCTGAAAACAGGATGAATGCTAAGAAAGTAGAAAGCATAATAATATTCATTATAATACACACACAACTATCTCCAGAAAAAAAAGGCCCACACTAAAAAGAAAGAATGAGATACAAACGGTACAGCCATTGTGAGAAACACAATCCCACACTTTCTTAGGAAATACATTATCATTATGCATGCAAGCACGCACGTATGTACAAATGCACACGCCCACACACACATCTATATATATTACACCACTCACACACATACACATATATATCACACCACTCACACACACACATATATACACACACACACATATATATCAAAAACACACATGCACGCACACACGCACGCACGAATGTACGCACGCACACACACACACACACACACACACACACACACACCAGAGCTACAGGAACACACAACCACCTCTGACCTGGAGATTATAGACAGCTTGGCCAGCCATTTTGGCATACTGTGCAATGATGTGAGTCTCCATAGCACACTTGCTGTCCTTCAGATGTAGAATGCTCACCACAGCCACCTGAACACAGCACATCACTATCCACAGTTACACAGCCACCTGAACATAACACATCATTATCCCACAGTTACACATAGCCACCTGAACACAGCATATCGCTATCCACAGTTACACAGCCACCTGAACATGGCACATCGCTATCCACAGTTACACACAGCCACCTGAACACAACACATTGCTATCCACAGTTACACACAGCCACCTGAACACAGCACATCGCTATCTGCAGTTACACACAGCCACCTGAACACAGCACTTCACTATCCACTGTTACACACAGCCACCTGAACACAGCACATCCCTATCTGTAGTTACACACAGCCACCTGAACACAGCACATCCCTATCTGTAGTTACACACAGCCACCTCAACACAGCACATCCCTATCTGTAGTTACACACAGCCACCTGAACACAGGACATCCCTATCTGCAGTTACACACAGCCACCTGAACACAGCACGTCGCTATCCACAGCTACACATAGCCTCCTGAACACAGCACATCCTATCCACAGCTACACATAGCCTCCTGAACACAGCACATCGCTATCCACAGCAACACATAGCCTCCTGAACACAGCATGTCGCTATCCACAGCTACACATAGCCTCCTGAACACAGCACATCGCTATCCACAGCTACACATAGCCTCCTGAACACAGCATATCGCTATCCACAGCTACACATAGCCTCCTGAACACAGCACATCACTATCCACAGTTACACATAGCCTCCTGAACACATCACATCGCTATCCACAGCTAAACATAGCCTCCCGAACACAGCATATCGCTATCCACAGTTACACATAGCCTCCTGACAACAGCACATCGCTATCCACAGTTACACACAGCCACCTGAACACAGCACATCGCTATCCACAGTTACACACAGCCACCTGAACACAGCACATCGCTATCCACAGCTACACATAGCCTCCTGAACACAGCATATCGCTATCCACAGCTACACATAGCCTCCTGAACACAGCATATCGCTATCCACAGCTACACGTAGCCTCCTGACAACAGCACATTGCTATCCACAGTTACACGCAGCCACCTGAACACAGCACATTGCTATCCACAGTTACACACAGCCACCTGAACACAGCACATCGCTATCCACAGTTACACACAGCCACCTGAACACAGCACATCGCTTGCTATCCACAGTTACACACAGCCACCTGAACACAGCACATTGCTATCCACAGTTACACACAGCCACCTGAACACAGCACATCGCTATCCGCAGTTACACACAGCACATCTCTGTCCACAGTTACACACAGCCACCTGAACACAGCACATCGCTATCCACAGTTATACACAGCCACCTGAACACAGCACATCGCTATCCACAGTTACACATAAGGACAATGAGAGGTTTTACCTGCACGCTACTACTTCAGCAAACATAATGGAAAGACTGCACATGAGTTTCGGTTTAGTCAGTTATTCACTTGCAGAGAAACATCCCAAAAGAGACCTTCTGAATAATGACACCCATGCTTCTGACAAGAGTCCTTTCAGTATTACCTCACAACGATCACATTTCTCTTGCTTTGAATTCCACCTCATGTTATCAAATTACCAGACATAGGGTCATGTATAACAATTAGAGCATACAAGGACAGCCTATTTACACCCACCCTCGTCCCCAAAACACACACACACACACACTTTCTCTCTCTCTCTCTCTCGTTTCCTCTTTCTCACACACACATACATATCTTGTCTGGCCACCTTGATTCAGTCTTTCCCTCCACTATACAACATGATTTCTAGCTTACTTTGTCATAGACCTACAGATACAGTACGATAATTGTACAGATACTGTATGATAATTGGCAGAAGCACTATGTACATAGTGACAATAAGAGTGCAAGATCAAATTTCAAGGTAAAAAGAACAAAGAAGGGACATAAATAAAATTTCAAGGCAAAAAGAACAAAGAAGGGACATAAACTGTTTCTGAGTAAAGTGAATGAATTCCACTGTGTCAGCTTGCGGTCTAGGACTTTTTCACAGGTATTATAATCACGATCTTTCAGCCAGCTACCATTTTCTCTCGTCATCTGACTCAAAGATGGCATCAGGTATTACAGGCATCAGGAGCAAAAGTGATTATGAATACTAAATCCAACCCACCACATCAGTATATTCCAAAGCATCCAAGCTGTTTCTGGTTGTCATAACCAGTACACAGGGGTATCGCTGTCGTGGAGTGGGCCCCAGTTTGTCAGCATCTACTTCCTCTGGCACTGTCAGATGTATTGGATTCTTTCCTTCTGTCTGAAGGCTGAAAGTAACAGAAATGCTATGATAACCATATGAAAAGACAGAGGAAAAATAAAAGAGCCCCCAGTTGCTGGGTTGCTAATTAGATTTGTACATTTTAAACATACTCTATCCTTATGTGAAGATTTGATTCATTCATCTGGCATTCAACCTTACTGGAACAAACCTTGAAACAATTTTTTAAGCAACTATTACTGAATTGGAACTAACTCAGAGAAAAATGGACAAACAAACAAAAGCCCAAACATACAGATCACTAATTTCACAGATTCCGAGGTTCAGAAGTCAGAATGTACAATTCAAACAACTGATGCATTTCATTAGAAAAAAAAAACCAAAAAAAACCCAAAATAACAGCCTCTCTTCCATCACACACCAAGTGAAACTAAAAACAAAGCAATTCTGCACCTGTGTCTTTCCATAGCTAAACAGTCGCCGCTCAACAGCATGTTGGTGCGCACATCCTCCAGGAAATCTGTTCCTGATTTCAGCAAAGCAGCATGCAGAGGGTTGACCAAAGCTCCCCAGTACACATGCACCTTACATGGCGCCAAGCAGGACACTTCCGCCCAAACTCCGTCTGGAAACAAAAAAAAGAAACAAAAAGTGTCCATTTTTTAAATTCATAGTAAAGTTAAACATGCTTTTTATGCGTGTGAATATGTTCAAGAGACATTTTTTTTTTACCAGGTCAACTTTATCAAGCTTGTTAATTCATGGCTAAGCTTACACACTCGGAGCAGACACACACATAAAAAATGTACATATTAATAATGATAATAATAATAACAATAATAACAATAACAATAATAATGATAATAATATAAAGCACATACAAAGATGTATGTTTTAATACATTATCACACATGCCTGTATATCCACAATTACACACACACACACACACACACACACACACACACACACACACACACACACACCACTGCCACATGACACAATGGGTCACAAACACACAACCTCAGACACCAGTCTAGCATGGTACATACTTGCAAGACTGGAAACTGTGGATGAGGACAGCTTGAGAAAAAACGGATTGCTGAACGACGTCACGTCTTTCTGGTAGGCCAGGGATGATCCCCCCTGGCTGACTCCATTATGATAGCGTCCCAAATTATCTCCGTTCAGCCTATAAATTGTAATTAAATAGGGTTTAGGTAAGGTACTGATTACAGTCAGTGACAAATAAATGATCTACCATATTCACAACATTTGAATTAAGTCATCTCATCTGCTGCTTTTTCATACTAGACCATGTCAGCATTATCCCCTCGACTCCTTCCGTCACACTTTCCCAGCTAACATGTTCACACTGTAGTTTATGGCAAACATTTCATAAGAGATTTACAGCACACAGCACTGAGTTAAAGACAAACAATACTGATAAGAAAAGCCCTAAACTTTCAATCTGGTGAAAAATGAAATCACTGTTTTAATGTTTACATATTGTTAACTACAGCAGAATATGTATTGTTGATACAATTTTTCAAGCGCTTCCCTTTTTTAAAACTGTACTAAAAAATAGTCACATTTCAAACTCAAGTGTGCAGCATATAAAGCATTTCAAAATTTTCATGCTCCTGAAGAAAAATATCAAAAATAAGCATGCAAACAATAAGCCACAACTCACTATCGTAAAGGCCTCTGGGAGCAGATTCAAAATAATACAGCTTTAAAACGTAGAAAGAAATCAAGCTGCCAGTACTGCACACCCACTGGGTTTGAACAGGACTGGTTGATAGAGAAGTACAACTTTATCAAGCTTTATCAAAACAGCCTAACCATCCTTCTCTGCCTTCAACTGTCACTATCAATGACTGTGCTGTCTCTGTCTCCACCTCTGTCCGCAGTCTAGGGGTCATACTTGACCAATCCCTCTCATTTGAGAAACAGGTTTCAAATATTTGCAAGATTGCCTATTTAGAACTAAGAAGAATCAGCTCTGTACGTCACCTTCTCTCTACAGATGCTACAAAAACTCTCATTTGTGCATTTGTCTTATCTAGAATAGATTACTGCAACTCACTTTTGGCCGGCCTTCCAAAATACCTGATAGAAAGATTACAGCGAATCCAAAATCATGCAGCCCGAGTCGTCTGTAGAGCAAGAAAACATGCTCACATTTCGCCTCTCCTCCACTCTCTTCACTGGCTATCTGTCTCAAACCGTATCTCGTACAAAATCTCAACTCTCACTTTCTCTGCTCTCTTTGAAAATGGACCTTCTTATCTCTCAGATCTCCTTAAAATCTACACCCCCTCTCGACAACTACGCTCCTGTGCTGACGACCGCCTTCTGCGAATGACTCGCTTCAGGACTACTACTGGTGAAAGATCTTTCTCTTTTCAAGCTCCAGCGACGTGGAACAGACTGCCAGACTGTCTCAGACACTCAGATTCTATCTCTTCTTTCAAGTCTAAACTTAAAACCCATCTATTTTCTCATAATTAGTCAATGCTGTGGGGAGAGGGGGGGGGGGGGGTGTTACAACCTAACTCATAGCCGTCTGGGCCTTTTCAAATGTAGCGTATGTGTATGTTCTCTATTATATGTATTTGTTGTATGATTGAACGTTATAGGATTAAGTTTTTGTAGTGATATTTGAAGAATAAGTGAATGTCACATTGGTAGGATTAGGATTTGTTAGTTATTGTAGTAATAGTATTTGTAGTTGGGTGTAAGGTGTATTATTGTATATGAGAAGGGTGAATGTAGTATGACTTTGTAAAGCGCTTAGAGAAATTCGTTTGATTAAGCGCTATATAAGAAATCATTATTATTATTATACATGGTGCAAAGCACAAAGTGGTGTTCACAGTGAAAATAAGCGCACTAGCTTCATTCTTAGCAGTTGAATTAAATATACTTTTGTCATTTCTAGAAAGTAAATATGCAGATTCTTTTTAATCTTAACACGAAAATACTGTGATATTTGACTTAAAATTTTCTTGAGAGCATTGTATCTTATGAATACAATTTTCATTCATATGTTAAGTTAATAAATTGTAGTATTTGTTAGAAAAGTATTCAGAGAATCAGAGCGCAAGCCGTTTCGTGTCTTATGACTTACTCGTCGTCAAGACGGACGATCAGATAACTCTCTCCTTAAGTACATGAGAGTTGTGTCCCATGAATAACAAGACCAGTATCGAAAGGTAAGTATGCCACTGTATGTAAATGAGCACACTAAGTTTGAATATGGATATTTAAATGTTCCACTGTTCTGCTTGCTTGCTTTGAACATAGATGACATGTTTGTCAATGCAGAAGTGAGGAAACAAAGTTGTTTATTTCTTGTGAATCAGATACACTGCAACAATGCTCACATTGATTGTTTAGAGTTACAATACTGCAAATTTTTAACAACTTTCATTTTGAACATTATAAACAATGGAATGTGATATGATGATGTGGAGAATATAGCCAAAGTACTGGATCTCAGAATGCCAGCAGAATTTGAATTTTTCTTAAGGATCTACTAGACATTTTATGTGAAAGTTATCTACACGAATACACCATCAAAATTCAAATCTTTTTAAGTGTTTTAAGTTCTTAGGCATGATCTAAGGTTGTCATGACAAAGACAAATAACAATTTGACATTTTTTATTGAGTTCATGACTTCACATCAACTTTTAATGAAAAATCTCAAGATTGTAAATTAATCACCTTTTAATTCAGAATGAAAAGTAACTTGCTTTCTCATGCTTTTTCTGTGTAAATGAGCAAGCGTAGCAATTTTACCAATTAATTTAAACTGTTTACAAACAAACTTTGAAAAAGATATTGTGTACCTGTACCTTCACACTTGGTGCAGGCTGTACCCTGTGAAATTGTGAATTATGTAGGGGTAAACATGTCATTTTGACATTTACACCACATCAGATATAAAACACTCCACAGAACTTCTAGTCTTCAAAGTGATTTCAGCACCCCCAAGTAACTTATTTGAGTCAGGAGAAATCCCTCACTGGAATAAAATAACGTCATATTCTTATGGAAGTATGATGATAAAATTCACTGTTTCGTACTTTTAAGGTGTTATATCTTCAGTATCTGTGCAACTGGTGCCATACATTGCTAGTCAAACTTTTGCCATAGTAAAATTAAAAAGAATTTTTGAGTTTAATCTCAAGTGTTATTATGTAATATCTACCTGTATCTAGAAATGGTTCATGTCACTTTGTGAAGTTATGAACACAATGAAGATTTTACATTGTATTGCTTAAGTTATGTTCATTCAACTAGTTTTTCTTTAAATAATGATCATATTTGATGCATGATCGTGTGCATCATACACAATAAATGTTTATTTGTAACGAGTAAAACAGGAATTGTATTATACGAGTCTATACAGCCATTTCATTTGCTTACCTTATGATGAAGGCTGTCATCAAACCAGAGCAGAGTATAATAAGAGTAACAGAAAAGTAGTTGAAGTATTCTGCGAGGCTCCACAGCACAAGCGATAATCCGTCTGCCATTTTCGTGTTTTCATACGAAGTTCCTGCTTTCGTGTCACTAAAGAGCTCGCATGAGAAGATAACAAAAGGCCTAGTTAATCGGTGGGTGGGTCAATATCCGGCGCCGTAGGCTAGGCCTACCTCTATCCCTGATGAAGCAGATAGGCCAATGGCATTCAAGAAGTCACTCAGAATCAGATGCGACAACTTCTGTGATGACAACAACTAAACGAGTCTTACCACCTCGGCCCACGATTCAGAGTAGGAAGATCATGGGTGTTAGGCCATAAGCATAAAACAATCGACGTAATTCAACAATAATACATACTTTAATGAAAAATTATACATTTGTTTATGGTAGCTGATCTAAGAGCATTGTAGAACTTCGGACATAAAGAGAGACACTTCGTTCGGGTCTTGTCGCCTTCAGTTGACACCATCAGGAAAGTAATTGATTGATTGATTTATCTTTGATACTCAAGGATGAAAACGTCAGGCCGAGCCTAGCCTTACAATCTGTTCTTGTCATGCATACATTATTTCAACACATATTCACACTGACAAGTAACCCTGTAATGAAATTCTACGGTGACAAGCAGACAATTATTCGTTAATGTAATAATAACATGGTACGCTGTCAAACAGAAGGGGAAAAAAGTTAATGAATTTAATCAAATAACCGAATTACTGAGACATAGAATGTTTATGTAAATATATCTTGAAATGTTCTAACATATTCGTATTTTGTAGACATGGTGGAGGTGAGTGGTCCAGATCAAGCAAGGCTTGTTTTATATTGATCGATGTGGGGGTAGGGGAGAAGGAATTTCTTCGATCCAGAAGAGCAGTTCGATCGTGTAAAAGGGCATTGATATTACATGGCATGGTCCCTATTGAAATTTGAAACAAAAACGATGCCTTGTATTCAAATTGTTTAATCGGAGGAAGTTTGTTCAGTGCTTTTAGTTTTCACCTGTTGATAAAGGTACGGCAGGAAAGAGCAGCTTTGTAGCAAGTCAATGGAGATATTTTTTTTATGGACATTACTACCCCCATCCCATGTCGTTGAAGCGTAATTAATATGTGACATTATGTGAGCATTGAAGAAAAAAAAATGAGCACAGTAGTGTTTACATAGTGCTTTAGTTGAGATAATAGGATTTTTTTTTTTTTTTTTCAGATCTTGCATAAAATGTTGAGATGAGATTGCCATTTTAATTCTTTATCTATCTTTACTCCTAAAACACGATGCTCATCTACCTGTTCAATAGAAATGCCATTCAGCTGAATTTTTAAGTAAAGAGAAGCCACTTCGTGCTTTTGGCAAGTGGTTTTAATCATAGACTTGGTTTGGGTTTGGTGTATGATCATTGTGTGTAAATTACACTTGTATGGCACTTTATTTAGACTTTACTGTAGAGAAGTTTCTATTGTTATTTGTTTTGAATGATGAGTCAACAGCAAATAAATCTGTCATGACTTTTTCATCTGTTATGGACAACGGTATCATTGATGAAGGTGTTAGAATAGGAGAGGGGGGGGGGGGGGGGGGGGGCTAGCACTGAACCTTGTGGGATTCCATGTCTGACAAAGTCTGAAGAGGAGGTTTTGCCATTCAGCAGCATATACTGAGTGTTGTCATTCAAGTATGATTGGAAAAATGGGACTGTTGAGGAATGGTTCGTATAGGTAGACATTCTTTAACTGCACCATGAGCATTCCTACTTCATGAACAACAAGAGGAGGAATATGGAATGAGTAAATGGATCCAAGTTTTTGTTTGGCAAAATGAAATTAGAGATGTCCGACATGTATATTTATTACTCTTATAGTCTGTGAAGTTTGAGTAAGGATGTCTGATATTGATAATGACAGAAGTGTGTGTTTCGGGTGTCTGGAGTGATGTTTGATGTATTTTTTTGAAATTGTATGCTTTTTGTACACAATAGTGTTTATTGCCCTCCAGATGGGTGCTGTGGTTTTTGCATCCATAATCATTTGACTGAAGTATTCTCTTTTGGCTTTTTCAGCTTCATTTGAAAGAAAGTTTGTCTGCCTTTTGCATTCGTCAAATGAATTTACTACCTTAGTAGGACACAATAATGTTATACAGCAATTCTGGTTTTAACCACAGGTTTATCTGACGATGCTTAACTCGTTTTCATGTAACAGTGCATGCTTATTTATGATGGTGAGGAATGTTTGGTACCAAAAAGATAATGCTTCATTGACATCCGAGTACTTGTAAGTTAAGTGAAAAGGGGAATCGCTAAAGTCAAAGAGTTAATGCCATTTCATTAAACGTTTTGAAAGAGCAGTGTTGGATGGTCGTGTGACCTTTGGGTGGTGGTTTTGGAAGCCAAAAGGGCCATGTGCAGAAGGCTGGACAATGGTCAATAATACCAGAATGTACCACTGAAACTTCTAATATTGAAGATTTGTTGTTTGTATATATATATGATCAATAGCAGTCACAGTTGTTTTAGCTATTCTTGTCGAGTTTTGTACTAACAGATGGAGTGCATGAAGTGACAGTGTACTTGTCCACGCTAGTTAAAAACAATTTTTTTTTTTAACATATCGATGTTTAAGTCTCCTAATGATAGAATATTTGAATGTTTGTGACAGATCTGATCCATTATTTGTATGAAATTGTCAAACCATTTGTATGTGGAAGATGGGTTTCTATATACATTTCTGATTAATAATGGCGGTGAACTGGTGTTTTTTTTAGAATTTCAGTTTCAATCCAGATACATTCAACAGTGTTGCTTTCAAGATCTGTTCTGCGGAGGGCAAAGTTGGCAATTGACTGATGAATGTATACAGCAAGTCCAGTATGTTTGGGTTGATCACCGTTGGGTTGCTCTAATTTGTACTCAGGAATGCTGATAAGATTACTGTGATGCTATGGTCAGATCTTGTTTCATTTACACCAAACACTAGTACTTTTTTTTTTTTTTTTTTTGCTGTCCCAACCTCTGCGCCACCTCAGAGGCAGTGCACCCACGCCGCTCATTCCGACACCCCATCCACAGCCACAGCCCGGTCGGCCCCGCCGCAGCCCCGGCACCAGCAATCCACAGGGAGCAGTCAATGTCAAGTCGTGAAGAGGCAACCCACCGGAGGAGACACTGCACTGCTGCCGAGTCACTTCGGTGGTGTTCAGTGGCGCCTGTTCTGATCTAACATACGCAGGACACCACCTACTAAGCCCCCTACTGACGACAATAATTGCTTAGTCGCGGAGCCAGCGTGAGTGAGCTCTCCCTCTGGAGGGCGCCACCACATCCGTCCAACGACAGCCCCCATGGACTCGCCGATACCGGTGACCCCGACGGAACCAAACCAAAGCCACAGACGTGGAGAGACATCGAAACTGAGGTCATCATGAGAGCAGGGCATGAAGGGCCACAGAATTTGAGATTTTTTTTTTTTAATGCTGATCGATGAGAATGAGGATGATTAAGATGATGCTATGGATTTCCATTTCGGTCTGAAACTACATGACAGGGCTGTACTCTACGCTTCCTTTCATAATATATCCCGGCGTCAACCAGGCCCGAGAGATACAGGCACCTGCAGTGCTGGTCAGGAAATTTGAGCAACACTCTCAGAAACGCCTCCATTAAGTGGATGAAACTCGACTGTGTGGTCCCAGTCTTCCCAACCGAGTCCGCAGCAACTCAACTCTGGGTAGGAGCCGGTCGGGGCAGAAAAACCCACATGACTTCTGATGGGATTCGAACCCACGACCTCCCAACCGGGAGTCTGCGACGCTAACCACTTCGCCACGGCGGCTGGTCCAAACACTTGTACTTGATGTGGTGACTGTTTTAGAAGTAAGGAGATTTCATGGACCTGATTAAATTAATGACAGAGACTGCGATGTCCAACCTCAAGTCCTGGAATTGTGGAAGTATGGGAAGGCGTAGGTGGTAAGGGAATTGTGAGACAAAACAGACCAGGAAGACAGTTTTTAAAAAAAAAAGACACAGCCAATGATAGAAAGATCAATAAACCAGTAAAACAGTTAACAACAAGTAATGTTGGTGGATGAAGCACAACGATGATGAACATGCAGAAAGAAAGGTAAATTATTTAGAGAGTGCTGAAGAAAACCTTTCAGTTATGCACTGTCAACAGTTTGAAGGCACAATTATTTCAATTTTTAGACTGTTATGTAACAGCCCAGTTAATGCAGACTGCTGCCTGTGAAGACCTGACAAAGATATGTGTAAGCATGTTTGTACATCAGCACAAGCGTGAATGTGATTGAATGCTTGTAATGTGAGTGTGTGGGTGTGTGTTTTCAGTTATAATCAGAAACATTCAGATCCTTACACTGGAATTAATGGGAATCACAATCAGCTGCCTGGAGAAAGAAATTTAGTTTGAAAAAAAAAAGGGACATATTGCCTGGAATTGTTTCATGATTATGTAATAGTTTGAAGGCACAATTATGCGTGAATGTGATTGAATGCTTGTAATGTGAGTGTGTGGGTGTGTGTTTTCAGTTATTATCAGAAACATTCAGATCCTTACACTGGAATTAACGGGAATCACAATCAGCTGCCTGGAGAAAGAAATTTAGTTTGAAAAAAAAAAAAAAAGGGACAAATTGCCTGGAATTGTTTCACGATTATGTAATGTTTGACTAAGAGTACCTATCTCCTTCAAAGAAAATATGTGTACAATTAAGGCACCTGGAAAACATGGGAGTTGTTCTTGCGGCGCTGTTGTTTTCTTTTAAGAAAAAAAAACAAAAAACGAACACCACCACTCCTCCACTTCCTCATTTGCACCGATTTTTTTTTTTTTTTAGTGTTTTCACTAATTATCTGACAAAGATTTTTTTTGTAATTAAAAAAAAAATGTTTTTTAAAAACTTTTTTTTTTGCTTAAGGCTTTTTCTATTTTTTTTATTTATGGAGTATGATTCTGCTTATTAGTCCATTTGCGTGCATCCTTCAAAGTTGCTATACTATACAGAACACTATGCACATGTTCTGCCTGACAGACTGTGTAAAATTAGATTCAACTGAACATGACAGTATGATGTCTGAACGAATCTCTCCCATTCAATACAAATTTTCTCTGCTGTAAAGCACATTCTCTCACATCAATTAGGCAGGCAACAAGACACGCATACTCACAGGTAATAAAGATATCACAAATTCCTGATAACTTCAGGCAGTGATAAGATTTTAATGGCACATCTTACATAGACTTCAGAAAAAGGCATCACATGTTACAGGCACTGTTTTCAACTTTAGCTCTGAAATTAAAATGAGTTATGGTTGACTACTACTTGTCTTAGGAAAGAAAAAAAAATATATGTATATGTGTGTGTGAGTGTATATATATACATATATATATATATGTATTGTAATGCTGAACAAGTAAGTAGTGCGGGAAAACAATTATATATTACATTATATTATATAAATTATATATATATATATATATATGTGTGTGTGTGTGTGTGTGTGTGTGTGTGTGTGTGTGTGTGTGTGTGTGCACAAGAATAGTAAGGACAAAAAGTAATCAAGTCTTTAAGTGTGGGAAGACTTGGCAAAGTTAAGGAGAGAAACACGCTCAGACCTTCTCTTTTTTTTTTGGCAGAGAATCAGTGTATAAATAGACAATGATAAAAGTAATCAAGTCTTTAAGTGTGGGAAGACTTGGCAAAGTTACAGAGAAAACACGCGCAGACCTTATCTTTTTTGGGGGCAGAGAATCTGTGTATAAATAGACAATGATATTGATTCCTCTTTGCTCTGCGCTTATTTCCAGCTTTGCTCTTCTTCCTCTAGCTTATGTCATCAGTGTGTGTGTGTGTGTGCGTATGTATTTGTGCGCATGTGCATGCTTGTGTGTATGCATGCTCATATATATATATATATATGTGTGTGTGTGTGTGCATGTGTGTGTGTGTGTGCGCATGTGCATGTTTGTGTGTATGCATGCTCATACATATATGTGAGTGCATGTGCGTGTATGTGTGCACATGTGCATGCTTGTGTGTATGCATGTGTGTGCATGCTCATATATATGTGTGTGTGTGTGTATGTGTATGAGAGGGTGAGAGCGAGAGAGAGACAGTGTATGTGTGAGAGTGTATGTATGTCTGTGCGTGTATACAAATGAGCATGCATAAATGCATGCCAGTAAATATGTGCAACTGGCTGAGCTTGGACAGGAATATGCACACAGTAGACATCCGACCGATTAAAGCAATTACTACATCCATTTCTTCACCGCGATGAACAATCCTGTTAGCACATTATAATACATGAGGTTATACAGTCACTTAATATTTTGTTTCATGCAACTGTGATTCTTTGTTAAACACATTTAGCTTAGGAAAGATTTCTTAACTACCAATAAAAAAAAGTTTACAAGGTGTTTTTCCAATCTTGTTAATACTCTTATGCTATACAAAATATCACAGAGTGACAGCTCAAACAAAATGAAAAATAATAGATCTACCAAGAGAGTAAGAAAACAGTTCATATCTAAGGGGGAAAAAAATCATCATATTGCAAGATTCTTGATCTAGCTGATCTGGTCACGCTTTATTTTGTCCTGATAAAGTCATGGTAAACAATTGCCTCAAAAAGTCATCTAGCTGATGATTGCAGCACATGCTTTTGTGTGGACTGAATTATTTGCATGAGAAATCAACTGCTCTTTTCCCACCTGGAGCAGATTTCAATGTTTGAACAAGTTCCTGTGCCTGTTCATTGTTACCAAGTTTGTCAAATCATTCCAATTCTCAGGGTGTTTTTTTTTTTTGACACAGTTTTCGCTGATCCACTTTCAGATATCAACATCAAATTTGTCAATTGCCCCTTTTTTTCTTTCTTTCTTTCTTTTTCTTTTTTTCTTTTCTATTCTCTGTCCTGCTACCTATGGCTTAACAGGAGATATCATTTCCAGTTCATGAGACCTTTTGTAACTTCCCAGCTGAAGGACTTCAGTACCTGTTATAGTGCTTTTAAAAATTTCCATCCCAAACTTACAAGATGAAATTCAACAACAATTCAATGACACTTAAAAAAAAAATGTATATACAAAAAGACGAACCAAATGTAAAACTGTCCATTTTCAAAACACTATAATCCACACAGCATCCCAACAAAATCTTGTCAATCTGGAGTGTACTCAAACACCACCTCAATGATCCAGACGCAATTTTTTTCTCTCTTAAATTTGTTCTCATCTGAATTTTTTATTTATTTCGGACTTGCAGCCCAGCAGTCCATTTCCATCACCTCACTATAATGTCAGTATAGTACTGTTCATTTCTCACTAACATCATTCGAAATGATCTGTCATACAAGAAATGCACACAGACATGCACAAACACATGAATGTGGTAATGTAACAAAAGTTAGGTTACATTAGCTACATAATGACCAAACTTACTGTACAACAATTACACGACAATCAGTGCCTGCTAAGTCAGGAGTACCAAGTGTCAGATATCTTCAGTCCTTTTGAGGCTCAGCACCGGGCACAAGAGACTTAACAGTCACTTGTGCCAAAAGCTCAAGGTAGTGCCTTCTCCAATCTGTCCTTGTGGGCTGGAAGAACAGTCAGCAGAGCATGTGCTCCAAAAATGCCCATTGCATGAACAGACAAGGATAGAGGTCTGGCCAACAGAGACAGCTCTAATGACGAAGCTCTACGGCAGTCTACAAGAACTGGAGAAAACGGCACAATTCATCTGAAGGGCCGGACTGACCGTATAGACCAAGGCGTTCGCAAAGAAGAAGAAGTCATGGGCTATCAGCACTATGTACACATTTCCACATAACCCTGTCCGATCCTCCCTTTTTGGTAATCATGCAAAATTCAGAACAGCACAAAATAATGACAATGTTTCAATTACAAAACAAACAAACAAATACTGGTCCAATCAGAAATGTGAAACGTAACGGTTGATCTGTGCCTCATCTTAGTATCAAGAAAAATGCTAGAGCCACTGTATGACACTGTGGTTTACCACAGACAGACAACAAATGATGTTCATCTTGGACTGGAAATCTCATAGGTTAATGTCATCTTAGTGTGAGCACGTTCATGTCAAATAATAATCCAACTATAAATCTCGCATGGACAAAGCACAGAATTGGAGGAGGTTGGAGAAGGGAGGGAAAGGGGGAGGAGGGGGTGGTAATAGAAACACAGATAGGAATGACAGGGTGTGGCAGATGGTGGAAGGGAGAGGGGCAGGGAGAAGGGAGAAGGGGGGGGGGGAGCATGGAAGATGGAGAGAGGGGTGGAGGTGGGGAAGAAAGGTGGAGGGTGAAAGAAATGTCAGCATGTATTTCATGAGTCTTACAAAAATATATACATTATTATTTTATCACTCTTTCTTTCCACTTGCATCCTTCCTTACCCTCAACCAGATACACAGATAGAGGGAGAGAAAGAGAGGGAGAGATTCAGATGTTAAAAAAAAACAAAAACAAACATTGCTTGTGTCATTTTTTAGGCACCACCACCACTTACACATGCTCATCCTAAACATCTCTCTTCACATTCGCCCTATTTTCCAAAAGGAGGTTGGCAGCCTTTCCATATGTACATACCTCCTCCCCCCCCCCCCCACCCCCACCCCCAGACCTCCTCTTGAAGAAAAAGCCCCTGAATTAATCTCTGATCTCCATCAACTTCTGCTCCACTTTAATATTTGGATTGTTCATAGGGTCCAGGAAAGGGTCGTCATCTGCAGCATAGTGGCCCAGTTTGGAGAAGACGATGACCAGAGTGATGAAGGACAGGAGACAGATGATGAGAAGCATAGAAATCCGTTTTCTGGGGGACTTGTCTCCTCTTCTCCTCTCACTGTCGCTTGATCTGAACAGAAAGTAACCAACCAAAGATGACGCTGGTTTCACATGTCCATCTTTGTTGTTCTGAAACAGAAATTTTTGTTATATACCCACCATTTCTTCAACGCACTCGATCACCACAGCGAACATGTATTTTGCTGTTTACACTATGATGAAAATTTCCAAGAAATCATTTGATAATGTACTAAATTCATGACGAAGTGAGTGTTTTACAAGTGTACATGCCTTCGCTGAAAACAGCTGCCAGCTGCTAATTATCACATGTTCTGGAAAAATGTCTTTCTTTTTAAACGATGCCAAGAGTCACAAAGCACATCATCCGCCATATGAAGAAAACAAAAATCTTCATATTCTTTCAGCCTGCAAGCCAGCATCAAGCGCATTCCTTGCTATTCTGGTATGTGCCTTTTCCTAGAATTTTTGTTCATCCTTGGGTTAACTGAAAAAGAAAATCAGTGGAACATGAACTGGTTGAACTGACCTGAACCAGCTAGCAAGCCACTGGAACGCTGGCCGTCGCTTGTATTTATTCTCATCATGGTCAAGGCGCTGCGTGAATAGGCCATCATCCTTGGTGGAGTCAAACCATTTTCTTGGATCTGTGAAGCAAAGATAGTGAGGTGCCATCCATTCAAAAAAGATGAAATTCCCAGTCAAACTTACATGCTGAAACCTTTTTCTTTAGTAAATGTAAATGTTAACCAGTATACCTTATGGTAATAAAATATAATACAGTGGTAGAGATTTTCTGTATGCATATACAGACTCTGTGTGTGTGTGTGTGTGTGTGTGTGTGTGTGTGTGTGTGTGATGTGTGTGCGTGTGTATGTGTGTGTGCATGCTCATGCAGGAGAGGATGAGCGTATGCACATGTGTGCGTGAGATTATGTAAGAGCATCTTTAGGCATGCATGGTGCACACATATAAAACTATTTTGCTGCATTTCAAACAGACAAAAAAGCATATTAAAAAAGGATTGTATTCAATCACCAAGTAACATATTCCTCTTTAAAAATAATGGGGGCTTGCATGTAAGAGCTAAACAATGCACAGGAACTGACATCTTTCCTTATTTATTCATTATCATGGTAACTCAATCGTCACCTTTACAATGGAGGCCTCTTTTCACCTGTGTCTAGTGGCTGGCTTGTCTATCCGTCAGCAAGATCATGCCAAAAAACATGGAACCAATTTTATTGAAGCTAACTGGAAAGATGGAACGTGGCCAAAGAAAAACCCATGGCGTTTTGGAGCAGGTCCAGATCCTAGGGCAGATCCAGGAACTGGTTTTTTACTTTCTTCGACATGGCAAGGAACAGAATTGGCTCAACTGTTCAAGCTTGACCGAGGTCCGTGCTCTCTCAATGCCCTTCTAGTTAATTCATATGATTGTTCTGAAACACAGAATGACTGGAACAATTCTGGCCTTCTACTTAATTCATATGATCGTTCTGAAACACGGAATGACTGGAACAATTCTTCATATACCCCTTTTGCCACCAAACGTACTGATATTCAGCAGTTTCCTGTCAGCTGCTTGTTTTGTCAATATTTTCAAAGGCCTTTCACATGAAACTTTGCACTGTTGTTGAGTGACTTTGAAAGTCTCAGTGGTGCATGTTCTCATGCAAATGATACCATCAGTTATCCATCCATTAACCCTTTTGCATTTGTTTTGCCCGTATCCGGCTGCTCTATTTGTCTCCTCTGGTGTTCATTACGGCACAACTGGCCACACTTGCTGCGTTACTTTCCTTCACACTGTGACCTTGTTTTTTTAAGTCGAGGTTGGCCAAAATAAATGGGCACCCCTGAGAGGTGTCCAATGAAATCTTAGCAGTAGTATGGGGTGTAGGAAACAATTCATTCACAAAGGCTAGGGTCGTGAACTGACCACATTCCACTGATTTCTCAAAAAACTACGAACACTAGGAGCAGTTTGGGGCTGAAAAAATGCAAATGAAAGAGGGTTAATGACAACTGCTTTGCAAGAAGCCAGGTTAAATAAGTATCCTCCCCTGGAGGGTTGACTTCTTCAAAGAAAATCGTTGGCGCCCTAAATGCATGTCTGTCTCCTGAGTCGTACAGGACATTCACAGCCTGACCACCCCTTTCTACCGGGTCAGACATGAAAGCAGTCAGTAGTGTACAGAAATATGGAGAAACAGACAAATGACGAAAACCAAAAATGCAAACACTTACTGGTAAGCTGCCTGGCTGAACCTGCGTCATCTGCACTAAATATACTGTGAAAGCCAACAACTGTCTTTGAAGTAGCGCTGACAGGCAAAGGTGAGGCTTGCGTGTTTGTGGACGTTTCACTGGCCCCATCTGAAGCTGTGCTCGAAGAATTGTGGTTCTCAAGCGGAACAGGAGGGGGAGGTAACTTCTCTTCATCAATCTGAAAGTAACACGTGCATATTTTCAGTCCACCTGTGGGGCTGGGCACCACTCCACAGCAAGGAGTCATGCAGGCTGTTGCACACAAGACAATAAAGAATAACAACATGATTTATGTGTTTGACTGCAGCTTTCCTCCACTGCTTGTTAATACGTGGATTTTTGTCATGTCTTGCCTGTCCAGTGAAGAAGCCCCCCCCCCCCCCCCCCTCTCTCTATATATATGATTTTTTTTTTCCACTGTATTGATCTATCTGTTACTTTCCACCGTTCTCTCACATAGCAGCAGTGTATTTTTATGGCAGCTACTCTAGTCTTAAGTTCTACTACTACTACTACTAGTTACAGAAACAGCACCAGCAGCATCACTGCCCCACTGCATGTGAAGTAGTCCATATACACATCTAACTTCCACTACATTTACAAAGCCATGCAGTATGTGAAGTAGTCCATGTATTCATTTAACTTCCACTACATTTACAAAGCCATGCTGCATGTGAAGTAGTTCATATACACATTTTAACTTCCACTACATTTACAAAGCCATGCTGCATGTGAAGTAGTCCATATACACATTTTAACTTCCACTACATTTACAAAGCCATGCAGCATGTGAAGTAGTACATATATATATTAACTTCCACTACATTTACAAAGTCATGCAGCATGTGAAGTAGTCCATGTACACATTTAACTCCCACTACATTCACAAAGCCATGCAGCATGTGAAGTAGTCCATGTACACATTTAACTTCCACTACATTTACAAAGCCATGCAGCATGTGAAGTAGTACATATATACATTTAACTTCCACTACATTTACAAAGTCATGCAGCATGTGAAGTAGTCCATGTACACATTTAACTTCCACTACATTCACAAAGCCATGCAGCATGTGAAGTAGTACATATATACATTTAACTTCCACTAGATTTACAAAGCCATGCAGCACGTGAAGTAGTACATATATACATTTAATTTCCACTACATTCACAAAGCCATGCGGCATGTGAAGTAGTACACTTAATTTCCACTACATTCACAAAGCCATGCGGCATGTGAAGTAGTACACTTAATTTCCACTACATTCACAAAGCCATGCGGCATGTGAAGTAGTACACTTAATTTCCACTACATTCACAAAGCCATGCGGCATGTGAAGTAGTACACTTAATTTCCACTACATTCACAAAGCCATGCGGCATGTGAAGTAGTACACTTAATTTCCACTACATTCACAAAGCCATGCGGCATGTGAAGTAGTACATTAATTTCCACTACATTCACAAAGCCATGCGCATGTGAGTAGTACATTTAACTTCACTAGTTTACAAAGCCATGGGGCAGAAGTTCACAGGAAAAACAACAGAGGAAAGAATCAAGATAGAACTGGGGACTCAGGGATGACAGCTGGCAGAGGCCTGAACAAGCCACTAAACTACAGTACTGAAAAAGCCTTGAGTGACTGGTGTAATGTATCAAACAATTCATCAGATGACTGCAGTGTTAGTCATTATATTTGTCGCTTCCACTTCCAAGCTTATGTCACCAAGAAGAAAAAGAGAGTTTGATAACATTTTACAATCTCTGTGTCAATTCAGTACATAATTAGCTTGTGATCTGGTGTGTCTGACAGCTGTTTCAAAGGGATCCAAATCCTCATATACTGGTCATGGGAATAAATCTAGAAGAGTGAGTGAATGGAACAAGAGGTAGAAAGCAATATTTCAGAGTCAAAATACATTATATGGTTTATTGGCTAATAACATAAACATGTGAATGTAATGTGCCAGCTAACACACATATCGGCAAAACAAATCCACAAACAGGCAGGCACATACACAAATACATCACACTTGCATTTATATACAGATCAGATCTCTGTATGTGAGAAACAGAGACTAAAGTGAGAGAGAGAACAGACACAGAAGAGAGAGAGGGAGAGAGAGGGGAGAGAGGGAGAGATAGACTGAGAGACAGAATGTGTGTGTGTGTGCCTCGGTGTGTGTGTGTGTGCCTCGGTGCGTGGGTGCCTGCATGCAAGTGTGCATGTGTGGGTGCATGTGTGCGTGTATATGTGTGTGGATGTGCACATGTATGTATGAGAGAGAGAGAGAGAGAGCGACAGGTGTTACAAAGTGTAAGAATACATCATTTGTGTTTATCACACTCAGTGACTGTCTATCTGCCATATAGTATTTTTTTTCCTGAAAAAAAGATGCATTGTGTGTGCAAAGCATATTGTTACTTACTTATTTTATCTGAAAGCTTTACTCTAGAATTAGTTTATTTTTCTTTTCATTCTGAGAAGGGGAGGGGGGGGGGGGGGGCATGAGAAAGGAAGAAAGAAGAAAGGAAGTGAGAAGCAGACATGGAGAGGAGGCAGAAAAGATAAGCTGGCAAAAAAAAAAAAAAAACATGCACAATTCCATCAGCCTCTTTGACCCAGTGACTCAATAAAAACATCATATCTTATGAACGGATAGAGCTATGCTCTCGAAATCTTAGGAGTTGGTCACCGATCTTAATAGCCGTTGGTCACAGAAATTTCATGTATGGGTACAATCAATTATCAGTGTAATTAGTTGCAGTTCCCCCAGGACCTACACATTTTAATGGGCCGCACATGACCCATGCCATTGGGTGAAGAATAAGTTGCTGAACTGCTCTTTATCAGGTGTGGGTCTTACAAGACCCACGTGATTTGAACAGGGATAAGCAATAGGAAAAGACCAGCCGCCGTGGCGAAGTGGTTAGCGTCGCGGACTCCTGGCTGGGAGGTCGTGGGTTCGAATCCCATCAGAGTCATGTGGGTTTTTCTGCCCCGACTGGCTCCTACCCAGAGTTGAGTTTGCTGCGGACTCAGTTGGGAAGACTGGGACCACACAGTCGAGTTTCATCCACTTAATGGATGCATTTCTGAGAGTGTTGCTCAAATTTCCTGACCAACACTGCAGGTGACTGTATCACTCAGGCCTGGTTGACGCCGGGATATATTATGAAAGGAAGCGTCAAGAACAGCCCTGTCATTAGTCTCAGACAGAGATGGAAATCCGTAGCATCATCTTAATCATCCTCATTAATCAGCAAAAAAAAAATGTCGCAAGTTCTGTGGCCCTTCATGCCCTGCTCTCATGGTGACCTCAATTTCGATGTCCTCTCTACGTCTGTGGCCTTGGTTTGGTTCCATCGGGGTCGCCGGTATCGGCGAGTCCATGGGGGCTGTCGTTGGACAGACATGGTGGCACCCTCCAGAGGGAGAGCTCACTCACGCCGGCTCCGCGACTAAGCAATTATTGTCATCCGTAGGGGGCTTAGTAGGTGGTGTCCTGCATATGTTAGATCAGAACAGGCGCCATTGAACACCACCGAAGTGACTCGGCAGCAGTGCAGTGTCTCCTCCGGTGGGTTGCCTCTTGACGACTTGACATTGACTGCTCCCTGTGGATTGCCGGTGCCGGGGCTGTGGCGGGACCGACCGGGCTGTGGCTGCGGACGGGGTGTCGGAATGAGCGGTGTGGGTGCACTGCCTCTGAGGTGGCAGCAAAAAAAAAAAAAAAAAAGCAATAGGAAAAGCCTCTACAAAATGTGTGGGTCTTGAGCAACCCGCACGATCGCGTCTGTGTAGTCAAAAACGTCATGCGGTAAAGGTTAAATTCTGTGGTGAAAGCCAGAGCCTTTTGATGGGGAAAAAAAAACAAAACAAAAACCAATGACAAGAACAAGAACATCTGCAACAGCAGAGAGCAAAAAGCTGATGGAGCCTAACCCTCTGAATTTTGAAACCGGAGGTGAGGAAGCTCTATAAAAACAAAACAAACCCCTAAAACAAAACAATATGAAACACCTGGCCAGGACTCTGACACAAAAGAGATGTAACAGAGAAGGCGCCTAGAGTGGGACAGGATAGAAAAGAACGTGGCACAACCCCTTGATTCAATGCCCATCTTGCACCAAATATGAAGAAGATGAGTGACTGCTCGTTCATTTTCGTTGTCCTGAGTGTTGTGTATCTTGCCTGAAGAAGACCTAAGAGGTTGAACGCGTTGTGTTTTTGTCTTGTGATTCGTTTTACATTTTTCGGTGGAGCCTGTATCAATAATTTTTCAAGTTCACTAACCAATGGCAGACCAAGACCAGCCCTTGCCCAGTTCACTTGCTGCAGCTGGGATCTGACGGCCTGTGCCACGGGTGTGGCAAGCTTGGCAGGAGGAAAGATACAGCTGTGGCATGTGGGACAGGTGTAACCAGCAGGTGCCGTGGTGCTTGGCAACTGCCGACAGTGGTTGTGCAGACACAGCCAGTGGAACACATCTGTGGGTATCACAAAGATTCATTCATTAGTTCTTGGTTTTTTTTTTTTTTTTTTTTTTTTTTTTTTGGGGGGGGGGGGGGGGGGTGTGTTCGTTTTCAGTCATTCAATACTGTTATAAAACATTTTCATACTACTGTCTTTTCCATTTCGGCTGGGCTATAAGCAACGTTACCTTACCTTGATTAGAATTTAAGACAAAAAATATGGCATATAAAAAAAAAAAACTACCAGTTCTCACCATAAACTCTCAGGACAATATTAGACTGACAAAGATGTGTACAAAGCATAAAAAAAGTACAATGAAACTTGAAACATATCAGACCAGTTCCTAACAATCGATCATATCTTCCCCTGCAGAATACTAAAACAAAAAACAGTATCATTACTCCTCTCTCTTCATAATCCTTTGATAAAACTAACAGCAACACAGAAAACACCAACCGTAACATGTAAGTCGAATGCAGTCTCCACATTCTTCATCAGTCAAAGAACGATTGCACAGGTGGCAGATGGGAGCGAAATCACTATCTTGAAGCCACAGCAGGTAGGACTTCACAATGCACTGCAAATGAAACAAGTTCGATTGTGATGATGTAAACACTACACTACAGGTAAAGAGATTGGTAAGGGAGAGGGCGGATAGTGAAGGAACACACCAACATTTAACACACACACACACCACACCACACCACACACACACACACACACACACTTGTTTAAAAAGCCACAAAATTAAATTATTTGAATCTTTTATGCCACTGATTTCTTTCTTTGCAAACATGCTGAAATTAGGAACAACAGAACACAAAGATGTTGGAATTCTTCACACTAGACTGTGTGGCTGAAATGGAGGTCTGGGCAATTTTATCATGATTAAAGTATCAAGGTCTTTTTCTTGACCAAACATGCAAAATTTCCTGACTTTCAATACTTGATCCACAGAGGCAAATTGGAAAAAAAAAGAAAAAGACAGAAAATTAGCTCTAATACCCTAGTAGACTAAAAGGAAAATCAAACAACCATCCCCTCCCCAAAACACAGGCACACATGCAAACAAACAACACACACACACACACACACACACACACACACACACACACACACACACACAGAAAACTGTTGACAGCCATTTCAAAGTAATTCTGCAAACTTAATCATGTCATTATCATAAGTCGTGACTCTGTAGTATTACTGATAGAGTTCTTACTTAAAAAAAAACAACTAATATAATTAATGCGAATGGAACAGAAAATCTTTGATCCCCCCCCCCCCCCCCCCCCCCCCCCCCCCCTCCGTTTGGTAACACATGTGGCATAAAGAGCCCAGGGTTGTTTTTTTTTGGTCATGGATGTATTTTCACCCTGGTCCTCATCATTCAGTTTTCTAGCATTAAGTATTCTTCTGTGGCATGTCAAATTCTGTTAACCAAAATGGCCCCTGACCTAATTTTCTATATTATGTAAGATACTGAAATTTGGGCATGGTAAGCTGAGAGGAACTTGTGTGTGTGTGTTTGTGTGTGTGTGTGTGTTGTGTGTGTGTTGTCGTCAGTTTAATGTCCTTCCACTACAGTGATTCAGACAGTTTTATGTGTGGGTGAATGAAGTATGTAAGTGATTGAGTGTATTAATATGTTAATGACAGAATATGACATCCCCCCTCCCCCTCCCCTCTATCCCTCTTCCATTTAATGAAAACAAAATTATGTAATTGAGTAGAGATAAGATATAAAGATAAAGGCCAACTGAACTACTTAACAAACATTTGCAAATTGACTCAAGAACACAAGAACTGTTTAAAATACTTAACTGACATTTGCAAACTGACTCAAGAACACAAGAACAGTTTAACTGACTCAAGAACACATGCACTGTTTAAAACAGTGCATGTGTGTGTGTGTGTGTGTGTGTGTGTGTGTAAGTGTCTGTGTGCATGCTGTGTGTGTGTGCGTGTGCGTGTGTGTGTGTGGTGTGTGTGTGTGTCTGTGTGTCTGTGTGTCTGTGTGTGTGTGAGTTTATATTGCTACCTTACTCTTAATCAGGTCTTCTTTGTGTTAAATGTAGGGTGCTCCTCCTGACAAGGTCTAAGACCTGACAAGGTTCGAAATGAATTTGGAAGTGGATTATATCTAACCATCTCAAAAATACTTCTCATACCTCTGACACCAACTTAAGATATGGCTGATAGACAACAAGGAAATGCATTCACAACAAGATCCTCTAAAATCGTACAGCAGAGAATTTGATTGTTTTTAACTTGTTTACTTAATGAACGTTGTTGCTAGGTAGTCATAACTAAGTGATAGCTAAGGAAAGCCACTCTTTGTGATATGAATTATATAAACAAACATTAGGTTGCTTCCCTTGACACACACTACATCTTGGAGAAGGTGCCACAAAACTGTGGGATTATTTGACAGAAAAAAGCCAATCTTGAGACTTTGACATATTTCTCCAATATACAAATGAAGTGGTCAGCTTTACAATATGTTACTGTCCATATAGTTTGAGTCCTCACAAGGTAAGCAATACAAACGTGTGTGTGTGTGTGTGTGTGTGTGTGTGTGTGTGTGTGGTATGTTTGTCTGTGTGGTGTGTGTGTGTGTGTGTGTGTGTGTGTGTGTGTGTTGTGTACGTGCGTGTGTGTGTGTGCATGTGTGTGTATATATGAGTGTGTGTGCTTAACTTAGAAGTGTGTGTGTGTGTGTGTGTGTAAGTGTGTGTGTGCACAAGAGAGAGAGAGAGAGAGAGAGAGAGAGAGAGAGAGAGAGACAGAGACAGAGAGAGAGAGAGAGAGAGAGAGAGAGAGAGAAAGAGAGAGGGCAGGGGGGATCTTTTTTCCCTTGGGAAACAGATGAGCAAGATGCTTGTTTCCAATGTGGTCCCTTCATGTGATGCCTTGATCTGGTAGTGGTAGGAAAATACAGAGTTTGTGCATGTTGTTTCTGTGTCTTTGTGTGTAATGTGACAAATCTTTGCAAACACACACACACACACACACACATGATAAACACCAGAGAGAGAGAGAGAGAGAGAGAGAGAGAGAGAGAGAGAGAGAGAGAGAGAGAGAGAGAGAGGGAGGGAGGGAGAGAGTCAGAGAATGAGTCATGGACAAATGGCTGTATTGCATTCTTTTGTTGTTTTAAATTCTAACATGATCCAGTTCAAGAAAATATGCAAAAGAAAAAGAATAACTCATCCAAGCAGATCATATACACACAAACAGAAATCAAAATATAACATACACATACACCCACACACCAGACACACATTCAGAAGCCATGCGGTATCCAAAACTCTGACATTCCTTGTCTCAAAAACCGTGTTTTGTCCTGTACTCTGTTTGTCCTTGGCGATAACTAACCCCTTCTCTTTCTAAATTCTGACACTCCTATCTTCCTTTCCAGATTAAAGTATTATACAAGTTGCCCATTTACATACTTTCGTGAATCAATTCTCGTCGGAATATGAAGTCTACACTGAGAACAAGTTTTTAAAGACCTGATTCAAAATACGTTAGACTGAAATGTCCCCTTAGGCATTCTATGATATCAAGGCCGGTTTGCGGGAAAATTACAACTGACTTCTTCTTTCTTTAAACATCCACCATCATCATTTTGATGGTTCTGATGTGTGTAAAAAACTGGGGGGTTTCCACAAGGGTGTTGATGTAGACATGTAGGACTGGCAGTGGGGGGGGGGGGGGGGGGGGGGGGGGGACTTGTGGGGTGGGGGTGGTAGGGGGAGGGGGGAGTGGGAGGGGAGGGCACTGGTTGGTCAAATTTGGGACTTGAAACACTCCACTGAGGTTGAGGAAATAACCTCAGGAGGCAGGCTGTTCCAGTCCCCGACAGTCCTCGGGAAGAAAGAAAACTTCCTGTAATTGGTTTTACAAGCAGGGAGGAGATATGTCTCCCCGTGAGACTGTCTTGTAGACCGTGCTGGGGTGTTTGATGTGGGCCTGAATGGGGTGTTTATGCTGACCTTTTCACTGTTCTAGTGACCTTGATTTTTCGGAAAGGCGATGTGATCATGAGAAGAAAGTGACTGTCGGTCAGGTAAGTTTAAGACAATACTAGTTGTGGTTTTCGTAGGAACCCTTTGATATATCCCACAAATGACCCAGTTCAATTTACAATCTTTGCAATTCCGACATTCAGTTACTAATAATTTGGAGTAAAAAAAAAAAAAGCAGACGTTTCTTCAGCATGGCCCTTCTGTGTTCGTCAGAGTAAGTTTGAAAACTGAAGTGTATTGTCCATTCACACACAACAGTACCAGTTCTTCCAGATTCTCTGCCAGCCTACCTTGCCGTGATTGGAAACAACACAATATTCACAGACGTTGACCCTATGGTCAAAGCAGAACAGATTTGTCACTCTGCGCTTCGGGCATTTACACAATCCCATTATGATGACTGTCACTTAGCAGACTGCCTAAATCTGTTGAGGAAAAAATACTTTCATTTTCGCAACCTGTCTGACTAGATAGGACACATCATCTGTTTGGGTAACAATGCTCGCGTGGACTATCACGTGTGCTCTCGCGAGAATTCCCTAAAGTGCTTGACACCCTAGTTCATAGGCACCTGCAAGTGTTGCAAACATTGATATTAACGATACTCTAGTCAACATGTTGATGTCTGTTGGCTACAAGTGATTAAGATTCCGCTGTGTGTGTGTTCTGGTGTAGGCATAAGACGTACTCCCTCAGTCTGCCTCCGAAACTTTTATGTGATTGATGTTATGTACTTGCTTGTTTATTCATGTATGTATTTTTTAGCTTGTTCGTTTTGTTTTTCTACAACCATCAAACACGATGGAGTAAATAGCAGTGTATAACACTCGTTATATATAGCTATACATTTTACATGCAGACTTTACATACTATTTGACAGTTAGGGTCAAGGATATAGGGAGGTGGAGGAGGTGGGGGTAGGGGTGGAGGGTGGGAGAGGAAGAACGTAAGAAGAGATTCAGTGGAAGGGTGGGTGAGGAACGAAGCAGGATGGGAAGTGGGGTGAGGGTTGGGAGAGGGGGATCATTACATATGCAGGAAAAAAAAAGCAGCTCAACTGTATGATGCCGCACATCTTTTTTTTTTCTTTTTTTTTTTTTCCCTATTGCACAAAGAGTATAAGCCCAGAGACATTATGTATTCAGCCATCTATCTATCTGTCTATCTGCCTGTCTGTCTCTCTATCTGTCTGTCCGCCCATCCACCCGCCCACCTGCCTGTCTGTCTGCCTGTCTCTCTGACTGTCTGTCTAACTATTTGTCAGTTTCTCTATCTTTCTGTCTCTCTGTGTATCAATCAATCAATCAATCAATCAGTCAAATCAATGTATGTATGTATGTATGTGCCCATCTGTCTGTCTCTCTCTCAGCCTATCTGATTATCTTTCTATCTATTGAATAGCAAAATCCACCAACACTCAATTAGCATATTGCAAATTTTCGGTTCATTTATGAAACATTTATTAAGCATAAAACCATAGGCCTACTATACATAATTATGTATGTATGTGTGTATGTATGTATGTATGTATGTATGTATATGTGTTTGTATGTATGTATGTATGTGTGTATGAATGTCTGTATGTGTGTGTGTATGTTATGTAATGTATGTATGTATTGTATGTATGTAATGTCTGTCTGTCTGTCTGTATGTATTGTATGTATGTATGTATGTTGTTTTTCATTAAGTGAGGCAGGGTTTGATACAAAAGTTATCACTATCGTTATTGGGTCATTAGGAATTGTCCACAAACATGTGGTTCCAGGCCTTTGCCTGTTTGGTTTGTCCAAATATAGGAGCAAAAAAACCTGGCAAAATACTTGAGTATGTCAGTAATGATTGGGTCAAGGCGTATTTGGGTGAGACGACAGTTCCTCAGGAACAGGCAAGAGCCCTGAATCCATGCAAAGAAAAGAAGAAAGAAAAACGGACTCACTGACAATGAGAATGCGATAATAATAGAGAAGAATAAGGGGAAAGCGAGAAAGAGAGAGAGAGAGGGAGAGAGAGAAAGAGAGAGAGAGAGAGACAGACAGACAGACAGAAAGGGAGGGGGAGAGGGGGGGGGGGGGCATGAAACAGAAAATGTCACTCTTTTAAAACATACTTTCTGGACCACGACTGTGTCTGTTGTTGGTGTTTTGAACATTTATGGGCAAGGTTGCATAATTGTAGTTATCACAAAGTTTGCAATAAAAACGAATGATATGTCTGTCTGTCTGTATATATGTATGTATGTATGTATGCATGTATCTGTCTGTCTATATGCTCTAGCTTTTAAAATCAGTAAACAGTAAACAAGTTGGGTATTTTTTGCTCCCATAAGAAAACCTAAAACAGAGTAACTTTTATTCAAGATTGGCACAGCCTTTTAAACTTGAATAAAGTCAGACAAATACATAGACGAACAATCTAACAGTGGGGAAAAACAAGCGCAGGCCAACAACTGAACTATCTTCATAGTAATGACTTGGCAAAGATTTGGACTTAAGGAGGGGGGAGGAGTTTGAAGATGGAGAAACTGGGAACATGAAATTAAGAAAATATGTTACAGATATGAAAACTCTTCACTAGCTGCATAAGGGAACCATCGCAATCCCTTTTGGGAGCAAAAAATACCCAACTTGTTTACTGTTTATCGTTTACTGTTCCGTGCCTCATTTAATTTCCGATTTTGTTTTGATTACATTGAGGTTATTTGTATTTGTTTCTGTCCTTCTGTGTGTTTGTCTTTTGATCTCCCTTGCATCTTTGGGTGGATCCTCAAGCGTAGGCTCAAAGATTGTCCCCTACATTTTATACTATTTGCTTAATGTCTTTAGTTTTTCGGCAACTTTTTTCCTCCCCACACTTTCGTTTGGTTTCATTTGCTGCTCTTCGCTGGCTGCTTTGGGGGTGCTATTGGATTCTTTTTTGCACCCTTGGTGGTGAGAACACCACAGTGTTATGGACTGTGGTATGTCTCTATCTGACGCCAGGAGCGCAGACACAACTAGCCGTGTTTCCCTGATGAGTCCGACCCAGCGGACGAAAGGCCTCGGAGCAGGCAATACAAATATATCTGCCTTCAAAAGGGATTGCAATGGTTCCCTTACGCAGCTAGTGAAGAGTTTTCATATCTGTAACATATTTTCTTAATTTCATGTTCCCAGTTTCTCCATCTTCAAACTCCTCCCCCCTCCTTAAGTCCAAATCTTTGACAAGTCATTACTATGAAGATAGTTCAGTTGTTGGCCTGCGCTTGTTTTTCCCCCCACTGTTAGATTGTTCGTCTATGTATTTGTCTGACTTTATTCAAGTTTAAAAGGCTGTGCCAATCTTGAATAAAAGTTACTCTGTGTTAGGTTTTCTTATGGGAGCAAAAAATACCCAACTTGTTTACTGTTTATCCTTTACTGTTCCCTGCCTCATTTCACTTCCGATTTTAAAATCAGGTTCAACCGGTCCCAACTTCCATCATTGCATCCTCCTGCTACACCCCACCTCACCTCCATTCTCACCTGTTGTCTTCTTCGACATAAAAACCGCAGCCGAGTTCACACTAAGGTGCTTAAAACAGATGTTAGGCTTATAAATTGAGGAGAATTACCCTAACCACACAGATAACCCAGCTTCATCCAGTCTATTATCCCTGGCCTCTGTATTCCCATGCCCTGTTACCTCTATTTAATGCCCCCCCCACCCCCCACCTCTGTGTGTGTGTTGTGTGTGTGTGTGTGTGTGTGTTAATGTTACACCTCAGTCCCATTCTACAAGTGAACACATAATCATGTATACATGCGTGTACACATACACACCCACACACCAGCGTGCGCATTATGTGCACAGAGAAAGAGAGGAGAGAGAGAGACACTGACACTGACATCTTTTATTGACATTGGCTAATAGCCTTTTTGTCAAGGGGGTACAATGTCTTTTGTTTTTGCATAGAAGAAAAGAAAACGAAAGAAAAACTGCAAATTAGGTGCCTACACAGCTAAGCAAAATCAAAAAATCATTTCCATTTCCATCACTCATTTGTGTTTCTTGTCTATGTTCTATAACAAAATCGTTATCACACAACTACCATTCCCTTCACATGCGCACACTGATCCATCCTAACTTCCATCGACTTGCACACACGCATTTATATCGTTATCCTCCCTTCTCCCCATTCACACATATCCTCTGTACAGATAATTTATCTGACTTAATATTATGAAAAACCATTCACTTGAACCATCAAGCTTCGAGGTAAAATAAGTATTCCACACAATAAAAATGAAATATAATTGATATCCCTTCAGTGCTTTGAACTTTTATGCATTCATAATTTTCTTCCACATGTCTACTGCTTCTGTTAGATATTTTGCCAGCATCTTTAGCAATGTTTCATCACTTGTCTGCAAAATACTGTTAAGGTTTCGACTCTTGACTGTGCTATTTTCAAATAGTCTTGATTTTTTTCTTATGTTCCCATAAGCGGGACAAGTGAACAAAAAATGTAACTCATCTTCTCTAACTGCAATATCATTACATAATGGACATGAATCATCAACAGCATCATTATTTAGATACCATCTTTTATTAGCCTTTAATCCCAGTGTTCTTTTGTTGAGAGAGAGAGAGAGAGAGAGAGAGAGAGAGAGAGAGAGAGAGAGAGAGAGAGAGAGAGGGGAGAGAATGTGTGCGCGCGTGTGTGTGTGTGCGTGTGCGTGTGTGTGAGTGTCTGTGTGTGTATACATAGATTGAGACGGCACGTTTATATTTTCCCTCATTGGTTTATTTGATTTCGTTTTCTTGACAGATTATGATATGTTTGTGCAAGTTTCGGTAGATCGTGTTTTAAGGGAGAGAACTCTGACTGCCGGTGACAAAAGCTCGGCATGTCGAGATGGCAACCTTTATGCCGGGTAGGGCCTGCTTGGAGCGATTGGGTTCAGCTCTCCGGCAGCAAAGACTTATTCCAGCAGCGTATCAGTACTTGGTACATAACTGCCACACTGTTTCAAGTCACGGTGAGGAGTCATATCTCTGAATTTGAGTTTGAGTGTTCAAACGTGATTCCGCTCCTGAGTTGTGTTTGAAAAAAAAAAAAAGTATTGGAAACGAATGGAATATTTAGCATATATGTGTATGTACGTATGTGTGTGTGTGTGGTGTGTGTGTGTGTTGTGTGTGTGTGTGTGTAGGATTCTGTTTTTTAACTCTTGGTGGTGAGAATACCACAGAATTATAGACTGCGGTATATCTCCATTTGATGCCAAGGGAGCACAGACACAGTCAGTCGTGCCTCCCAGATGAGTGTGATCCAGTGGACAAAAGACCACGGAGCAGGTGAAATGAATTGTTCTGTCTTCAAGATGGATTCCAATGGTCCTCATATGCAGCTAGTGAAGGATAATTTCTTTCTTTGTATTTCCAGGATTTTTCATTCTCATTTTCTTTCTTTAGTATGTCCCCCTCCCCCCCCTTTTCTTTTATCTTTTAAAGTCTTTGCCAAGTCATTAATGTAATAGCGGTGAAATTGTTAGCCTGCACTTGTTTTTACCCCACTACAAAATTTGTTACACACACACACACGCGCGCACACACGCGCGCACACACACACGCACACACACACACACACACATATATACACACACACAAAGAGAGAGAGGAGGAGGAGGAGGAGGAGGAGGAGGAGGAGAGAGAGAGAGAGAGAGAGAGAGAGAGTGGGATAAGATGACAGAGTGTGTAATGAGGGATGTAGGTGTTACTGTGTGTATGTGTGACAAGAACTGAGAAGAGACGACTGAATCTAATGTGCAAGTAATGGAGATAATTGATTCTGATGCTCAAGTAGAACTGATAAAAAAATAATGCAATATTTTTGCATTTTTCAACAACAGAGATTCAACAACAAGAGATATATATCTTAAGAAACCAAACCAAAAAACATACAATAAAAACAAAACAACACATGTGACATATAAACTAAAGTTTATACTTGTACGCTGTTCAATAACAGGGCATGCAAACAGGTTTGTGGCCATTCATTATAGAACTGACAACTAGATACAAGTACTTCATCAAAATTCTCTACAGCAGTGCAGTACTCACATTCTGGTTGAGTGAAACATCATTTGCTAATTTGGATGAACTACCAACAAAACTGAAAAATATTATCACAACAGGTGTGAACCATTTACAAAGGTTCCACTTGCCTATCAAAACTGCTGATGCACATTACCAGAATGAAAAAAAGCTTAGGTACACAACATCAAGCAACTGGTACAGTACATTATGTTCACATAATTTCCTCCCCTAGCAAAGCACTGTTGGCATAAGATCATTGCCAGTGCAGTGCAAAGTGAGCAAAACAGGAGTACAGGTCACCATCAGCAGAGGGAAAACATAACTCTTAGTAGTTTCAATAAGAATTTCTGCTTTAGGGCCTGGCTGTGTGTTATGATGCTATAGCAGCGGTATAAAGAGGCAGATTAGGACAGTGCAGGAGAAAGGATCTTTTTGCCAACCTCTTGCCTGATGGACCAAGCCACTCCTAGACTCGTGTCTGCTAGCTGGTAGGTGTTACCAAAGTTTTATGTTTAATTAACCAGCAAAAAAAAAAAGAAAAAAAAGGTAAAATATCATATGCAGGTGTAACAGAACCTCTGTGTGCGCGCGCATGTGTGTGTGTGTGGTGTGTGTGTGTGTGTGTGTGTGTGTGTGTGTACATGTGATTTATCATCTGGGGGTCAAACCTGAAAAAAATCAAAGAAAGTAATGATGTAAAGTATGTATATAAAAAGTAAACTAAAGGCAGTGTAATTTGTGTGTGTGTGTGTGTGTGTGTGTGTGTGTGCGTGCGTGTATGTGTGTGTGTGTGTGTGTGTGTGTGTGTGTGTGTGTGTGTTTTCTCCCATTGCAGACAAGAGGATTGAGAAGCTGAGTGAACGTCAGTACTGGCAGAAGAAATACCGAGACCTTCACTCATCATTCGACTGGTTCCTTCCCGAGCAAGTGGTGTCCAGTTTTGCCTGCTATGCCCTTCTCAATGTGGCCTCCAAGAGGGATTTCCGTGAGCACTCCAGAAACATGTTCCAGAGAGTGCACCCAGTGAATGTCCTAGACCTGGGCTGTGGTAAATCAGCTCTTCCGCAGTATTTTTATGAGTGGACACCCTTCCCTGTGGCCATCAACTGTTTGGATTATGTCCATGAAGCGGTCGATTTTCAGTTGAAGAAGCTCAAGTCAGCACCTGCAGGCCATCTGGGGAGTTCTGTTTGTGGAGTGTGTGCCAGCGTTTGTCACCTGCCTTATCAGTCTGATCACTTCCATCTGGTGACAGACAAAGGTACGATGGATGCTGTGCTGAAAGACCCCAAGAAAGGAACTGTAAGCGCCAGGGAGATGCTGAAAGAAGTGGAACGAGTTCTGAAGAGAGGGGGTTCGTTCATGCAGGTGACGGATGAAGACCCAGACAGCCGCATGTTCTTCTTGGAGATGCATTCACCGGCTAGCTGCCGCTGGCAGTTTTCCATCCTCATGGGCAATGGTACTGATGCTGAGAAAGAATGCTTTGTGTATTCGTTTTGTAAGTGATTCCACCGCATATATATATGTGTGTGAACATAGAAATGTGTGTGTGTGTGTGTGTGTGTGTGTGTGTGTGTGTGTGTGTGTGTGTGTGTGTGTGTGTGGACTGATCAGTTAATATCAGTGTTATTTTCTTTTTCTTTTTCTCTGATGGTAGTGTTTACTAATATATTGAACCTCTCTTGTTTTTTTTTTGTGGTAAACTTGCTTTGCATTACCGTGTTCCATTTGTTTGTGTGTGTGAATTATTATGGGTCTTTGAAAATTTCGTGACCTGCCAGTTGATCATACTTTTGGCATTTAGAGGATGTGGATTTAATTTCTAGTGAATTACTGGAGTCTTTAAATGTTTCTTGTCCACCAGCCATACTCAAAATACAAGCTGACTTTGGATTTGAGATCTTTTGTCATGTTTAACTATTTGCAGGATGTGTCGGTGGTGGCTGGAGAGTGGGTTTTGTTTTGTTAATGGGCAAGTGTTTTTCCCAACAATATTTTCACATTGTAACCATTTTGTATCAGGCTTGCTTAGAAAGATTGAGAATGTGGAAGAATGATGGAATCAGTTCTCTCCCTTCTATTAGGTAGTTTATCAATCTGTTCATTCTGTAGGATGTTTTCAAAATACTCAGAACATAGGGTTACGTAAAAAGCCATTCATTTGATCAAAATTTTGAATTATAATGCACAAGGAAATGGATGATAATTAACAATAATGGTGATGATAATGATAATAACAATGGTAGTAAGAAGAATGATAATAATGATAGCAATGATATTTATATAATACAGTAATAATGATAGTAATAAAAACCTGATGAAGATAATGTGATGATATAGGAATATTAGCATAAAGGAAAAATGATTTGCATAATTTTTGTACCCTGATAGTGACAGTTTCAGAATCTTTTGAATTACAGTTTCCAGATTGTGTCACTTTTGCCAGATGTCGGTAATTCAGTCATACAGTCTCACTCTCTTTTGTTCCCCCCCCCTTTTTTTTAATTAAAAATTTTTTTTTTTATACCATTGTATCAAATTCTTGTTACTTCCAAAATCATATTATATATATTTAAATTGTTTGAGCCAGCGGTAGGCTGCATGATACAGGTGCATGGATTATACTTTTGTTGACAAAGTATTTAGAGAGAATGACAGCGATTTATCAAAACCCTGAGTGACCATTTATATACCCTTACTAGTCATTTCAATGGATGTTGAAAACTGTATTGTGTGGGTTTTTGCGCTTTGCAGTGCTGAACTGCTTCAGTGGCTCAGAGAACTTTGTCTGAAACAGCTTTTTGACTGGCATACAAAGTGGGTCCGTGTGTAATGACCTGTTTCAAATATATGTGTGTGTGTGTGTGTGTGTGTGTGTGTGTGTGTGTGTGTGTGTGTTGTATGCATCCATAGTAAACTTTAACTTTGACATTTCTCCATAATTACAAGTACCAGTATAACCACATTTGGCAGAACGATTAATATTGATGAGACCTTTTCAACCTTACCCAGCATAAGGATGTCACTGAGTGGAAACAGCTATAAATCTGCGATGAACATTTTCAGCGACATTTTCAATCAATACAAAGTGATCGTTTGATTTTCAGTACATTATACCAACTGATAAATTGTGAACATTGATAATCATCGCTTTATACTTTGATGAAAGATAAATTCACTGATATTTTTTACGAATATAGAAAGGAATGTTTAATAACGTTCTGTCAAGATCAGACCATGGATTGATTTCGAACCAAGCAGAGGTATTGACATTATAGAGATCATGAAATATAGAACTGAGATAGACCACTTAGGAATATGTCATGCTGAACATGCAAGACAGACAATGAGTTAAACATTTATGATAAATCAGACAAGTGAAATGCGTTAAAGCAGGAAATGAAATAGTGAAACAGTTGTACTGTTTTTAATGACCTTCTGAAAACAGTACACTGTGAATTTCACACTGTTTCAAAATTCTGAAAAGGTAATAGTTGGATAATCCAAAATGGATGCATTATATGGCATAAGATATAATGTGTATAACATTAAAATGATGTGTCCATCTTATGTGATTTTGTCAAAATTAGCAGATGATGTGCATGTGTTTTGAACAAATGTGCCCCAAGACGTGATTTTTATCATGCAACCAAAACCTGTCTGCCTATCTCTCTGCCACTCAAGATTTGTCCTTCACATTCATCACACGGGACTCAAAACAGGTAAATTGTCTCTCTAGTTTTCTCCTGGTTTCTGTTAAAACGGACAAGCAAATAACGAGTGATAAAACTTGGTGGTTTGACATTGACTGTCAATTTTGTCACAGTTAAGGAGGATATCTCCAATTTCCGGAATTCTCCTGTTTTTTTTTTTTTTTACAATCAAATAATGTTCATCACACTTACAATATATTTTTGAAATATTCTCTTTCATGTTTGCTCAATGTGCTAGTTTGTTGCTAAAAACTGTAAACTGGATCAACCGAGGTCTTCATTTGTATACAAATGGTGCCATCCCCACCGCTTCCCTTTCTCCCATTTTTCTTTTGTTCGAAAAAAACACAAAGTTTTACAAACAAACACAAAGTTTTACAAACAAACAGTCAAAAGAAAAAAGAAATGTACTCATATGTTGTATTTATTTATTTATTTATTTTTTTTTAAAGACATGAATTTATTTTTTGTAATGTCGAAACTGAGAGATCTCTCTTTCTACCTCATGTGTTACAGTCTTACATTTTGTTCATGTAAGATTTTTGTTGTTAGTTTGTTTGAGTGAAAGAGGCATAGAACTTGGAGGTCTATTGTAACAGGAAGTTAATGATTTAGACGATAGAATGGCTTCCTGGCCCAGAAGATCGCCCTGAGCAATAGATAAGCCACATGCATGGAACTGTGTTTAAATCTAAAAATACATTGTGGCACTCTTCAGTTGCATTCTCATTGTGAAACTTTCATGTATCATCCAGCCTACATAATCACAGGGGCTATTTTTGTCATGTTCATAAATAAATTTGAAAAATTATGGATTAAGCCTTGCCGAAAAAGGTAGACAAACGAATCACAAGACAAAACATGATGCGTTTCGACCTCTTAGGTCTTCTTCAGGCAGGGCACACAACGCTCAGGACAACGAAAATGAACGAGCAATCACTTATCTTCATCCAGTTCGGCGTTGAATGCCTATCTTGTGCTGAATTAGATGAAGATAAGTGATTGCTCATTCATGTTTGTTGTCCTGAGTGTTGTGTATTTTGCCTGAAGAAGACCTAAGAGGTCGAAACGCATCATGTTTTGTCTTGTGATTCGTTTGCCTACGTTTTTTGGCAGAGCTTTATCAATAATTTTTTTAAATTTGTTTAGATTTCTGCCTGCAGTTGCCTCACTTTGCAGCTGTGTGTATATATAGATCAATGAAAACAAAGACTTTCTCCCTTGGCCTAGGGATGGAGAATTGACTGAAAAAGACCTGCCTTTACAGTGAAAGTCACAAGGAGAAAGCTATGCTGCATGCTCTTTCATGCATGACGAAAAATGTGTTCAATAATTGAACATGCACAGTGCCACATCTAGTTTGTCTGAAAGATGGATTTCCTGCTGAGAAAGACAAAGTGCTTTGTATGGTTCAGTGTGGAATGAAAATTCTCATTCTCAGCCTGTGCTGTTTGCAGCCAGGCCAACTGTGAAGGCTGTTGTATGGCTGTTATAAATGTAGATCAAGTCATGGAGACTGAGGCGGTGCTCAACTTTTTTTGGTTTGAAAAATGTACCTTTTTTGTGTTTCGTACAGTAGCTGTTTTGTGGTATTTGTACTTACAGTGAGCGGAAATGCTACCAGCGCTCACAGAATGATATGTTCTGGCCATATTGGCCTTCTATGGTTTTCTGAATTGGTTGGTTGATTTGTTTCAAGTCAGATGTATCCAGTCTTATCAGATTTAGTTTTCCACTCATTTTTTGTTCTGTTGTGAGCAATTGACTGTACATTTTTGTTTGTTGGCAGTATTAGTTTGTATGCTCTGCGTGTGTGTGTGTGTGTGTGTGTGTGTTTTGTGTGTGTGTGTGTGTGTGTGTGCGTGTGTGTGTGTGTGTGTGTGTGTGTGTGAGGGGGTGTGTGTGTGTGTGCGCATGCATGTGTTTGCTTGTGCACATGCACCAGCACAGTGTTGTTGTTGTAATCATTTGGCAGTCTTGTTTTTTTCACTATGAATGTTCATATAATTTGAAAACTTTATGTTTGAAAACTGAAATCAAATATATTGTGTGTAAAAACATGATTGGTACCACTTGGTCTATAGAATCTCATGAGCAGGCGTTTGCAAAGACATAGCAGTAATAATTTGTAGCAAACTTGCTTTTGCAAATAATATCAGCTAATATATTTGCAACGTCAGAAATTTCGTGTGTGACATAATCAGTCTAAATGTGCATTTTCTGAAAATTAGTTTGTTGCTAAAAACTGTAAACTGGATCAACCGAGGTCTTCATTTGTATACAAATGGTGCCATCCCCACCGCTTCCCTTTCTCCCATTTTTCTTTTGTTCGAAAAAAACACAAAGTTTTACAAACAAACACAAAGTTTTACAAACAAACAGTCAAAAGAAAAAAGAAATGTACTCATATGTTGTATTTATTTATTTATTATTTTTTTTTTAAAGACATGAATTTATTTTTTGTAATGTCGAAACTGAGAGATCTCTCTTTCTACCTCATGTGTTACAGTCTTACATTTTGTTCATGTAAGATTTTTGTTGTTAGTTTGTTTGAGTGAAAGAGGCATAGAACTTGGAGGTCTATTGTAACAGGAAGTTAATGATTTAGACGATAGAATGGCTTCCTGGCCCAGAAGATCGCCCTGAGCAATAGATAAGCCACATGCATGGAACTGTGTTTAAATCTAAAAATACATTGTGGCACTCTTCAGTTGCATTCTCATTGTGAAACTTTCATGTATCATCCAGCCTACATAATCACAGGGGCTATTTTTGTCATGTTCATAAATAAATTTGAAAAATTATGGATTAAGCCTTGCCGAAAAAGGTAGACAAACGAATCACAAGACAAAACATGATGCGTTTCGACCTCTTAGGTCTTCTTCAGGCAGGGCACACAACGCTCAGGACAACGAAAATGAACGAGCAATCACTTATCTTCATCCAGTTCGGCGTTGAATGCCTATCTTGTGCTGAATTAGATGAAGATAAGTGATTGCTCATTCATGTTTGTTGTCCTGAGTGTTGTGTATTTTGCCTGAAGAAGACCTAAGAGGTCGAAACGCATCATGTTTTGTCTTGTGATTCGTTTGCCTACGTTTTTTGGCAGAGCTTTATCAATAATTTTTTTAAATTTGTTTAGATTTCTGCCTGCAGTTGCCTCACTTTGCAGCTGTGTGTATATATAGATCAATGAAAACAAAGACTTTCTCCCTTGGCCTAGGGATGGAGAATTGACTGAAAAAGACCTGCCTTTACAGTGAAAGTCACAAGGAGAAAGCTATGCTGCATGCTCTTTCATGCATGACGAAAAATGTGTTCAATAATTGAACATGCACAGTGCCACATCTAGTTTGTCTGAAAGATGGATTTCCTGCTGAGAAAGACAAAGTGCTTTGTATGGTTCAGTGTGGAATGAAAATTCTCATTCTCAGCCTGTGCTGTTTGCAGCCAGGCCAACTGTGAAGGCTGTTGTATGGCTGTTATAAATGTAGATCAAGTCATGGAGACTGAGGCGGTGCTCAACTTTTTTTGGTTTGAAAAATGTACCTTTTTTGTGTTTCGTACAGTAGCTGTTTTGTGGTATTTGTACTTACAGTGAGCGGAAATGCTACCAGCGCTCACAGAATGATATGTTCTGGCCATATTGGCCTTCTATGGTTTTCTGAATTGGTTGGTTGATTTGTTTCAAGTCAGATGTATCCAGTCTTATCAGATTTAGTTTTCCACTCATTTTTTGTTCTGTTGTGAGCAATTGACTGTACATTTTTGTTTGTTGGCAGTATTAGTTTGTATGCTCTGCGTGTGTGGTGTGTGTGTGTGTGTGTTTTGTGTGTGTGTGTGTGTGTGTGTGTGCGTGTGTGTGTGTGTGTGTGTGTGTGTGTGTGAGGGGGGTGTGTGTGTGTGTGCGCATGCATGTGTTTGCTTGTGCACATGCACCAGCACAGTGTTGTTGTTGTAATCATTTGGCAGTCTTGTTTTTTTCACTATGAATGTTCATATAATTTGAAAACTTTATGTTTGAAAACTGAAATCAAATATATTGTGTGTAAAAACATGATTGGTACCACTTGGTCTATAGAATCTCATGAGCAGGCGTTTGCAAAGACATAGCAGTAATAATTTGTAGCAAACTTGCTTTTGCAAATAATATCAGCTAATATATTTGCAACGTCAGAAATTTCGTGTGTGACATAATCAGTCTAAATGTGCATTTTCTGAAAATTAGTTGATCAGATCATTGCATCGTCAAAGGGATATAGCATCATTGTTTGTCCACTGAGGAGGGATAGGTCAGTGAAGCCCAAGGTTTGCACATGAGTTGGAAATTTAAGAAAAAAAGAAAAAAAATAAAGAACAAAAATCTAACACCAGACTTACAACAGACTGCCGGAGAGCAGCCCCCCACCCTCCCCTCCAAATATTATATATATATATATGTTTTGGAAAAAAAAAATCAAATGAATGTCTTTCAGATCTTTTCTTTGATTGTTTTGAACTCAAGCGAAGACGAGAGTCCATCATCTACCTAGATGTGTGTGTGTGTGTGTGTGTGTGTGTGTGTGTGCGTGTGTGTGTGCGTGTGCGCGTGTGTGTGTGTATGTGTGTGTGTGTATGTGCGTGTGTGTGTGTGTGTGTGTGTGTGTGTGCGCACGCGTGCATGTGTCATGCGCACATGCACGTGTGTGTGACACTAGCAAAGCATAACTGATTTATAAATTGATTTCTAAGAAATCAGCAGGCAATCTTATGGATAGCCATCTTGATCAGAGTTCATTGCCGCTAACACATCTGAATCTTGCTGTTACTAATTTCTGTTCTCTTTTACTTAAATGACCACTGGAGCAGGAACATCAAATGTGTGTGTGTGTGTGATTATGAACAAGTCTGGGAATGGAAGGGCTGATTGTCAGCCTGATTTTCAGTCTAATGGAAACTTAACAAGGTTTTCCAAGCTTCTAACACAAAACGAAACATTGAGACAAAGTATCTCCTTTTATTTACATTACATGGTTCCAAACTTCTAACACAAAATATTGAGATACATGTAGTATCTCCTTTTTTTCATATCTTATATATGTTGACGTTAGTTGTAAGATGTGAAGAAACGATTTTGGATATTAATTTAATGCGAACATGCCTTTCCTTGGCAAATGTATACAATATTGTAAACATTCCATTTGTTGGAAACCTCATTTCATTGTGATTATCATAATGAATAGTATTCACTTTTTGTTTATTGACCAGCAGATATTTACTATAGATCATGTCGTGACTGTTTAGATGTGTTAATTTTTTTTTTTTTTTTTTTACAATAATAAAGGTGTGAAAAAGTGTGAGACTTCGTGAATGATTTAAATGTGTGCATCTCGAAAATGGCTTCTGGCATGTGTAATGCTTTCGTTTGTATGTCTGGGCAACTTTGATGATGTTAATGAAACCGAGCGTACAGAAAAGAGCGTGAAGAGAGAGTCCCGTAAACAGTATCCAACCATTGGTGACCTTGCCTTCTTTATTAAAGGAGTGGACAAGCTGCCACATAACGAGTTTGAAAACAGATGGAGTTCCTCAGGGAGCTGAAGCAACAGAGTAGTAACCGAGTTGCTAGACCAGCAAATGAATGGAACAAACACAACTGAACACTGATGCAACGTGTTTTGGTCTCACAGCTTTCTGCAGGCAAAAAAAAGGCTGAGACACTTAACTAATTAAGGGGAAAAAAAAAGTCCAAGAACAAAAGAATGGTTCAGACCGCCATGCCAGCAAGGCTGCGTGACCTGTTGAATCACCAAGAAGAGCAAGCTGAAAGAGAACTGCATGAAGGTTTACTGTATCTTAAGTCTTCTAATGATCAGTCAGTTGTAGTAGAGACTGACCCCAATGACTGGTCCAGTGCAAATATCGTGCTCCAGTTAACAAAAAAAAAAAGGAAATGCAGGCATTTGGCTGAAAACTACTGCAGGCTGGTCTCTAGGACCTCGGGGGTCTTATTTTCCCCAATCATCACCAATATTAGTGTCCTCTTTCTCTCTATCCTTCTTGCATCTTATATTCCATCTGTTCTTTCCTTTGTACTTAGCTTCAGTCCTTCAGCATTCTTCTGTTCTGTCCTTTCTTTCTGTCCTTCTTACTTTCATGCGTCTCTGCCTTTCCTTGTTACCTTCTGTCCATTGACGGCTCTTCTTTCTTTTCATCTGTTTGTCGTTTTGATCTTCCATTCGACAGTTCTTTCTTTTCATCTCTCTGTCATTTTAACTTTCCATTCATCGACAGTTCTTTCTTTTTCATCTGTCTGTCATTTTAACTTTCCATTCATCAACAATTTTATTTCTTTTCATCTGTCTGTCATTTTAATTTTCCGTTCATCAACAGTTCTTTATTTTTCATCTGTTTGTCATTTTAACTTTCCATTCATCGACAGTTTTATTTCTTTTCATCTCTCTGTCATTTTAACTTTCCATCCATTGACAGTTCTTTCTTTTCATCTGTCTGTCATTTTAACTTTCCATTCATCGACAGTCCTTTCTTTTCATCTGCCAGTTATTTCACCTTCCATCTGGCTTTGTTTCTTCTTTTCTTTCTTTCCCATCAGTGCTTTCTTTCATCCATGCTTCTTTCCATCTGTCTTTTCTGTCTATTTGTCCTTTTTTTCCATCCTTCATCTGTTCCTTCTTTTTTTCCCCATTTCCTCCTGTTCCATCTGTCTGTTCTTTCTTCCCTTCCGTCTGTGTTACAATACCTACCTCCAAATAGATTCCTTCCCTCTGAAGTCTTCTTGCTTTCTGTACACTTCTATCTCTGGCAATATCAGATTAGGTTAATCTACCTCCCAGTAACGGATGGAACGCCTTTCCTGTAAAGCCTTTTTCTTTTACAAGAGCAGGCTTGTCTCTGTATAACCTAGATTTACCTTACTCCCACTAAAAACTCACTTCCTTTAAACTTTTTTTTTTTTTTTTAATGGGATAATTTTCTTATCTGTCTACAACAGTTTGACCCACCCCCTATTAAAGATTCAATCTCTTCAAAGACTTGGGGGGGGGGGGGGGGGGGAGGGGAGGGGAGGGGAGGGGAAGAAACAGTTTGTCCAGTCAGTGCTAGATTTACTTGCCTCTCAATAAAGACTCCCTCCCGTCCCCTTCCTCCCCCCCACCTCCACCTTAAAAGCTTATTTGTCTGCAACAGAATATCATTTATCTTCCCGTCAAAGAACATTGGACCCCCTCCCTTTAAATGCTTGTGTGTTTTAGGAAGAAAAAATGGTGTCTGCTTGTATCACACATTTAAAAAAAAAAAGGTTAACAGTTTGACTGTATCAACCATTTAAAAAAAAAGGTTCAAGGTTTGACTGTATCACACATTTAAAAAGGTTCAAAGTTGAAGTCCCGTAGCCTAAAGGCCGGGAGAGCCGTGAACTGTCAAGAGGTTCACCATGTAAGGGGCATGGCATGAAGAAGGCAGTGCCCATCTCTCTCCTTCCGCCGCCTTTAACCTTCCCTGAACTGAATCAGGTACCCATTTACTGCTGGATGAACAAAGAGGGTTTTCAAGCCGAAATAAAGCCAAGCCTATGGGCGATTCGAACTTACAATCATCGGCTCTGCAGGGAAACGCTGTACGGGCCTCTCCACTGATTATGTTACTTATACCTACCTTCAATAAAGACTTGCTTTCAAGAAGTGTGATTGTTCTGGAACTGTTTTGTCCGTCTCTAGATTTATTCATTCATTAAAAAAAAAAATCTGCCTCACAGTACAAACTTTCTGTAACAACTTGAATTTTCTGGCACATTCGTGTTTCTGTCTTGACTAGATTTACTATTTGATAATTAAGATTCCTCACTTTCATGATTTTGATTGTTTTTGAACATCAGTGATTTACCTTTTTTTTTTTTTCAATTATCCCATTTTGAAAGAGAGAGAGAGAGAGCGAGAGAGAGAGAGAGAGAGAACGAAGGGGTCGTTATGAAAAGGTTCCATTGTACGCGGATAGGTTCCCGGTCGGACATGTTGCTCTCTGGGTGGCTTGCGGAAACTGCCGCTCTAGTTGACTTGTTGTCATGTTGCCCGTGCTGCTGGATTTGCATTAACAAGCAGTGAAGCTATCAGTGGTGTAGCGTTCATATTGGTCCTTTGTCATCAGCGGTACGAGTCTGCTTGGGTACTCTTGTTGGCCACGAATTTATTTGTTTGGTTTTTTTTTTCATTTGTTGTTGGCACAGTTGAAGCAGCGACACCCTTTCAGAGATGCTTTTTTTTTTATTTGTCAGTTTTCTTTATTTCAATTAATTTGTACGTGCATATGTATATCACACGCGCACGTGTATGTGCTTTTTCATGTGTACGCGTTTTCTTTTAGTCCATGTACGTATGAGAGAGAGAGAGAGAGAAGAGAGAGAGAGAGAGAGAGAGGGAGAGAGAGAGAGAGAGGGAGAGAGAGAGGGAGAGAGAAATATGTGTTATTGTCCACTCAGCAATCAAGCTCTCTAGACAAGGGGGCATGTTTGAACATAACTTAGTAGAAATCAATCATCCCCCCCCCCCCCCCCCCCCCCCCCACCTTTTTCTCTCCCGCCACCCCCTCGCCCACAATTAATTTCGTTCCGACCACCTTCCTCCCTCATTCGCCCCTCCTCCCCACCTCCCCTACACACACGTAAAAAAAAAAGAGAGAGAGAGAGAGAGAGAGAGAGAGAGAGAGCAACCTGACAGATAAATGATTAATTTAAAAAAGCACACATTTGACGTACTGTGGGTAAGTAATCCCAATTTTTCCATCCACTTGTACTCTGTAATTCAGCATCTGCCCATGCAGAAGTTGTTCAGTGAAGATTGATGCACGCTGGTTGAGACAGGCATAGACCTACTCCACAGCGTCCAGTAGAAGAGGCATTATAATGTTACAAACATTGAGTCACGAAACAACGTTTTGTGCCACAATAAGCCTGCGGTAAGGGGGGTGTGTGTGTGTGTGTGTGTGTGTGAGAGAGAGAGAGTGTGTGTGTGTGCGTGTGTGCAGCGTGCGTATGCGTGGTGTGTGTGTGTGTGTGTGTGTGTGTGTGTGTGGTTGTTTTGAAGCTTTTTCGCACATGCTCTGATTTCATTACTTGCTTTTAGTCTGACAAAATTTCTGTCCTGCATTTCGCTTCATGAACCTGTCAACTGCACTGCTGGTTGACAATTGTCGACGTCACGCTTTAGAATCAGACAGGACCTATTGAACATGATCAAAACCTTGTTTCAGATGGATTTCTTTGAATTCTATCAAACCTGTGAAGTGCAACATTGATTACTAAACACATGACTAAACACAGACACAGAGCACACACACACACACACACACACACACACACACACACACACACACACACACACATACATCACCACCACCACCACCACCACCACCACCAACAACAACAACAAGCGGGCGGTTCTATCTGTTACTTAAATTTATCTGCCTGTCGATGTGTTCGCTGGTGCAGTGCAACAGCTTGAACGAATGGCATTTCACCATGGGTATCGTACCGTGTGACATACCTTTAAAGGAAATGGCTTCAAATGTACTCATTGTTCTCAAAACTGTGTCGGCCTCGATACTGTACCCGGGAATCCTGCATTGTGACACAGGCCTAGCAGACCCCACTCCAACAAGAGGGGTGGGTGGGCTGGGGTGGTGGTGGTGGTGATGATGATGGTCTGAGCAACGGTCTGCGGGGAAAAAAAACAACAGATTTAACAGCTGAATCCCCAAACATGCACAGACAACAATTAATGCAGTCACCACCCTACCCCTCTCCAAAATAAAAACTAAACAGAAACAGAAGAGAACATTTGTGTGGTGTCGTAATATGCCAAGGCACTTTGCTTTCGGAAGCAGCCCAATGCTCACATGCACTCAAAACTTGTTGTGAGAAGAAAGTTATACAAAACAATGGAACACATCACACACACACACACACACACACACACACACACACACACACACACACACCCACCCTGAAGCGTCAAACCACAAATCCGATCCAATCGACATCGGGGTCTGCAATTAGAACATGTGATCCGCCCACAAAAGAAGGAACGAAGCACCAACGAACGACAGCAGGCAGAGAAAATCCGCCACTGCTGCTTGCCTGCTTCGCTAGTTATTTGTTACACCCTCGCTGTGGCATTATCGTGCCTGCAGTGGAGCAGTTTGGGAATTAGGAAAAGTTCATTGGAAGGGCTCGCAGTCAAATGGCTTAAAGCGTTCGGCTAGGGTGCTAACAGTTCGTCACGTTCGTACACTAGAACACCAAGGCTACATCAAAATGTTGTTATGCTCTACATAGTTATTCAGTTGTGACAAGCTCCTAAGTATAACATTATCAGTCTCCAAAATCCCCCGAAGTCGGAGTGTGGCTGCCCATGTGTGGCGGGGTAATCAAAAACGGTCACACACGTAGTGTTCTCATCCCCAGCTGATGCATTTGTACCATAGTGTTCAAGTACTTCGGCTGTTTGGATGATCCCTGGAGTCTTTTAGCCAGGGTACGACAACAACGTACAGTAAAATTTTAATGGCTTAAAACAAACAAACAAACGAACGAAGAAACAAACAACTAAACAAACAAACAAACAAGAACACCTGTCAACACAGCAGTATAAACAGGTACCTGATTTAGTTCAGGGAAGGTTTTGGAAACGTTGGAAGGAGAGGACTGGGCTCCACCTCCTATTCTGCCGTACCCTGGACAATGGTGAATGCTCAAGAGTTTGCTGCCCTGTGATGACCAGACCCTAGACAAAGAGATCACAGGACAAAACACTGGCGGAACAAACACCCTCCCTCTCTTTTTAAATTTTGCTTCATTTTCCGCCCTCAGTCACCTTCGTTTTGAAACAAACGAGACCTCAGGATTTTCATTTATTTATTTATTTATTTTATTTATTTATTTTTTTACCTCGTATCAAATTCATCATTGGTACCTTCGTTTCTTTTCAGTCATCCTATAGCGTTCCAATTCTTTCGGAAAGGAATGATAACAACCAGTCTTCGTCCCATCTTGGCAGTTCGCCTCTGCAAACCATGCCAATAATCAGATACTTGTGCCGTTCAACAGTCGTGGACTTGCAGATGGCTGTAGGTTTAGACGAGTCCTGTTTCTGTTTAGCAGAAACGATCACGGTGGGAGCGTCTGCCATGTAAAAAAAAGTATTTTAGCTGGTTTAAACAGTATTTTCTTTCAGTCGTTTGACGATGCCCATACAAATATAAATGAGATATGACGACGAGAAGAAATTCTCATCTAAATGCCTGTATAAAGTGGGAGCGGGTACTGCTGTGGCTGCTACTGTCTTAATCCTCTCATCTGGAGGACCAGACGTGCTCGCCGATCTTCTACCAAACTAGCATGACAGTAACTCAAAATACAAATAAACACACAAAACAAGAGGTAAAGCAACGCAAATTTAATGGACTGTACAAAACAGACCAGTGAATTTTCGACACAAAGTCTTCCTCAGACGTGACAAGTTACGAACAAACCTCCATCAGAAGCAAAACAGTAAGTTACTTCCCTTTTAGCTGCCAGGAGAGAAATGACAACGCATCCACCAGTAGGAGAGAAAGTGAGAACGATCAGGGGCAATCTACGAGATCCAGTGTGGAGATTGTGACCAGACATACGTCGGAGAAACAGAAAGAAAATTGAAACTCCGCATCAAAGGACACAAGAGAGAATCATCACCAGTCGGAGAACCATTGAACATCAGCGGACATGAGTTCTCCCGGGACAATGTCAGCGTCCTGGACCAGGAACCTAAATGGTCCCAAAGAGGAGTAAAGGAGGCCATCTACATCGCGCCCACGTCTCCTTCTCTCAACCGAGACCAGGGGCGACACAACCTACCAGCAGCCTACACTTCCCTTGTTCGGTCGCGTGACTCGAGTTCATCTCGAGATCACGGGCACCGAACTCAACTCACTCAGCGAGACATTCGGCGCTGACGAAGGCCTCTGGATGGAGGCCGAAAGCTTCGCTTCGGCTAAACTTTCCTGTAAAAGACTGTGTTTAATCAAAGTGAGGACTGTTCAGAAAAACTCGGTAAAGAAGCAGGCTGCAGGGAGAGGTTAAGGTCAGAGGTGGGAAGGTAGGATCTGAGAAGTGAACAAGAGATCGGAAAAAAAAGGAAGAAGGGGGCCTCTGAATGTAGGTCTGGTGTCTGCAGTGAAAAGGGAATAGCATGTCAGTAAAGAAACATCGGTGCCTGCTTCCTGATTGTGACATTTCTGACGAAGAAAACGTTCTTAGACAGCAAGTCATATATAATTCTCACATCAGCTATCAACTTCATCACGGAGTCTTGACAGCACAGCCAATTCAAGTGATATAGAAAAGAAAAAAAGTTAGTTTTGACCCTGAAAATGATGGGGAAATGGTGTAACATAAATGAAATCAATCATAAAGATGCTGCACCTTATTTTAGATCCTCCGTTCGGGATGTATCCTCCTCTGTGTTAGGTTTTCTTATGGGAGCAAGAGTTACCCTACTTGTTTATTGTTTTTTATTTCATTTTTATTTATTCTATTTTTTTTTTGTCTTCAATACTACCCCCAAAAGTCAAGAGACAATGAAAACAATAGTTCGATTCGAAACAAAGTTTTCATCATGTTGAGAATCTGAAGCGGATCAGTCCAGTGGTCGTCTGCTCTTTGAATATGAAACGAGGCACGGTCACATGTTTACCTGCAGCCCCGTTCATTGGCTGTTGACGGCCAATCCAAGAAATGGAGGCCTGTTTTGCCAGAGCAGAGCACGTCGT
>CM065717.1:52644422-52659422 GCA_033310375.1 Conus canariensis
CACACAAAAAGTTAAGGATCACTTTCACAAACATTCATAACTGTCAAAATAAGAAAGTCAATGCGTTGAAGTTTGGCCAACATTTAATTCCATTCTTTAGTGATAACGATACACAATTGCCTTCAATCTCGAGCAATCGTTTGGTGTGTACATTTGATTAAAGTGGGTACGTATCCAAATTTGATTTCCCAAAGTCATTGAAATCACAAGACAGGGCATACTGATGCTCCCAAAAGCTCAGTAATGCGTGTAACCACCATGGCTGTTTTGGCACTCGACGCAGCGAGTCCTCATCGAGTTGACCAGGTTGGTGAAGATCCTCTGTGGAAGCGCCTGCCACTCAGCCTGCAGCATCTGGTAGAGGTGTTGGGCATCCCTGGGAGGGGGGTGGCTCCTCACTTTGCGATCCAGCTCATCCCAGAGGTTCTCAATCGGGTTGAGATCGGGACTGCATGCTGGCCACTCCATTCTGTTGACTCCAGACTGCTGCAGGAAGTCGTTGACCACCCTTGCCCTGTGGGGGCGAGCATTGTCATCCTGGTAGACAGCCCTCGGTCCCATCTGCTGCAGTGTAGGCACAGCCAGCGGTCGAAGGATCTCATCCCGGTATCGGATGCCAGTCAGGTTACCCTGTACATGATACAAGGGTGTTCTGTGGTGAAGGCTGAAGGCCCCCCAGACCAGTACAGAACCTCCACCAAAGGCCACCTTTTCTTGGACAGTGGCGTCAGTAAAGCGTTGCCCTGGGCGCCTCCAGACCCTCAGTCGGCCGTTGTTGTGGTGAAGGGTGAAGCGTGATTCATCACTGAACAGGACCTGGGACCATTGCTGACGTGTCCACCTCACGTGACGTGCGCAGAAGGCGCGGCGTGCTGCCCTATGGGCTGGAGTTAAGCGTGGCCGTACTGCTGGGCGACGAGAACGGAGATTAAACCCATGTAGGCGGTTCCGTATGGTCTGCTGGCTGATGTTGATGTTAGTAGCCACCCTGAACTGCCTTTGAATTATGCTGGAAGAGGCTGTTCTTGTCTGCAGGGCTTGTCGTTCAATGAGACGATCGTCACGTGGGGTTGTCTTCTTCGGTCGACCAGATCTGCGTCTTTCATGGACAATCCCAGTGGCTGTGAAGCGTTGAATCAGTCGGACAATGACCGAGATGGACACATGAAGTCGCCTGGCCACTTCTCGCTTGGGAACACCATCTTGGAACCATGCAACAGCTCGTCCCCTATCCAACTCGCTTAATTTTCGTCGTGGAGGCATTGTCAGATCAGGCCTACTACTGGTGGAATGTCTTCTTATATAGCCAAGCGAGCGACAGCATCTCACACATAAACAGCAGTGCTTGCACGTGCATAATGGTTTTTCCATCTGGCAAGTGCAATGTGTTCAGGCAGAACGGTCCAAAACAAGGTCATTTTTCGCAAGTTTCCGCTTTTCCGTTTGCGGCCCAGCTCAGTAGTAGAGAATCCCGTGCAATTTTCGCACTAACACAACATCGCCCACTTACAGCTGAACAAGAATTCATGACAATTTGGCTGGACTAAGAAATAAATAACAGTAGCGAACTGAGTTTATTACGCACCTGTTTTCACATACCGATCCTTAACTTTTTGTGCGTAGTATATGTCAAGAGTTAAGCTATCACCTTACGAACTGATGTATATATTTTGTGGACCATTTTTTTTTCTGGACTCGCAACTACATACATGCATACATACACGGATAACAGTGGATAACAGACGATGTTAGGCAGGTACTGACAAGCGAGTTGGGGACTAATGCGCGGCTCAGACATCTGCTAACTCGTATCCATAAGATCCTCGTCTTAAATCCTTTCTTTCTTTCTGCGTACGCAGGCTGATACTCCTGCGGACACTGCCTGTATAGACAGGCAGTGGAGTTTTGTGTGTATGACCGTTTTTCATCCCGCCGTTAAGGCAGCCATACTCCATCTTCGGGGAAGGTGCATGCTATGTGTAACGTGTCATCCATACCAACGGCCAAACTGGCCTTCTCTTCCCAAAGTTGGTGATGGGATTTGACGTGTGTGCAAGATGTTGTGCGTGCGTTCACACACGGAACCTCGGTTTATAGTCTCATTCGAAGGACTGTATGGGGAATGGTCATGCTTTTCATTTTATCTGATTATTCATTTATTCATCTGATACATTAGCTGTGTGTCTGATACATTAGCTGTAAATCCTGCGCAGCGTGGGTCTTGAAACGTAGCAGATGTGGTTCCGCCCGCAGTGACACCTCCTTGATGAAACTGAAATAGAAGCTCTCAGGACCAGGTTCTTTTTTTTCTTTTTTTTTTTTGTACGTGCTGAGAACCCCGAAAAGATCACTTTGTGGGCGGCTGGACGAAACGGAAACGGAAACTCAACCCCGAAAGTGGCCGTTCCTCGCTACAACCACCAATCGACAGATCGTGGGATCTATGATCGAAACGACCTGCGCCCTCTGGCTCCGGATTTCGTGCGGTGACGTCTGAATGGGGGGTAATTGACGTGACGCACGTGCTGTGAGGTCAGTGTTAATGGAAGTTTGTGAGTGCGTCTTGGTCTCATCCCCCACCCACCCACCCCCTCCCCGCCACCCCCCTCTCCGCCTCCGGCCTGCCTGATGTCATCAAGTTCGATGTCGTTGACGTTGGAGGTGGACTTGCAGGTGATGTGGGCTTCTTGGGGGGCGAGATTTGTTTGTTGGTCTTATAACTAGTTCAGCGAAGTCTGATTGATACCCCCACCCCCACCCCACTCCTTCTGCGCTTTTTTCACACCTAGCTCTTGTTTCCCCTTGTTGTTGTTCTAGTTCGATTTAGTTATTCCCCCGTCTCTGTCTGTCTGTCTGTGTCTTTGTCTGTTTGTCTGTCTGTCTCTCTCCATGTGTGTCTTCTTCTTTCTTTCTTTAATTTTACGTCTATCCACCTAACAGTGATCTTAGACAGTATGTAAGTGTTATGTGTGTGTGCATGTGGTGTTTTGGGGTGTGTGCATGCGAACGGTTGGTGTTGATTTGGGGCGTACGTAGGTATGTATAATGCAATTAGGCGTAGATAATTTAAACACACACACACACACACACACACACACACACACACACACACACACACACACACACACCACATAACTGAATCCAAACTTTGAAAGAAACACTAAATAAGCAACTAACACCAAGATGGGGAAAATAACATAGACGTTAAAGTAAATGTCCAATTGGGCTCTTAATCAGTCCTTGAACAACTTCAAAAATGTTTGATTCGTTAGAGATGACGTCTTCGAAGACTGGCATCGACGGTTCAGTGTTCAACAACCAAGCAGGTAAATAGGGTTTCATTCTATCACACACAAAAAGTAGATGGAACGGAGTGATTTGCTGGCCGCAAATACAAGTCACATGTTTACAGAATTCGGTTTTAAAGGCATCAAGGCTCAATCTAAAAATCAAACTTTTTATAACCCTCTCTTGGTAGAGATTCTTGATACCTGTTTTATTGTCTGATATCTTGTTAAATAATATTCCCTTTTTGTTTTTGGTGCCTTTTCTTTTATTTAAAATAGAGTTCCAGGCTGCGTCTTTTAAAAGACAATAACTCTCATGTAAGGATAAAGGAATGCATATCTTTGTTAAATCAGTTTCAGTGATAGCAGCTTCTTTGGCTAATTGGTCTACCCTTTCATTCGCAAATAATCCACAGTGAGATGGAACCCAACAAAAATCGACATAAGAACCACGTAAATGCAAAAAATGAATTAAGTGGTACACTTCTGATATAAGTTCTGCTCTCACACTTGTATTCAAAAATTTTAGAACTTGTAGGACTGATTTTGAATCAACACAAAGTAGTATTTGAAATACAGGAAATCGAAAATCAAGAAGAAAGTTTAATGCCATAATAATGGCAACAAGTTCTGCAGTAAATATGGAAATATTCTTACCAAGGTGGTAACCTTTCTCTATTTCTAAGGATGGAATTATGAATGCTGAACCAGACAAATGATTGTCTAGCACGGAACCATCTGTATAGATTTTAAGGTGATTTATATAAGTTTCATTTATATGTGACTTAACATACGTTGGCAGCAAGGGTCCATCACTTTTTCTTAAACTTGTATAGTCTATGTCATAATTTGCTCTAATAAGTTCCCATTCCGGGATAGTGCTAAAAGTCACCCGAGGAGCTACGTTTTGAGGTGCAGTGCCTGCTTTTGTAAATAAGTCAGATGTGTATGAGGCTATCGATTTTAGGGAATCAATTTTTTGTGCCCGTTTAGGAAAATTTATTTCTGATTTTAATTCAGTTTCACTGGTATTAAGATTTTGTAGTGTATGACTTCTTAAAATATATTTTGCAGATGCAAGTTTCATATTTTCTTCAAAAGGCAATATTCCGATCTCCATATAAGTTAAAGTTGATGTATGAACCGGGACACCAAGAGCTATCTTGTAAGCTTTACTATCGATACTCTGCAACTTTTTAATTAAATATTTTGGGGCTGAAAAAAATGTCTCCTGGGCATAGGATAGTTTTGATCGTACAAGCGCAGTAGCTAAACGTGTTAATACTTTAGTGTCTTTACCCCAGGATTGTTGACTCACCATTTTCAAGAAATTTAAAGTTTTCTTAGCTTTTGTTAGAATAGTTTGTATGTGATAATTCCAGCTCAATTTAGAAGTTAAATTTACTCCTAAAAATTTTACAACTTTTTTATATTCAAGGCATAATCCATCTATTTGAAATGAAGGCAGAGGATGAGGATCATAACCAGTATTGAACAGAACCATATGCGATTTTTCAGCTGAAAGGGCCAATCCATTTTCAGTCATGTACTTACTAATTTTATCTAGTTCATTTTGATATATCTTTTTAATATAGTTGATTGATCTAACTGGTGTGTGACGTTTTAAAGTAACTTTCATCCATATGCAGATATCATCCGCATATCCATGTGTGTGTGTGTGTGTATGTGTGTGTGTGTGTGTGTGTGTGTGTGTGTGTGTGTGTGTGTGTGTGTGTGTTGGTATGCGTATGCGTATGCGTATGTGTGTGTGTGTGTGTGTGTGTGTGTGTGTGTGTGTGTGTGTGTGCGTGTGTGTGTGTGTGTGTGTGCGTGCGTGCGTATGTGTGTGTGTGTGTGTGTGTGTGTGTGTGTGTGTGTGTGTGTGTGTGTGTTGTGTGTGTGTGCGCGCGCGCGCGCGACGTTCTGTCATTCCTCTTGCTGTCTGCAGCCTTTCCCTTTATTACCCTATCGACAGATTCATTGAAAAAAAAATAGACCTACCTGTACATATTCACTGGTGAAGTGATCGTTCATCGATTGATACATGGCGTCGTCTCTAAAAGTCTATCTCATTCATCTACCCATCATCTTTTTCTGAAGTGATCGTTAATTGATAGATACATGGTAACGTCTCCAAAAGTCTGTCTCATTCATCTACCCATCATCTTTTTCTGAAGTGATCGTTAATTGATAGATACATGGTAACGTCTCCAAAAGTCTATCTCATTCATCTACCCATCATCTTTTTCTGAAGTGATCGTTAATTGATAGATACATGGTAACGTCTCCAAAAGTCTATCTCATTCATCTACCCATCATCTTTTTCTGAAGTGATCGTTCACCGATAAAAAAACATGGTAACGTCTCTAAAAGTCTGTCTTATTCATCTGCCCATCATCTTTGTCTTGTTCATTCGACTGTATTTGATAATGATAATGATAAAGTCACGTCGATTCTCAACAGCTACAGTGAGAATGAGCGATGGCAATTAAACTTCATGATGTTTAGTCGTGTTTCGATGGAGTACGTTGCCCGCCTTGTCTGTGTAACTTAAAAAAAGCAGGTACAGTTAAACGATTTGGGCTCTCGGTGCAGGTTTGTGATAATGGAAATGACGATAATAGCAGCAGCAGCAGCAGTAATAGTGGCAGCATCATCATCAACAGCAGCAGCAGCAGCACGCAGCAGCAGCAGCAGCAGCAGCAGCAGCAGCAGCAACAGTAGTATTGTTGACAGAAGATCGGCGGTCAAAAATAATTTCTAGCAAAAATAGTACTAGCAGTAGCGGTTAAAGTAGTAGTAATAGCTGTGGCAGTGGTAGTAGTGGCAGCCGCAGCCGCAGTAGCAACCGCAGTAGTAGTAGTAGTAGTAGTAGTAGCAGTAGTAGTAGTAGTTGTAGTAGTAGTAGTAGTAGGTTACAATCAGCATAATTTCATTTGATTGGAAAAGTAGTACTGGTAGTAGTAGCAGCAGCAGCAGCCACCAACAGTAATAGAAGTAGTAGTGGTGGTGGTAGTAGTGGTAGTACTAGCAGTAATAGTAGTCATAGCAGCAGCCAGCAGCAGCAGTAGCAGCATCAGCAGCAGCACTTGTAAAGATAGTAATAATAGTAGAAGTAATAGAAATAGTAGTGGTTGTCGTTGTTTAAGATGATTTGCAGGCTGTGTTGCGTCCTTCAATGATTCCCTTGACTCATGACTCCCGGCCAAGGCTATGTCTACTTCTGTGTCTGTTGGTTTGTTCGTTCGTCTGTCTGTCAGCAATATTTCGCAAAAACTGTGCTACCGATAAACTCGGCCAAAAGAAGGATTGTGATCCGAACACAGACCTGTTAAATTTTTGCGCAGATTTGTGACGCAAATCCGGATCCGTTCGACACATTTTATACGAAAACCACAAAACCGATTTCAACGAAACTTGGTGGAGAGGTGGAGTATGTACCGAGGACACACACATGAATTTTTCCTGTGGGATCCGTCGTTCGGATCCGGATGAAGAAGCGGATCTAAGATTCAGTTCAGCTTGGCAGGGGTGTGCGTTCTCCCAAGAGGCCTTGCAGATGCCATTTGCTTTTTACGATAACATGGAAGAAGCGCATTATTCGTAACTGTGTAACTGTGCACCAAAAACTAAACGATGATCGAAAATCCACAAGGGAGGTAATCTGTATTACAACTCGCGTGCAGCGAGAATGACCCCCGCTGTTTTATGGCAACAGATGCCGGTGGTGAACGAGGCCAAAGCAATTTTGTCCCATCAGTCAGCTTAACAGTTGAATCAGAGAGAGAGAGAGAGAGGAGAGAGAGAGAGAGAGAGAGAGAGAGAAGGCCAAAGACTTGAGCGTAGAACGGTGCGCCTGTACAATGCATACAGCCGATATTCTGACTGTCATTCTGACGTGCGGTTCACAGCTAATAATTGACAACTCTGGATCTATTTGCTGAACCCATAAACTGAGGAAAAGGTAACTCTTGTTTGCAAGGGAAAGACAGGCGTTATCTTTCCCTAATTTTTCTGTTTGCAAGGGAAAAAAGAGGCATTATCTTTCCCGAATTTTTTTTTCTTTTCTTTTCTTTCTTTTTCGTTCTTTCTTTCTTTTTTTTTTCTTTTCTTTTTCTTTCTTTCTTTCTTTTAAAAAAACCGGAACCGGTCTATTCTAATAATCACTTGACATACACATACACTTGACATAGTAGGCGAACTTGAAAACTGAAAGCGTCTGTGATAATCTCCCCTGGCCTGGCGAGTTGACTGACACGATTTGTGAGATAGTGTTTTTATCTTTCATCATTATTATGATTTTTTTTTTTCATCAGATCAAGCACTGGTGTGCAACTACAAACTCCAGTCAGACGGGTTTATCACTAAACAATGGTAGACAAATATTGCAGTGGTCTGTCAGAGACTGGGCTTGTCTGATTATTATTTTTTTTTATTCGCGGGTTGTTTTTGAAACGGTGTTGATTTGTGAAGAGATAAAAATTCCGATAGACAATAAAGTTGATTGAATTGAATTGAATTGAATTGAATTAAATTTTGATGCCAGTGCTCGAGGAAACACCGACAGGAACGCGCGCGCGCGCACACACACACACACACACACGTACATGTGCGCGCGCGCACAGACAGACAGACACACACATACCCACACGCTCTCTCTCTCTCTCTCTCTCTCTCTCTCTCTCTCTCTCTGGCACAGTTTGCAGGAACATCATTATCGTAAATGTTGCAGCACCATTCTCCTGCTCAGTCATCCGTAACCTGGGAAAGCTTACACCTTTTTTCTTTTTTTTTTTTTTTTCAATGGAAGTTTCCGTGATTGCCTCACTATTCCAGAAAAAAATTTGCATCTGCGCACTGCCTCTGTTCAGTAGAATCTCTCTCCCCCCGCCTCTCTCTCTTTCTCTCTCAGTTTGTCTGTCTGTCTGTCTACTGTTTCTCTTTATGCGCACGGCGCGAGTGCACACCTGTGTGTGTGTGTGTGTGTGTGTGTGTGTGTGTGTGTGTGTGTGTGTGTGTGCGCGCGCGCGCGCGTGTGTGTAGTGTGTGTGTGTGTGTGTGTGTGTGTGTGTGTGTGTTATAGGGTTGCGGCTGTTCTGGCACCAGAGAGAGAGAGAGGAGAGAGAGAGAGAGAGAGAGAGAGAGAGAGAGAGAGAGAGAGAGAGCGTGTGTGTATGTGTGTATGCGTGTGCGTGTGCGTGTGTGTGTGTGTGTGGGGGGGGGGGGTGCACGTGTGCGCGGGCGTGAGTGTGCTCTTATGTGTGTGTGTGTGTGTGTGTGTGTGTGTGTGTGTGTGTGTGTGCGTGCGTGCGTGGTGTGTGTGTGTGTGTGCGTGCGTGGTGTGTGTGTGTGGTGTGTGTGTGTGTGTGCGTGCGTGCGTGCGTGCGTGCGTGTGTGCGTGTGTGTGTGTGTACGCGTGCGTGCGCGCGCGCGCGCGCGCGCGCAATCGTCAGTAATATGACCTTTCCCCCTCCTTTTCAATATAGCATGTTAGCAGGAAGGTTACCTTAATTTCGATTCTTCTTCGACCATCCTCGAGTGAACATGAGTATGCTTTCAAATCTTCTGGCACACTTGTTCCAAAGGGAGTTTCATTTTAAATCGTCATCAAGCATCCTTTTGTTTGAACGTTAAGTGTCAGTTTGGTTCTCCCCTCTCCTCCCCCCCCCACCCTCCACCCCCCACCCTTTTAGGCTTGTTTGAAGGCTTTATGCTTGTTTGAAGGCGAGGCCAGGAGAATGCTGAATCTGGTGCCATTTTATCTGGTTTGGGATGCGCTAGTGTGGGCCCAGCTATTACTGAGCTCGTCGCCTGGTATGTCCCAGCACTGATGGAAGACCGCCGCTTTATTGTGTCGGGGAAGCGTGTTGAGCATGATCCTCACGTTCTGCATAAAACGCTTTCGGTGTTCGATGAGCGTGTGCAGACAAGATCAAACAAGCCCGATACTTCTGTCGTTTTTTTTTTTTTTTAAAGATTGGTGCTAGAACAGGCGACACGCTATATCAACACGCACACAGACATTTTCACACGACCACGCACTTTCATACAGCAAGCAAGCGCGCACAAGCACACGCACACACACACAGCTTGCGCGCGCGTGTACTAACACGCTTGGCGCGCGCGCGCGCGCGCGCGCACACACACACACACACACACACACACACACACACACACACACACACACACACACACACACACACACTCACATACTCACACACCCACGCACGTGTGCTCTCTCTCTCTCTCTCTCTCTCTCTCTCTCTCTCTCTCTCTCACACACACACACAAACACACGCACGCGTGCGCTCACACACTAACACACACACATGCAAAATAGAGCTTTCCCATTCTAGAAATTGTGTCTGTTGAAAGTTATTATACGGAGAAAGAAAACGTGTTTGATAACCTATGTTTTCTTGCAGCCAGATGTATCCAAAGCTTAAACAGAACAGCATATCTTTCAAATTAGATGCCCATCCTTTTTTCTGTCTTTCTTCCTTTCCTCTTTTTTTTTTCATTACTCTTTTAACCATGACCAAGTATCATCATTTATGCCTGTTTGGGAAGACGTGTGTTATCCATTTTTCCTACCTTTCGTACCTGAGTATTGGAAACACCTGACTGCACTGTTGACATGCGATAAATAGCGCCCACTCCCCCCTTATACACATTTATTTGGCACTTTTAATACTACGCTAACATATTGTTTTATTGCAAATGTGTGAACTTTCTCGATCGCTTTCAATCTGTGCAAGCCCCACAATTCTGATAGATACAAGAGAACAGATTGTACTCGTGTGCCAGAAATTTTTTTTTTGAAGATGCACGACTTTGTCATAAACAGACCCTTGGAAACATTTATCTTTATTGAAAAAAAAAAGGAAGCATAGATAGTTATACTTATATCCGATTTCCGATTTATTTCTACAAATGCTCCATCTCTCATATTTGCTCCCCAAACCTCCTTTTCTGAAAACCATCACCTTCGTTTTACCTCTGTTAACCCAGAGGTTAAAGTGTGTAAATCATGAAATAAGTATACCAAGCCGAAATTCGGAGACCCCAAGGTGTCACTGACGTGAGAATGATGTCATCTGCAAACAGCAATAGGAACATTTAGAGTACATTGGGAAACAACTGAATAGTAAGAACACCTTTAACATCTATTGCAGTTGCGATTTCATTGATAAAGATAAAAATAATGCTGGACTCCGCCTCGTCTAACTTCCAGTGGAGAGTTTAAAAAAGCCATTTGCATATCACACGCTCTACAACAAGAAACAACAAACTTATACATGGCATCAATAGCATTACATTTTTCTCGCCAGAAATTCTTGTTCTTTTTCAGGATTTCTGTCAGAGGACCGCTTTGAACAGATTCAAATGCCTTCTTCACGTCCACGAAACATGTGTACAATTTACCGCTTTGTTTTGAAAGCCTTTTCAACGACTGCACTTGATGTAAGTTTGAGATTTGTTTGTTAAGTATATACACTTTTCTGAATCTGACATATGACTGTGTCAGATTTTGTTGGATTCAATCCACGCAACAAACCTGTGATGAAAGACAGAGGTAAAACAATTGCCACTCAAACTCAGCAGTGACGGCTTCCTTATCCCCCCCCCCCCCCAACTCCCCATTACCCCGATCTGTACTTGTCAGGTGAGTGTTAATCTCTTAAAAAAAATCGGAACATTAATTGCCTTTGCTCTTCCTTCTTAATACAAAGCCTCCTCCAAAAGTACACCGATTAATTTCACCACGAAGTGGACTGCGGTTATGTCCAGATGCTCGCGAGCATCTCTGAAAGAATGTCATAAACTCTGGGAGCCTTTCCTCATCTCAGCTTGTTCATTACTTTAGACACTTCGTTTTCAGCTATATTTCACGTCATTCTGTATTTCAGTCGTGTAAGGAACATGACATGTTCTGGAACTATATTGTTCTAAGTCAGTGTGTCTGTACTGCATGACTGCCGAAATGATCAAACCACTGGTTTTCATTAATCTGTGTGTTTGTCGCATGTTTCTTGGTTCTTGAAATCTGCTTGAGTTCTTCCCCAAAACAAAAGGAATCTTTGCTAAAAGAAGAAAGACGCCGGGTCTTTTTCCAGATTATAGCTTTTTTTTTCTTTTCTAAATAATGGTTTTTATGCTTTAGGAGACCCGATATTAAAAACTAACCTGTAAGGACAACGTACCTGTAAGGACAACGTTTTGTGTGTTTGAATGTCCCTAGATCGACCTTTGCCCTTATCTTCCCCCGTTTGACAGTGATTATCGACCCACACACACTGTATCTCTGTGTTTGTTGCCGGTCTGCACAATGTTTGTCATCCATTCTCTGTCAGCCAGGGCAGAGCGAGTCAACAGACCGGATGTCAGATCTATCTGTTCTACAACAAGAGCAGTGGCTTGATTGTCCGTGTTCCGTGCAGTGTATGGATTCAGAGAATCCAGAAACGAATTCATTTTTCATGATCCCATACGATTTCATTGAACCATTTGCTGCTTCACTTTAGCTGTTTCTTTAAGCATTCTGTGTCCTCCTGTCCAAAGTTTGGATCGTAGAAAACGGAGGAGGCTAAAATGAAGATACCATGCTGGAATGTAATCGACAGCGCTGCCACCCAAGTTTGTAATGACTGTTAGCGACTTATCAAAACCATGTTCATATAAAAACCATTCAGTAGGACACAGTCAAACAGTTCGCGGAGTTCCAACCACTGACCGCATACATGATTAGTTTCTTTATTTAGTTAGAATGTCTTTTAAAAGTCAGATTGTCTTCATGACCATCTGCATTTTCTTTTTCTAAGAGAAGAGTCCTATTAGAAGTGTAGTTTTCAATCTCCTGTTTGTGTATTACGGTACACCACAGATGAACAAACAAAAGTCATCAAACTGTTCGCGTGAAAATATACCAGACGTTCAAGAATCTCAACTCCATAGCCGTTCTCATTAACACCCCATAATTTTCTTTTATATGGAGGAACATGTTTTTCATCTCGACCCAAACATTTTATATGCAACTCAAGAACAATCATATTCATATCAACAATATCTAATTGCCTGACAAACTCCTCAATTTTGTTTTCTAGATGAAAACTAGCACACCTTCAGATTTTTTCCCTTGGCAAGAATTCGGTTGATTTTGAACTGTAAGCATCATAATCTGTGAACGGTTTGTAATTAATCTCTCTCTCTCTCTCTCTCTCTCTCTCTCTCCTCTGAGAAAGAGAAATACGAATAATTTTTTTGTAATGCAATTTGAGGCCCATGCACAAAGGATTTGAGGTGAAGGAGAGCAATGCGAATGATCTATTTTTACGCAATTTGATGCCCACGTAGACAGGTTTTTAGGTGTGTGTGTGTGTGTGTGTGTGTGTGTGTGTGTGTGTGTGTGTGTGTGTGTGTGTGTGGAGAGAGAGAGAGAGAGAGAGAGAGAAGTGAGTGAGAGAGAGAGAGAGAGAGAGAGAGGAGACAGAGACAGAGACAGAGAGAGAAATATGAATGATTTTGATCATCATGCAATTTGATACTCATGCACAAAGGGTTTGAGATGAGGACGAAGGGGGTGGGGGGGGGGGGGGGGGGGGGGGGGGATAGGAAACGACGGAGTGGGGAAGGAAGAGGTTAGCGCACATGTGGGGAGGGAAGATTCTACTATACAAATATCTTGAAAAGAATAGAACACGCTGTGCCGATCAAGGCGATGCGTACTGAAATGGAATGGGCCAGCATTGAGACTGTCCACTTGGTCATTGATCAGTATAAATGGAATGGGACAGCATTCAGACTGTCCACTTGTCATTGATCAGTATAAATGGAATGGGACAACATTAGGCTGTCCACTTGGTCATTGATCAGTATAAATGGAATGGGACAGCATTAGACTGTCCACTTGGTCATTGATCAGTATAAATGGAATGGGACAGCATTGAGACTGTCCACTTGGTCATTGATCAGTATAAATGGAATGGGACAGCATTGAGACTGTCCACCTTGGATTCATTGATTCAGTATAAATGGAATGGACACATTGAGGCTGTCCACTTGGTCATTGATCAGTATAAATGGAATGGGACAGCATTCAGACTGTCCACTTGTCATTGATCAGTATAAATGGAATGGGACACATTGAGACTGTCCACTTGGTCATTGATCAGTATAAATGGAATGGGACAACATTAGGACTGTCCACTTGGTCATTGATCAGTATAAATGGAATGGGACAGCATTCGAGACTGTCCACTTGGTCATTGATCAGTATAAATGGAATGGGACAGCATTCAGACTGTCCACTTGGTCATTGATCAGTATAAATGGAATGGGACAGCATTGAGACTGTCCACTTGGTCATTGATCAGTATAAATGGAATGGGACACATTGAGACTGTCCACTTGGTCATTGATCAGTATAAATGGAATGGGACAGCATTCAGACTGTCCACTTGGTCATTGATCAGTATAAATGGAATGGGACAGCATTCAGACTGTCCACTTGGTCATTGATCAGTATAAATGGAATGGGACAGCATTGAGACTGTCCACTTGGTCATTGATCAGTATAAATGGAATGGAACAACATTCAGACTGTCCACTTGGTCATTGGTCAGTATAAATGGAATGGGATAGCATTAGACTGTCCACTTGGTCATTGGTCAGTATAAATGGAATGGGACAACATTGCAGACTGTCCACTTGGTCATTGATCAGTAGTATCTTGTAGTCATGGCAACTGATCCCTATCTGCAGCCAAGGTGGATTTCGAAAGGAAGATTTTCATCACGAACATCCTGGCAGGTGATGTAAGCACTCCTGTGATTTCATTGAAGGCGCGGAGTAGATTGTCGCTTTGCTGATCGTTTCTGCTGAACATGCCATGATGGGATTTGTAGGTTATGCTTGACTGTGGAGGTCTACATGTTCCCATGGCTTACAGAATTCAAAATGATCTGCAACACATTTCTATTGGCTGAATCTCTCTTAAAAGAAAAGCAAAACAAAATGAAACAACCCCCCCCAAAAAAAAACAACAACAACAACAACAACAACACAACAAAAACCTACCTCTTCCACCGGACGAAAGAGACACAAATTACAAAACAAAAACGACGCGTTTCGACCTCTTTGGTCTTCTTCAGGCAAGAGAAACAATATTCAGGACAATGAAAACGAAGAATGAACAAATCACTTATCTCCTCAAACTGGGCAGAAAATGGACGTCCATTCGTGATAAGTGATTGCTTTTTTTTTTTTTTTCATTGTCCTGAATATTGTATATCTTGCCTAAAGATGACCACAGAGGTCGAAACGCGTCGTGTTTTGTCTTGTAATTTGTTTGTCCTTTTCGTCCGGCGGGAATAGTATTGCTTTTTTTTCCTTTTTCACCTACAAGTCACCTCACTTTGAACCCAACCTGAATCACCTTCTTCTGAATCCAGTTGAGTAAATTTAGAAAGAGAGGGGGTTAGTTACCGCCAAGGACATAGACAAACACAGTACAGGACAAGACACAATGCATTTCGACCTCTTGGTCTTCTTCAGGCAAAAACAAATAACATTTAGGACAGTGAAAACGAAGAACGAGAAACCACTTATCTTCTCATATTAAAGCCCGAGGCAGCAACCCAGGAGGGGATCATGGGAGAGGAAATAGTGAGAAAGGGGGGGGGGGGGGGGGGAGGGGGTGTTTGTGTGAAACAAT
>CM065717.1:52664422-52679422 GCA_033310375.1 Conus canariensis
TGACGTGCTCAAAGTAAACCATCTCTTTGTCATAAAACAACTGTTGATTGTAAAATGTTCACTGTAAACCATCTGTTTGTCATAAAACAACTGTTCACTGTAAAATGTTTACTGTAAACCATCTCTTTGTAATAAAAACTGTTGATTGTAAAATACTCACTGTAAACCATCTCTTTTTGTCATAAAACAACTGTCCACTGTGACGTGTTGACTGTAAACCATTTCTATGTCTAAAAGCAACTATCCACTGTGACTGTTCTGTGTCATAAAGTAACTGCCTACTGTCACGTGTTCTTTGTAAACCACCGCAGTGTCATAAACCACTGTTCACTGCAAACCATCTTTGCCTCGTTAAATAACTGGTCAGTACGACTAGTTCACTGTAGATCATCTGTGTTTCGTAAAACATCTATCTATTACGACTTGTTTACTATAGACTATTTCGTAAAATCATTTACTCATTATGACTCGTTCACTATAGATCAGCTGTATCGATAAGTTACGAGATAACCTTAGACATCGAGGCCTGTGAATGGTAGACCATTTCATCGAGGCCTGTAAATTGTAGACCATTTCTGTATCACGAAAGAACTGTACCTCATGATTTATTCACTGCAAGGCAGTCTTTATATCATGAAAACGAAAACAAATACCTCTCTTCATTGGGAGTTGTTTTCGGTGGACCATCTCTCTGTCATAGAGCAACTATGCTTTAGGTTATGTCGGTTACTGTAGGCCGTCTATATGACATAACGCAAACTATCCGCTGTAACGTGTTTACTGTCGACCATCTGTAACTCACGGGACAGACACTCTGCGCAGTGACTTGATCACCGTAGACCATCCCTTCCTCCCTCCCTCTGTCTCTGTCTGTCTGTCTGTCCATCTGTCTCTCTTTCTCTCTCTCTCTCTCTTGAGTCCATCAGTCGATGAGGTGTGCGGTCCTAACCCCTCCCTGTTCAGCGTTGCTGGCCAAGCTTGATTCCCTAGCGTCTTGTTGCTTTGCATAATACATACCGCCAGTGGCAGGCAGACCCCACAACGTCACTGTCGCGGCGCGCTGGCCCCCGGGACACACACACACACACACACACACACACGCACGCACACAGAATACCGTCACTGACTGTCCTCATTGATTGGGTTGGACTGGTGGCAACTTTTGACAGGGTAAGTTCCTAAACCACATAGGCTGTGGTAAAGATACTGGTAGGTAGGGGATTCAGTTTCCTGTTCACAAAGCCTGTTTGTTCTACAGGTGGTGTGTGATACAGGTTCCTTTTTTTTAATGGAGTGGTGGTGTTTGGTGGAAAGTGAAATAGGATTTTCTTTTTTTTTTCTTTTTTTTTTGTGCTGTGAATTGTTCGCATCTGTAGCTTCGACGGAGAGGATTGTGTGACGTGGGGGTTTATCTATGGTGAGCGAGTAGAAGAGGACGGATGAGGATGATGATGATGATCATCATCATCATCAACCTGCCGCTGTGTACGCCGTGTCTGGCGTTTCGCCTGGTGTGTGGGTGTTTGTGAGGCAAGTTGGCGGACTGAACTTAAGTCAGTGTACTACTACTACTACTCTCTAAGCTGAAAAGTGGTAATTAATCTTTTTCTCTTTTATTTGTTTATTTATTGAATTATTCATTCATTTATATATATATTTTTTTACTTGCCGTGAAACATATGACGTGTCTGCGCTGAGAGTTGTCACACAAATGTTTAGAGATCGACACGTGATCTGAGTGTTGTTATATTCGTGGGTATTGTTTTTAGTTTGAGATGGGGACAGCGAGTTTACACTTACTGGAGCTTTCCTGGTGCGCGCCTTAAAAGAGACGGTGGCTGGATGTCTACTTCAGCGCCTCTCAGTGGCCAAGCTGGAAGATGATGATGGGAAAGGGGAGCTAAGCGTCATGGGCTGAAACAGTGTGTCTGCTGTGTCTGGCTTGGACAGTGGTCATTGTGCTGACGTGTCTATGGGTATTGTCAACACTGTTTTTTTTTCCCTGATACACAAGGATTGAGTTTCAGGGATTCTGATTTTTAATTTTCCATTTGTTTCTCGTTCTAGTTTTAGTTTGCCTCCCCCCCCCCCCACCCCCCTCATAGTCCCAACGTGACCATCGTGGTTGACGGCTATAAATCGAAAATGATTTGACGTGATTCACGATCCAAAATCTCCTCTCTCTCTGTGAAGGCAGCTCACGGCAAAATTGTTGTACCTAGCGTCGATTTTTTTTTTTTTTTAATATGGGAACGAGAACTCCTGGGTGTTGGTAGTACAATAACAACGACAACAACATCAGCAGCAACAACAACTACATCAACAACAGTACAACGATGGTGTGTTGGCCAGTGCCACGATCTGCCTCAGCGACCTTTGTGTTCATCATCTCTGCCCTGCCCTTCACACTGTGTGGAACTTACAACCTGACGATAGGTGAGCATGGGGATGGTCTCGTGGTCCACACTCTTCATCACTCTAGTCTCTACTTTTGTGTTTCTTGCATTCATGTTTCAATAATCTTCATCGATCTAGTCTCTACTTTTGTGTTTCTTGCATTCGTGGTTCAATAATCTTCATCGATCTAGTCTCTACTTTTGTGTTTCTTGCATTCGTGGTTCAATAATCGTCATAACTCTAGTCTTTATTTTTGTGTTTCTTGCGTTCGTATTTCAATAATCTTCATCACTCCAGTTGTTACTTTTGTGTTTCTTGCATTCGTGTTTCAATAATCTTCATCACTCTAATCATTACTTTTGTGTTTCTTGTACTCTTCTTGCATTCGTGTTTCAATGATCTTCATCACTCTAGTCTCTACTTTTGTGTTTCTTGCATTCGTGGTTCAATAATCTTCATAACTCTAGTCTTTATTTTTGTGTTTCTTGCATTCGTGTTTTAATAATCTTCATCAATATAGTCTTTACTTTGTGTTTCTTGCATTTGTGTTTCAATAATCTTCATTACTCCAGTCTTAACTTTTGTGTCACTTGCATTCGTGTGTCAATAATCTTCATCATTCCAGTTTTTACTTTTGTGTTTTTTGCATTCGTGTTTCGGTAATATTCATCAATATAGTCTTTACTTTTGTGTGCTTGCTGTGCATACGCACATAAGAAACACGAATGTAAGAAAACTCGCTTATAGGAAAACCCCCCCACCATAAATCGATAAATTTTTAGAGTGTAACGGTATGAAATTAGAATTTCTGCACTATTGTGCAAGGGCTTACACTTATGGGTATTCGTAATACTCTTGTTTTCTGCCAAAGAAAACTCCCGTCGATCAAAAACTCATACATTTCCCTCCCTCTCCCACGTATCAGTGAGACACCTCGGATATATGAAACTCGGTTATTAGAAATCCTCACCATTACAACCACAGTCTCCTTTCCCAGGGATGCGACTGAGGCCGGCTATAAAAATCCTCGATTATACGAAAGGTTTCTGTCAAATGGCCGAGCTTGTTGTTTTTGTTTTGTTTTTTCCTCTGTGACCACGTTTGTAAGGAAATGTTCTGCATTACCTTGGTCGGTGCGTGGCAGTGAAACAAACATCTGCATCGGATGGAATCCAGGCAGAACGACTGAGAACAGGCGCTTGATTATGAAAAAGTCTCACTGAATTTCTTGCTTTTGTCTGTACTGCACATTCAATACAAGAACGGTCAAAATCTGCGAGATCTTTCGTGGGCGCCTGTCATTTCTTCATATTTTTGTCGTTATTGTCATTAATTCTTCTAACTGTGAGTGAGTGAGTGAGTGAGTGAGTGAGCGAGCGTGTGTGTGTGTGTGTGTGTGTGTGTGTGTGTGTGTGAAGGGATGGTGTGTGAAGAGAGAGAGAGAGAGAGAGAGAGAGAGAGAGGCGGGGAGGGGGGAAGAAAGAGAAATCTGGGCTTCCAGAGTCTTTTCACAATATAACACCCCCCTTCCCCCACCTGACCTACTATTACCCCCTTACCCCAATCTCCTTTCCCAGCAGTCCATTTGGAAATCAACGGGTAGGCCCACAATGCAGAGCTACCTCTCCTTTCTCCTGTGAGACCTCAAACCCAAGATGCGTGTACTAGATGATGATGACAAAGACGACGATGGTCACGATGATGGAGTATAGCCTATTCTGGTCCTGCACCCAGCTTTACGCGCTCTACAGTCGAACAATCAACGGGCTGTCTACTTTGGTAAAGCCATTGCCCAAGGCCTTGAATACTTACTTACTTAGGCCCATTGCTCTTGCCAGAGCATAGGACATCAACAACTGCCCGCCAACGGCCACGGTCCTGGGCAATCTTTTCCAGTTCGCTCCAGCTGTAACCCATCTGCCTGGTGTCCGCTTCCAGGTCCCGTCTCCAAGTGTTTCTTGGTCTGCCTCGCTCCCTTTTGCCTTGAGGATTCCAGGTCAGGGTTTTTCTGGTGGTGTTGTCCAGGGGCTTTCGGAGCGTGTGTCCTATCCACCGCCATCTTCTTTTGCGGATGTATTGCTCTACAGGCAGTTGGTTACTTCTTTACCACAGATCTTTGTTGCTGATTGTCCCTGGCCAGTGGATGGGGAGGATATGGCCTTGATTACTTGGTATCAATCACTCGATTTTTTTTTGCTTCCTTCGTCAGGCGTGAACCATCAAAGTGTCAGTGTGACATTCATTCATTATTGCTTGACCCTTCTTTCTTCTAAATCTTCACCAGGCAGGGCACGTGCAAGTTATTTGCATGCATCATTAACTCACCGCAGGAATTACAGAGATTCATGCGAACATAGAATAGACGCCGTTTCAAATGTCCCATTCGAAGGGCCTTTTCTCCACGTCACCTGTAACAAGACAAGCGGAATGAAAACCTCGATTAACAGAAAATTGTGTTGTATGATGATATTCTGAGAATATCTTTCTTGTTTATGTTCTTCTAGAACGATCGGAATATTGTTGACTGCCTATGTTACAGGTGACCCAGGTGCACCGTTTCACTTCCATGTTTTGCCATTTTCTCTCTCTAGCCGAACTGTTAATTCAGCTGACTGATGAGGCATGGTTGCTTTGGGCATGAGTACTTAGCAGCCATCGTCTCATGGAAACGGCGAGATCACTCTCGCTGAACGCGAGCTCTAACACAGATTACCGCCCTTGCAGATTTCTGAACGCTGTCTGCTATCACCAATACGCCTCAAGCAAGCAACGAATAAGAGAGTTATGTTAGCAAAAACTTCTGTCCCCAAAACTATAGGAGTACTTTACATATGTACATCGTGGTCTAAATAAAGAAAAAAAAACAGGCGATTACCCATAGGGGAATCCGAAATAGGTGTTCATCAACTTCAAATACAAATAAAATGTCATTTGTAATGAAATGGAATGTTGTGTACATGACATCAATGACGAATATTTTGAACACGTCTGCTGTTGAATTTGTGCTAGTCAGTTCAGTGGCTGTCGTGTCCTTGTTGGCGTTGCTGATAAGAGCTGGAATGAAGGCTCACACATACCTCTCCCCCCGCTCTCCCCTCCCCCCCCCCCCCACTGCCCACCACTCCACCTCGCCTTCTTTAAAACCTTTTCTTTTTAACTTTTGAATTTCAATCACAGTCAGTTAAGAGTGTGCTGGTGGTCTCCCCTATCCCCCATGAAACAAAAATTCTGCCTAGCATTACCTTTAGACACAGTTCCACCCGTGCGACACACGCTCTTTGAACGTATTAGATTAAGTCACACCAGAATTCCTTCTACCCACATTTTGCCCTTTCTTATCTATCTGTCTGACTGTCTGCCTCTGTCTGTCTGTCTGTCTGTCTATGTCACTTTCTATCTCTCTCCGTCTCTCTCTGTTTCTGTCTCTGGTTTTCTGTTTGTGTGTTTGTTGTCTGTCTGTCTGTCTGTCTGTGTCTATATCTCAGTCTTTGTCTTCACCTCTCGGCCTGTCTGTCTCTGTCTCCATCTCTCTGTCTGTCTCTCTGTCTATGTCTGTCTGTCTCTCTTTCTCTTGTGTGTGTGTGTGCCTGTTTGTCGCTCTCTCTCTTTGTCTGTCTGTCTCTGTGTGCCTATTTGTCGCTCTCTCTCTGTGTGCCTATTTGTCGCTCTCTCTCTCTCTCTCTCTCTCTCTCTCTCTCTCTCTCTCTCTCTCTCTCTCTCTTCTCTTCTCTCTCTGTTTCGTTTGCCTGTGTCTAATTCTTGAGGTACGTATCTTTTTCTCTCGTGATTCATAAAAGTGCAACGGCTCGTTCATTTTCTACCGCTCACTGCGATAGGGTTTGCTGATGCTGGAAAATAAGGCGGAAAGGGACGTTGGAATGCAAGAGAAACACATTTTGTATGGAGCTGTCTCGTGCTGTGTTGTTCTCCTTGCATCGTGTTCTGCTATGTTGTTTTTGTGTTGTACTTTTAGTGTGTTGCTGTGCACCGCATCACATTGTAATGAATTGTACTTTACTGTACTGTGCTGTACTGTACAGAGCTGTACTGGAACTGTATCGAAGAGGAGGCCTGCTTTCTGGCACCGCTCTACTTTGCATCGTCTGGAATTTAATTATTAATTTGTTTTGCATTGTATTGTAATGCTTTCATTGATATCAGGCCTACATTGTAGTGTATCACTGCCTGCTCTAGTGCTGTGAACTGTATTGTATTGCATTGTGTTTTGCTGGGTTTTTTTTTAATTGTACGGTTTTTGTACTGCACTGCGCATTAGTGCGATTCAATGTGTATCGTAGGACACTGTGGTTTACCTTACTGTGTTGTTTTGTATCGCGCTGTCTTGAGACTAAATTGCATTGCATTGCATGGCATTATATTGCATTATATTAATCGCATCTATCATATTCTACTCTACTGTATTGCACTTGGTTGCAGTACGTTGCATCCGATTGTAATGTGTCTCCGGTACGTTTCCACTCAATCATTTTCTCGGCCTGAATCTCTGCTGTAGTTCTGTTATTTGTGAAAATGATTGGTCTATAGAAATCTGACTCACGCAGCTTTCTTGTTCCAAGCGGGTCCTTCTTCTTCATGCACTGAATGGTATGATAGTGGTTCACTGTTGCGACATAAAACAAACATATAAACGAACAAACAAACAAACAAAGAACCCAAACACATACACACAGACCCCCCCCCCCCCCCACACACACACACAGACAGAGACACAGACAGACATACAGACACAAACACACACGCACACACACAAACACAGATACACACACACACGCACGCACGCGCTTACGCACGCACGCACACGCACACACACACACACACACACACACACACACACACACACACACACACACATACACACACACACGCACGTACCCACCCACACGCGCACACACACACACACACACACCAAAACAAAGCAACTTAAAAACCCACCAGCACCCACGCCACCACCACTCAAAACCTGGTAACAGGATAAAAAACTCATAATAACTGAATCCATGCAGGATTCGAACCATAGATTCGGGACGTACTTGTCGTCGTCTCGTGCAATTTGAGTCAGCCACTTCGGCCACCCTCTATTTTCTGGCATTGATCAGGAAACGAGTCGTTTTGTCAATCACCGCCACTTGGCACAGAAAGCTGTCGATGCGGACTGTGCGGCTTGTTAGCGCTCTTGGTTTATTTCGCTGCTTTGCTGCGGCAATGACTTGGTGATGATGGCAAGCTGATGACAACAGATGGCCCGGTGAAAGAACTGCTTGTTATTTTCCTTCGTGCGTTTATCAGATCTCTCCCTGCTCTGTCCCTTCTTTCTTTCCTCCTCAGGTGTGTGTATTGTGTGTGTGTGTGTGTTGTGTGTGTGTGTGTTGTTGTGTGTCTGTGTGTGGGTGATACTGGGGTAGGTGGTGGTGGTGTGGGTGTGGGGGGGGATGGATAAATGAAAGCGCTCCTGTCATGTCTCCTTTCTCTGTTTGTCTGTCTGTGTGTCTGTATATGTGTGCTTGTTGTCTGTTGTCTGTCTGTCTGCTGTCTCTTGTTTGGGTTGTGCGAATGCTGTACAGTGCGCTGCTTGCGGCGCGGCGCTGCGCATGTGTGTATATGTGTGTGTGCGCGCGCGGTGCGTGTGTGGTGTGATGTTGTACGTGCTGGTGCATGTGTGTGATGTGTGTGTGTATGGTGTGTGTGTGTGTGTGTGTATGTGTGTGTGTGTGTGTGTGGTATGTGTGTGTGCTGCATGCGTAAGGTGCGTACATGCGCGCGGCGTGTGTCTGGTGAGGTTGCATTCGTGCATAGCGCATGCACGCTCTAGGTACGGTATGCATGCTGGCGGCGCGGTTTGGTCGTCCACAGATGCGCAAGTCAAAGCAGTCTAGAAGTCCAAGTCACATGGGTGTGTTTGTTATTCAGCACACTGCCGCTGTGTCCCGCTTGTTCCTGACCATTTCAGGAACAGATGAGCCCCCAGGGTATCTTACCTGTCCGGTGTCTGGCACTTTCCGTGATGAAGATTCCATCCAGTATCGCGGGTAGGCGTAGGTGGTGCCAAGCAGCTAGATGAATGATTGATAGGCAACGAATGAGTCGGGTCTTTAAAAAAAGAAAAAAAAAAGAAAAAAAAAAAAAAAAAAAAGAGAGAGAACAGGGGGAGAAGGCAGCGCAGGGCAACAATGTCGGACGTTCGTTTGGGTTAAGTGTGTGTGTGTGTGTGTGTGTGTGTGTGTGTGTGTTGTGTGTGTGTGTGCGCGCCGCGTGCGTGTGCGCATATATGTAGTGTGTGGTGGTGTGTGTGTTGTGTGTGTGTGTGTGTGTGTGTGTGTGTGTTGTGTGTGTGTTGTTTTCTGCGATGCCGTGCTTGTATAACCAGTGGAACTTATTCCTGCTGGCTATTGTTGTGGATATAGGCGGCTTGCATTATGCACAAGGTCATCACAGGCTGAGGAAGGGGGGGGGGGGGGGGGGGGGGGGGGGGGGGGGGGGGGGGGGGGGGGAGGGGGGCACACAGGACCACAGGGTAATAGAGTTGTTCGGGGAAGTCAATAGACTTTGTTGTTTGTTTTGTTTTGTTTCGTTTTTGTTTGTTTTGTTTGTTTTGTTTTGTTTTTTGGGGTGGTAGCCTGACTCGAGATGTGCTTGCATGTGTTCGCGCGACCCGACCCGGATGGAGAGTGTTATAGTGGTCTGCTGTTGTTGTGTCGTGTCCTGTGCTGTATTGTGTTGCGCTGATTGTGCTGTATTATCCTGTCGTGTCCTGTCCTGTCCTGTCTGTCCTGTTGGCTTATTGTGCTGTCCTGTCCTGTGATGTATTGTGCTTATTGTGCTGTCCTGTCCTGTCCTATGCTGTATTGTGCTTATTGTGCTGTCCTGTCCTGTGCTGCATTGTGTTGTGCTTATTGTGCTGTCCTGTCCTGTTCTGTGCTGTCCTGTCCTTACTGTCCTGTCCTGTGCTGTCCTGTATTGTGTTGTGCTGATTGTGCTGTCCTGTCCTGTATTGCGCTGATTGTGCTGTCCTGTCCTGTATTGTGTTGTGCTGATTGTGCTGTCCTGTCCTGTATTGTGTTGTGCTTATTGTGCTGTCCTGTCCTGCCCTGCCCTGCCCTGTGCTGCCCTGTCCTGTGTTGTGTGTGTGTGTGTGTGTGTGTGTGTGTGTGTGTGTGTGTGTTACGCGCCCGAGCGCGCGTATGCATGTGCGTGTATGTGTGTGTTCCTTACTGTGAGCTTCTCTCTCTCTCTCTCTCTCGTGTCTCTCTCTGTGTCTCTCTGTCTCTGTCTCTCTCTCTCTTCGCCTGTGTTGTGTGTGTGTGTGTGTGTGTGTGTGTGTGTGTGTGTGTGTGTGTGTGTGTGCACACGCGTGTGTATGTATGTATGTGTGTGTGTGTGTGTGTGTGTGTGTGTGTGTGTGTGTGTGTGTGTGCGTGTGCGCGCGCGCAGGCGTGTGTTTTTGTGTGTGTGTGTGTGTGTGTGTGTGTGTGTGTGTGTGTGTGTGTGTGTGTGTGTGTGTGCGTCCATGTGCACACACCTTCTACACGCGCGCAAGCAATGATGAATCACCTCTTCCACAAAGGCCATCCATTTAGAAAGCAGCTACTGTCGGTCAAATCCCAGACGAAAGCTGCTTCTACATCCAAGGGAAGTAAGTACAAACACCATCACGGCTGATAACCATTCCCTCCCTTTCTGACGGTCAGTGCCAATGGACAGGAGCCAAATCCCCATGACTGATCCAGGACAGGCGACGAGTGCCATCAGTGCTGTATGAGGTAATGCCGTCACAGGCGACTTGCGTCATCAGAGCTAGCGGTGCGATGCCAATGGTCAGATGAACGAGCGGTCACTCCGATCGTTCCTCGTCAGTGAAGCCGGCATTCGTGTAATGGCGAGGGATGAACATGGCTAAAAGTGGTTCGTCAGAACTGGTAGTGTTGCTCATTCATTCCATCATCATCGTCGTTGTTGTTTTTACTGCTGTGGTTGTTGTTGTGGCTGGTGTTCGCTGGGGGTGGGGGTTGGGGGTTGGGGGTGGGTGGGGTGAGGGGTGAGGGCCTGGTGGTGGCCGAGTGGATAAAGCTTTGTTCTCCTGAGCGTAGTAAGGGCCTGGATTCGATTTGGGCTTGCTTTCGACAACCATTTAGAAAAGGATTTCTTCTTTGAAGTCAACTTCGATTTGGGCTTTCGACAACCATTTAGAAAAGGATTTCTTCTTTGAAGTCAACTTCGATTTGGGCTTTCGACAACCATTAAGAAAAAGGATTTCTTCTTTGGAGTCAACTTCGATTTGGGCTTTCGACAACCATTAAGAAAAGGATTTCTTCTTTGGAGTCAACTTCGATTTGGGCTTTCGACAACCATTTAGAAAAGGTTTTCTTCTTTGGAGTCAACTTCGATTTGGGCTTTCAACAACCATTAATTTTAGAAAAGGTTTTCTTCTTTGGAGTCAACTTCGATTTGGGCTTTCGACAACCATTTAGAAAAGGTTTTCTTCTTTGGAGTCAACTTCGATTTGGGCTTTCGACAACCATTTAGAAAAGGTTTTCTTCTTTGGAGTCAACTTCGATTTGGGCTTTCGACAACCATTTAGAAAAGGTTTTCTTCTTTTGTGTTGACTCCAGCATACTTGGAGTCCTTCGGGTTAGTTTAGGGTAAAAAAAAAAAAGGCCAGACGTTAAGAGTCATTCCTTCCTCCGTTAAAAAAAAAAGGCCACGGGTGTGGCAGTGGGATGGATCTCTCTCTGTTTGCCTGCCTGCCTGCCTGCATGCATGCCTGCCTGGCTGTCTGTGTATCGATGTCTGTCTTTGTGTCTCTGTCTCTAGCTCTGCCTATGTCTCTTTTTGTCTCTGTGTGTGTGTCTGTTTCTGTCTTTCTCTCATTCTCTCTCCCTCCCTCTCTCTCTCTCTCTCTCTCCCCTCTCTCTCTCTCTCTCTCTCTCTCACACACAACATGCGCGCACACACACACACACACACACACACACACACACACACACACACACACACACACACACACACACACAGCACCCTCAACCATACGTATTTACATGTTGACATTCATACTCGAATACATCACATATACAACATTTGCATACATACAGCATATACACACCATGAGACACACATCGCACGAACACAAACGAACAGGATGTACAGCGCAGGCATGCAATTATATACGCACATGCGCCCGAGCTTGTGGCGCGCACGTACACACTCACGCACGCGCACGCACCCACAATTCATGCACGCGCACGCGCGCGCAAACACACACACACACACGCAACACACGTACACGCACATACCCACACGCCATTACCACCATAACTGCCCCTACCCACTGTCAATTGACACACACACACACACACACACACACACACCACACCCACACACACTACACACAACCACACACACACACCAATACACACACACACACACACACACACACACACACACACTCACTCATCCTCCACCTACTCAAACTGTCAAACACAGACACAGACACATGATATATACATAACACAACACAGCAACACACACACACACACACACCACACACACACACACACACACACACACACACACACAAACACACGCACGCACGCACCCACATACACACACGCATACACACACTCACACTCACACACACATGCACGCACACACACACACAACACACACACACACACACACACACACACACACACACACACACACACACATACGCACACACACACACACTCACACGCATACACACACACATGCACGCTCACACACCCACACACACACATCTTAATCCATGACCATACCATCTCATTTTCCTTCTTTTCACTGTGGACAACAGGTCTTCGTATGGTCCAGTGGCTGGCCTTACTCTGGTCTGGACCTCCAAGTTGGTAACGCGTGGTCTTTGTATGAGATGCCAAGGATCTTGCGGACGCATCTCACCTCGAATGCCTGAATCCTTCTCTCTCCAAGTTCATCTGTCAGAATCCACGTCTCACAGGCATAGCGAAATAATTATGGCAATGACTAGGGAGCGCAGCGCATCAGTCTGATCTGGGAACTGATTGTGAAGTTTCTGTCATTCCAGACGGTCTTAAGTCTGGCTAGCGCTGCTGTCGTTTGCGCACTCTGGAGAACGCTTCAGGTTCTGGAACAATTTGCCCCGAGGTACTTGAAGCTCGAACTGTGTTCAGTTTTTCTCCCTTGATAGCGATGTTAGCGCTGATGCCGTTGGGGTTGTTGGTCATCAGTTTTGTCTTGTTGGCGCTGGTTTCCATGCCGACATTTGCCAAGGCAGGTCTACTGAATTGTGTTATACTGAAACAACTCTTTTATTACTTACAGTATTACAGTTCACGGCGTTGTATTGTAGTGTAAGCCTACTGTGCTGCACTGTGTTGTCCTGCGCTGTACTACGTTTTCGCTGTACTGTAAAGTACTGTAAATGAGCTGTTTCACAGCCTCTTCCGTTGTCTGTTTGTTCATCTCTCTCAACGCCACTTTGTTCATTTCTACCAATGTGTGTGTGTAGTTTTGCTGCTCAGTGTGCGTCCACATTAGTGATATCACAGTGTGTGTGTGTGTGTGTGTGTGTGTGTGTGTGTGTGTGTGTGTGTGTGTGTGTGTGTGTGTGTGTGAGAGAGAGAGAGAGAGAGAGAGAGAGAGAGACAGCACGCATGCGCGCGCGTGTGTGCTTGTGTGTGCGTGCGCGAAGACGGGAGACTGTGTGTGTATGTGTGTGTGTGTGTGTGTGTGTGTGTGTGTGTGTGTGTGTGTGTGTGGTGTGTGTGTGTGTCAGCGTGCGTGCGCGCCCGCGTGCATGCATGTGTACTTGCGAGAATATATATATATATATATATATATATATATAATCTTTAAACGACCTACATTCGCTCATGCGATCAATCCACATCGTGCTGCTATCCGCTCCAAAATAACAGGCGTCTTAGTGCCAGTTATTATCACCAACAAAATGACTACTTTCCCACGCTGTCGCAGCCTGGGTGGCGCCAGAGATCGGACGGACGCTGTGATGATTCCTTATAACGAGTGGATTATTGTTCTTTGTGGCGGCGGTTCAGCACCACTAACCTGCATCCGCAGCGTGGTATCGATTGAGGTACACGCTGGGGACAGTGACGGGACAGTGGGGGCTGTTACTGTGTCAACAATTTGGGGTGACGGTGGGATCAGACTGTGTAAATAGCTGATTTTTTTTTTTTTTTTTTTTTTTTTACATTGGAGTGGGCACTATAGATCACTGATGGAACAATGGACTGTGTAAATAGAACTGATTTTTACAATGGAGTGGGCACTATAGATAACCGATGGAACAGTGGAGTGGGCACTAAAGATAACTGATGGAACAATGGAGTGGGCACTATGGATAACTGATGGAACAATGGAGTGGACACTATAGATAACTGATGGAACAATGCATTGGGCACTATAGATAACTGATGGAACAATAGAGTGGGTACTATGGATAACTGATGGAACAATAGAGTGGGCACTATAAATAACTGATGGAACAATGGAGTGGGCAGTATGGATGATGATGGAACATGCTGGCAGATAGATAACTGATGGAACAATCAGTGGGCACTATGATAATGATGGAACAAGGAGTGGGCAGTATGATAACTGATGGAACAATGGAGTGGACACTATAGATAACTGATGAACAATGCAGTGGGCACTATAGATAACTGATGGAACAATGGAGTGGGCAGTATGGATAACTGATGGAACAATGGAGTGGACACTATAGATAACTGATGGAACAATGCAGTGGGCACTATAGATAACTGATGGAACAATGCAGTGGGCAGTATGGATGACTGATGGAACAATGCAGTGGGCACGATAGATAACTGATGGAACAATGCAGTGGGCACTATAGATAACTGATGGAACAATGGAGTGGACACTATAGATAACTGATGGAACAATGCAGTGGGCACTATAGATAACTGATGGAACAATGGAGTGGACACTATAGATAACTGATGGAACAATGGAGTGGGCACTATAGATAACTGATGGAACAATGGAGTGGGCTGTATGGATAACTGATGGAACAATGCAGTGGGCACTATAGATAACTGATGGAACAATGGAGTGGACACTATAGATAACTGATGGAACAATGGATTAGGCTCTAAGGATAACGGATGGAACAATGCAGTGGGCAGTATGGATAACTGATGGAACAATGGATTGGGCACTATAGATAACTGATGGAACAATGGATTGGGCACTATAGATAACTGATGGAGCAATGGAGTGGGCACTACAGATAACTGATGGAACAAAGGACTGTTCCCGCATCCTATCCCCTTCTGATTCTCATAGTCAGGAGATGTAGGAATAAAAACGAAGCTTGTTCACACTGCCCACATCCTTCTCCGATTTGCAATGTTCATATAAGAATGAAAACAGATGGGGACGCGGGATCGTGCGCGCTTAGGCGTTCGCTTTACAATTGAAAGCTGCGTCCCCTCCCTACGCCGAACAGTGTTACCATGATCACGAATCCCTGCGTGCAGTCAGCGGTAGTGCACTGTTGGTGATGTCTTTGCCGGACAAATGGGTTTC
>CM065717.1:52684422-52696922 GCA_033310375.1 Conus canariensis
CAGTCAACAGCCGATGTTGTTCCAGTGGCAAACATCGGTGTTACGTGACGGACAAATCGGACGATATCAGAGAGAATTGCTGTTCACTGTTAACAACTCATGTTGACACAATAGCAAACAGCGGTGTTACGTGACAGGCAAGACGGACAACATCAGCGAACATTGTTGTTCACAGTCAACAACTTCACCGATATGATTATAACGTTGGATGAAGGATAGAGTGAGGAGGTTGTGAGAGAAAGTTATTGTTCATGGTCAACAGATGGTGTAACAGAGGCAAACGACGGTGTTTGGTGATGGGCAGAGCTGGCAATGTTAGTGAAAATCGATCTTATTTGTCCACTTTTTCATATCTTACATCACAAATTTTCGCCTCGTGGCCTTTTTTTCAAGAGAAGAGGAAATAAAAACAAAAACAAAAACAGTACAACTACGTAATAGCCATCTTTGACAACTGGACCAATTCAATCCAAACATGGATATTACGTAGTTGTATTTTTTTTCTCTTGAAAAAAAGGCCACGAGGCCGAAAGTTTGTGAAGTGAAATACGCAGAGTGGAACTGTGATTTTGTATACTGTTTTCTTCCCTTTGGAGGACTGCTGCTTTTGGATCTTATTTTTGATGGTGGAACAGAGGCAAACGGTAGTAGCTGGTGAAGTGGCGAAGCAGGCAATGTTAGCGAGAATTCACATGTTGGCTGTGAACCACTGGTGTAACAGCAGCTAACAGGCGTCAGGTGAAGAGCAAAGCGGACGATGCTAGCGAGACTTACTGTTCACTGTCAACAACTGATTTCAAGCAGAGATAATCAGTGTTGTCGGGTGGAGGGCAAAGCAGGGAAGGCTGTGACTGGTATTTGCAGCTCGCTCTCAACAACATTTCTTAACACGAAACAAATGAATTTGGTGGATGATAAAGTGGCGACAGCTGTATGCCAGAGTTAACGTTCACTGTCGGCAACCGATATAACAACGACGATCAGTGTTGTTGGGCGAAGGGTTAAAAAGTAGTGAAGAGTATGCACGAACATTATTGTTCAGTGTCAACAACCGAGGGAACAGTGGTGACTAATGTGTTGAATTGAAGACAAAGTGGGGGTTAACGAAAATTATTGTTCAGTGTCAACAGCCGAGGGAACGGTGGTGACTAATATGTTGAGTGGAAGATAAAGTGGGGATGGTTGTGAACGAGAATGACATGTCACTCTCAGCATTCATGATGTCACAGTGGTGTTTGGTGAAGAGAGCAGTAAGGAAGGTTGCCAGCGAAAATGTTAATATTTTTTTTTATATGATAATAGTGCTGCTTGAAGAGTAAGGTGAGGAACAACATTATTAATATGATGATCGTACTGGTTGAAGGTGAAGTGGGGGGGGGGGGGGGGGGGGGGAGGAGGAGGAGGCTGTGAATGACTATTCACTATCACCAGCATTTTTCACATAACTATAGTGTTGGATGAAGTGTAAAGCGGAAAAAGCTGTGAACAAGAACGACAATTCACTATCAACAGCATTTTTCACGTAACTATAGTGTTGAATGAAGCGTAAAGCGGAAAAAAGCTGTGAACAAGAACGACAATTCACTATCAACAGCCCGACTATTCCGTGAGGTGCGGTGTTCCCGTGAGTGCGGTGTTGGGTGAAGGGTAACGTGGGAAAGGTCGCGAATGAGTATTACTGTTCAATGTCCACAACGTGATCGATATCATAATATTAGTGCCAGTTGAAGGGCAAAGCGGGACAGGTTGTGAGCGAGAATTGTCGTTCCTGTCAACAACTGATCTGACTATGAGAGGAAGTTGTGTTGGGCAAAGGAAGAAAAACAAACAGATAAACAAACCAACTAATGAATAAACAAACAAATAAACAAACAAACTAATGAGTAAGTTGTGAGCGGAGAGTATTGTTCACTGTCAACAAGCAATGTTACAATGGCAAGCGGAGATACTGGGTGCCGGGCAAAACAGAGAAGGTTGCAAGCGGCAATGATTGTTCACCGTCAACGACTGACGTCATTATGACGATCCTGTGGTACTAGGCGAAGAGGAAGTGGAGAGGGTTGTGTGAGCGGAAATTGTTATTAACTGTTAAGATTTTTTTTTTTTTTTTCTGACGTAGCAGTGGTGTTGGATGGAGAGGAAAGAGAGGAGTGTTGTGTGCGCAGGAATTATTTTTCTCTGTGAACAAGTTATTGATATAACACTAATTTTGCGTGAAGAGGAAAGTGAGGGGGAGGGGGGGGGGAGGGGGTTGTTGGGTTATGCGCAGAAAGTGCTATTCAATGTTAACAACTTTACAGATACAGCAGAGTGTAGACTGAAGAGGAAAGGAGGTGGGGTGGGGTGGGGTGGGGTGGGGTGGGGTGTTATGCGCAGAAATGATTGTTTTCTGTTAACGAATTTTCTGATTTAACGGTAGAGTTGTGCAAAGAAGAAGGATAGGAGCGTTGCGCACAGGAATTGTTCACTGTTTACAACGTCACTGTTACAACATAGTGTTGAGCACAGAGAAAAGTGAGGGGGTGTTAAGCATAGGAGTTATCGTTTACTGTTAACAACTTAACTGATGTGACAGTTGTGTTCACTACAGAGGAGAATGGGGAGCATTAGGCGCAGGAATTGTTCACTGTGAACAACTGAACTGATGTAACAGTTGTGTTCACTACAGAGGAGAATAGGGGAAGGGGGGGGGGGGGGGGAGGATTATGCACAGGCATTGTTCACTGTTAACAACTTAAAACTGATACAACAGTTGTGTTCACTACAGAGGAGAATGGGGAGCATTATGCGTTTGAATTGTTCATTGTGAACAACTTAAAACTGATAAACAGTTGTGTTCACTACAGAGGAGAATGGGGAGCATTATGCGTTTGAATTGTTCATTGTGAACGACTTCACTGATATAACAGTTGTGTTCACTACAGAGGAGAATGGGGACCATTATGCGTTTGAATTGTTCATTGTGAACAACTTAGCTGACATAACAGTTATGCTCAGTACAGAGGACAATGGGGAGGATTAGGCACAGGAACTGTTCACTGTTAACAACTTAACTGATATAACGGTTGTGTTAGTCAGATACAGAGGAAGAATAGGGAAGATTATGCACAGGAATTGTTCGCTGTTTACAACTTAACTGATATAACGGTTGTGTCCGGTACAGAGGAGAATAGGGGAAGGGGGGGGGGGAGGATTATGCACAGGCATTGTTCACTGTTAACAACTCTACTAACTGAACAGGAAGTGTTGGATGAAGAGGGAAGTGGGGGAAGTTTGTCAGCTGGAGTTAACGGTTCACTTCTCCATGGCGTCATTGTGATATAACATCGGTATCGAGTGATAGCGAAGGCAGACCAGATGTGAGCGAGAATTGTTGAATGTGGCGCTGGCGGCATCCGCACAACACTCAGTGTTCACGGGGCTTTCACGGTAGTCGCTTTAGATGTGGACGGTGTTACGGTTGTGTTAACTGGGTATAATTATGAGACTGTTGCCATTTTTGTGATTGGGGTGGGAGTGGGAGTGGGGGGTGGCGGGTGGGGCAGGACTGGAGAATATGTCATTTTCAGTCTATGGAACTATTGAGAGCTTTCCAGCAAGGCGCACGCTCTCTCTCTATCTCTCTCTCTCGGTCTCTGTCTCACTTTGTCTCTCTCTGCGTCTCAGTCTCTGTCTCTGTCTCTGTCTCTGTCTCTCTCTCTCCTCTCTCTCTCTCTCACACACACACACACACACATGCACAAACGCACGCGCGTCCACACACACACACACACACGCATGCACGCACGCACACATGCACACACACACACACACACACACACACACACACACACACACACACACACACACACCCCACACACACACACACACACCATTCTCTGGAGTACAATCTCCAGGCAAGGGAAAGATATCATCGAAGCATCAGTGATGCATAGCCGTCACACTGTTACAGGTTCTCAGTACAGCTCTGGGGAGTCCCCCCCCACCCCCCACCCTCCCCAAAGCCCTTTTGTCATCGCCTCACGCTAGCTGGTGGAATTAATCAGTGATTCGCCTCAGTCGTCGCTGCTGCTATTGACGCCACGGAGTTCTTGTTGATTGGCATTACATGTAACTGACCTGCTGTCAATGAAAACGCCGATTTAAAAAAAAAAAAATTAAACTGGTGAAACAAGATTGACTTTGGACCAAAAAGCGAACAAATCAACGGAAACTTTGGAAAGAAAAATGAAAGACAAAACCAAAGGATGGTGTATCCTAACCCGTTAAAACAAAAAAAACCAAAAAAAAAAACCCACTCCCCAAAACAAAAACAAAAGGCAAACAAACAAACAAACCAAAACAAACAAACCAACAAAACAAACAAACAATTGGACTTATTTCGGTCGACAGTGTATATTGATCTATATATAGTTACGGTTGCCGTTCGTTAAAATCAAGCAGGCTTCTCATGATCAGAGGAGGAGTTACCTCCCCTAATGCTGTCAGTGTAGATTTGGTTACCGTTGCTGTTTTGATGCGTCTGTCATTGTCAGAAGGGGGAGGGGGGGAGGGGGGGGGGAGGAGGCGGAGTAAGGGGGGAGGGGGGGGGAGAGCACCGGATGGGTTTCTAAGTGGGAGGAAAATGCACGGGGCAGGCAGGGCCATCAGTGAAAAATGTCGCTCGCCACTGGAAAGCTCACGGGCTTAATGGGATTTTTGTGCTGGAGAAATGACCCATGCTGCGCTGTGATTATCTCCCTTCCCCTCCCCTTCTCTGTTGTGTGTGTGTGTGTGTGTGTGTGTGTGTGTGTGTGTGTGTGTGTGTGTGTGTGTGCAGTTCAAGTGTACGTGTCCGTATATGGTGAGACTGTAGCCTTTCTGAATTACCAAAACAAAAAAAAACAAACAAAAAAACAAACAAACAAACAAAAAACGAACAAACCCTGTTGTGTTCTGTCGCATTCATCTCTCTCTCTCTCTCTCTCTCTCTCTCTCTCTCTCTCTCTCTCTCTCTCTCTCTCTCTCTCTCTCTCTCTCTCCTCTGTGTTTTGAACGCATGCCTGAACCTCGTATATAAAAAAGTAACCTGGTGGATTGGAGAAGTAAAAGAGAAATAAAGCTGCCCCTTGCACACACACACACACACACACACACACACACACACACACACACACACACACACACACACACACACACATGCACACGCTGACACACACACACACACACACACACTCTCTCTCTCTCTCTCTCACATACATACACACACTGCAGCTCTGCATCCTCCCCCCTCTAACACCAACAGGCCGCTTCAGTTTCAGAAGGAGAAAGGCTGCAACAGGAGCCAGTATCACCGGTGCTGATTCTCTCTTCATGGTGGGTGCTGGAGGCAGACCTTTCAATGGCCCACGTCTCTGCAGAATGAGTTATCGATGAGCAGTGTCAACAAGGGAGCGCATTCGGTGGACCTTGGAGCAAAGACTAAGGTTTTTGTCTCTCCATATAGTTTTTAGTGTTGCCACTACAGCTGCTGTTTGTACAATCCTTGCCACAATCTCAGGCTTTGAGCCTTCATCAGCCTAATGCGCTCCCTTGCCCTCTCAGTTTTTCTGTATGCATGTGAAACTTGGACACTCACAGAGAATTCTGGCAACTGAAATGAGATGCTACAGAAAGATCTTGGGCATCCATTACGCAGACCACGTGACAAATGAAGTCCGTAGAATAATTCAGCAAAGCAACTGGACCCCATGAAGACCTACTCACAGTCGTCAAGAAGCGGAAAATGAAGTGGTACGGACATGTGTCCCGTTCAGCAGGCCTTGCAAAGACAGTCCTGCAAGGAACAGTCAGAGGAAGCCGCAACAGAGGAAGACAAAGGAAAAGTTGTGGGAGGAGAATATCCGAGAGTGGACTGGAATGAGCCTAGCAGAATCTCAGCGAGCGGTGGAGGACAGGGACGGATGGAGGAAAGTGGTGGCCAGATCATCAGGGGTGCACCCAACGACAACAGACGATGTCAAGGGATAGGTGAAGGTGAAGTGTCAATAATGGACGAGTTGCAGGCATGTGGAGAGGGGGGGGGGGGGGGGGGCTGGGATCAGACAACGGGCATGAAGAGACTGGATCGGCTGAAGATCGATCTCCTGACACTCCTGTATACGGCTGGCACAGTCAAACACAGCAGTCATGATGGTGTCTGCATTAGTGATCACACGACGCTGGAGTTTGATTGACACGTAATTGTGTCCTTTGATTTCCAAGTTGGTCTTGCAACTGCCATTGTATGACGCCTGATAACGTCCCTTATTTTTTTTTTTTTTAGATCAGTAATCAGCGAGAGTAATGTCCCATTGATACGAAGCATTTAAGGAGAAGTTGCTCCCAGACCAACTGGCCGCCTTGGTGCTGTGGTTAGTATTGCAGACTTGCTGTTTGGGGGTTAGTGGGTTCGACTCCAGTAAGAGGCAGAGTGAACTATGGGCTTAAAAGAAAAGACAGGAAGCGCCAGGATATATTATGAAAGTGCAGAGTCATGTTTTCACTGACCAGAACAGTAAACTATGGCATCAACATTGTTGTCCTCATCCTCATTGATCATTATTACCCCCCAAAAAAGTCTCAAATCTCCTGGCTTATATTTTTGAAGATGAGAACTGACCCTGGCAAACACACACACACACACACACACACACACACACACACACACACACACACACACACACACACACACACATACACACACACACACTTCTGCATACGTCTGGCACAGTAAAACACAACAGCCGTGATGGTGTATTAGTGATCAGACGACGTTGCAGTTTAATTGACACATAATTAAGCCTACAGATCCCCATCGGTCTTGAAACTGCCATTGGATGTTGCATTATAACGTCTGTTGTTTTAGGTCAGCAATCATGAGAGTAATGTCCCATAAACCCGAGGCCTTTAAGGACAAGTTGTTCTCGGATCAATCAGCCACAAGGTTTTGAGGTCATGGGTTCGATTCCAGAAGCGTTTATTTGTTGGACGTTTCAAATCTGGATGGCTCTCACGTTGAGCTGAGTGAGCTTGTGGCTCAAAAGAGAAGACAGGAAGCACGCAGTCAAATTTCATTCACTTAAATAGATACGTCTGTTAGACTACTACTCAGATTTCCTGACCAGCACCGCAAGTGTCTGTAGCTCCCGGATCTGGCTGATGCCGGGATACGTTATTTCAGGTATGCTTAGAGTCCTGATCTATAATGTTGTCTTTGATTAGTACGGAACTCTGTGGCATTATCTTCATTATCAGGCTCTCCCTCAGATCATTAAGAAAAAAAAATCACAGATGTGTGGCCATTCATGTGATACTATCATGTGGGGACAGCGAAGATGAAATAGCTCTCCCCCTCCTCCACCCTAACTATCTTCCCTCCTCTCACCCTTCCCTGCCCCTGCTAAAAAAAAAAACAACACAATTGTTCTTAGACCAAAATCAGTCTGGAGTCAGGCAGATCTAATGTCTTCTTATTGGCTTGCAGATAGGTACCCGACATTGATTGTAAAGCAAAGTCAGTTCGATGCTTTGCAGGTACCTGGTCGTGGCTGGTGTTTGTTCCCACACCTCAGTCTCTGGGGGTAGATGGGTCAGTCCAAAGGTTGCTGTCTGGGAAGGAGGCAGGTGAGATGCAGCGAAGCACTTCCCCTGTTAATTTTCCAAGAAGGACTGCCTTTGAGTGCAAGAAGAAACACTGCAGTAATATCACGGCCTAGGCCAATCATCCCTGAGGCATCGCAGCTTTAATGATTCCATCCTGTGATATTGTCACGTAAATCATTCACGTGACATTCAAGTTTTAACCAAATGACTGCAAGGACATCATAGTTTTAGTCAATGATTCCTGTGACATTAACATTTCAACCATTCAATCCTGCGATATTGTAACTTCAATTATTCCAGGACGTCATAGCTTTAGGCAACGAACCCAGTGAAGCCATTTGTTCAAGCTATTGATCTGATGACAGTATTGCTACTACCAACCCTTTCAATGATAATGTAATTTCAACCAACCATTTCAACGACACTGTAGCTTCATCCACCGATTTCAATGACATCGTAGCTTCAAACAACTATTTTAGTAGCACCATAGCTTCAACCAATTAAATTAGTAGCACCATAGCTTCAACCAACTATTTAAGTGACACCATAGCTTCAACCAACTATTTAAGTGACACCATAGCTTCAACCAACTATTTAAGTGACATCATAGCTTCAGCCAACTATTTTAGTAGCACCATAGCTTCAACCAACTATTTTAGTAGCACCATAGCTTCAACCAACTATTTCAGTAACACGGTTTGGTGATATCCAGTCTTCAACCAACCATTTTGGTTAATTTGTAGTTTCAATCAACTCTTTGATTATATTGTAGTTTCATTCAACCATTTTGATGATATTATACCTTCTACTAACCAGTTTGGTGATATTATAGCTTCTACCGACCAGTTTGGTGATATTATAGCTTCTACCAACCGTTTTGGTAATATTATAGCTTCTACCGACCAGTTTGGTGATATTATAGCTTCTACCAACCGTTTTGGTAATATTATAGCTTCTACCGACCAGTTTGGTGATATTATAGCTTCTACCAACCGTTTTGGTAATACTATAGCTTCTACCGACCATTTTGGTGATATTATAGCTTCTACCAACCGTTTTGGTAATATTATAGCTTCTACCGACCAGTTTGGTAATATTATAGCTTCTACCGACCAGTTTGGTAATATTATAGCTTCTACCAACCATTTTGGTAATATTATAGCTTCTACCGACCAGTTTGGTGATATTATAGCTTCTACCGACCAGTTTGGTGATATTATAGCTTCTACCGACCAGTTTGGTAATATTATAGCTTCTACCAGCCACCATTTTGATGATATTATAGCTTCTACCAATCATTTTAGTGATGGTATAGCTTCTACCAACCGTTTTGGTGATATTATAGCTTCTACCAACCGTTTTGGTGATATCATAGCTTCTACCAACCATTTTGGTAATACTATAGCTTTTATCAACTATTTCAGTGATATCATAGCTTCAACCAACCATTTTAGTGATATCATAACTTCAGCCAACCATTTCAGTGATATCATTACTTCAACCAACCATTTTAGTGATATTATAACTTCAACCAACCATTTCAGTAATATTTCAACTTCAACCAACTATTTCAGTGATATTGCAGCTTCAACTGAGCATGTTGATAATGCTGTAGCTTTAACCAGCCATTTCGTCAATATCGTAGCTTCGTACGACACATGCCTGCAGCGCTGCAAAGGCTGTACGTAGACTACCATCAGATCTCCCTCTGTGGGCCATGAGATGGAGTAGAGATCAGATGGGTAGTCGGTCGGTCATGCTGTGTGTCACGATTTGGGTTAGGGGAACTGCCGCCACAGCTAATGCGACAGCTGCGTTTGTCGGGGTATTGTTCTCGGCGATGTTACTTTTGATAGCTAACATCTGATTATTGAGTGAACACGCACACACATATGCTCGCATGCGCGTGTGCGTCAGCACGCACGCACACGCGCGCGCGCACGCACGCACACTCATGCGCGCACTCGAACTTGACATATTGTGTACTACCCATATAAAAAAATTACTTTCACACAACACACACACACACACACACACACACACACACACACACACACACACACACACTCACACGCAGGCACGCACGCACGCACACACACACACACACGCAAGCATCGCCCACGCGCTGACACACGCACGCACGTAAGTACACGCGCGCGCGCACACACACACACACACACACGCACGCACGCACGCACGCACGCACGCACACACACACACACACACACACACACACACACACACACACACACACACACACACACACACAAATACAAACATATGTTCGCGCGCGCGAACACACATGTCTCCAACATCATCATCATCATCATCATCATGATCAAGTAACTCCCCCTCCCCAATCTCACACATATACACAAATACACGCGCGTGCGTGCTCTACACACACACACACACACACACACACACACACACACACACACACACACACACACACACACACACACACACACACACACAGCGCGCTCCCACATGCCTCCAACTTTATGATCACCATCACAGAACACCACCTCCCCATCTCACACATGCACACACACACACACACACACACACACACACACACACACACACACACACACACACACACACTCGCGCGCGCGAGCGTGCACGTACACACACCACACACACACACCACACACACACATCCACACCATCATCGTTACCACTACTTCACCATCATCATTGTTGAATACCACCCTCACTCCCATCCTGCCTCGACGCACTCACGCACGTGTGAAATCATTTCCAAAAGAAGCCCGCATACTATAAAACAAGCACTGCAGGCAAATCCACGCATGATGTGGTTTATAGGGCGCCTGTTACCGCACAAAATGTCACCACTGCACAAAATGTCACAATTGTGACATTTTGTGCCAGTTGTGACATTTTGTGCAGTGAAGGACTGCACAAAATGTCACAACTCGCAGTTGTGACAACTTGTGCACCTCTGCCCCATTTTTGAATTCAAAAAGAATGTCACAACCTCTGTCAGTCTTCTTAGTCCACCGCTTTCAAGAAGTTCGTTCATGTCATAGAGTGTATCCGCCCATCCATCCACCCACCCACACACCCACACATACCCACACCCACACAGATAAGAGAGAGAGAGTTGTGACAATTTGTGCAGCAGTGATTTAAAAAAAAGGCATTACATGATTGCACAATATGACACAAATTGTGACATTTTGTGCAGTGGTGACATTTTGTGCGGTAACAGGCGTCCATAAACACACACACACACGTCGGTCAACAATGACGATATCCAATACAACGGCAGCTTCGTGATATCGATGGAGCACAGAAGGAAATAGGGTATTGGGAACAGAGGACGGGTGGAGACGGGGATGATGATGGGACAGGGGTGTAGGGGTGGAGGTGGGGGAGCATTGAGGGGATGTGGTGTTGTAACGGAGAGGGACGGGAACAAGTGGGGGGGGGGGGGGGGGGGAGAGGGAGAGCAGATACTAGAAGGAGGGAAAAGAGACGGGCGTGAGTGGGGATAAGGGGAAGTAGGAGTGAATGGTCGGAGCGGGGGTGGGGGGGCAGGGGGTGGGGGGCAGGGGTGGGGCGGGGGTTGGGTGGGGTGGGGGGTGGGGCGAGGCGGGGAGAATGAGGGGGAGGAGGCGAGGGGGTAGGAAGAGGGGAGGTTGGGGCGGCAGAGGGGAGGGAAAGAGAGTGGAACCAAAACACCGACGACAAAACAAACAAACAAACAAAACAACGAAACAACAAAGGGGATTAATGGCCTCCAAGTGAGGCAGGAAACGAAAAAATCATGCGTCCGCAGATCAAGTCTCACAAGGAGCTTCCCCCCTCTTTTTCTCTCCTTCCCTCCATCAGACTTTAAGCAGCGGTCTGTGTGCTAGTCTTTCGGATGAAACGACAAACCGAGGCCCAGTGTATTGCTAGCATGTACATAGTGATCTTTAGATACTAAGACAAAATGCAGCACTAAGAGAGTTATTCCCAGCACAATTCTGTATCTCTTTGTTCTATGGTTTTTGCCGACTCCAGGAAAGGCGCAGTGACGGTGGGAGTAAGACCCACTGACCACGGGGAAAATCCCACAACCCTCTTCAGAGTAAGACCATGCGACCAAACCTTGGCTGTATCTGCAGTTGTACTGCGTTCACCTGTCGGCGAAACAGCGACGAGTGGGGCTGCAGGACGCGCGCAGCGGTTCGCTTGCTGGTGGCGTCTTTCGCCGGTGGATTCTGCGGTCATGAAAAATAGGCTGGTACAGCCAAGAGGGTTCCTCCATGTGGAGGTTCTGTTGTGTCGCGTCTGGTAGTCACACAATGGCATGTGCCAGGGAGCAGTCATGCCCCTTGACGTCTTGGCAGAATGACCTGTGCATGCCTGCACCCTATGTGAACACAGCACAAGCTTCCAAGGGTGGTGCAGGACTGCTCCCAGCTGATTTTTTTTTTCGGTTTTTTTTTTTTTTTTTCATTTGAGGACATAACTGCTATGGGTCTTACTGGCACTTTCGGATGTATCTCTTTCCTGTCCCCGACACAATGCTCACGAAATCCTCTTGGATAGGTTCTCTTGAAGCGGGCCCATGGTTTTGTTTTATGCTTGATAACAGTTTTATTAACAAAAAAACCCCAAACAAACAAACAAAAAAAACCCCGAAAATTTGCAATATACTTATTGAGTGTTGGTGGTTTTTACTGTTCAATCAAATCCTCTTGGGTAGGTCGGAAAGGAATCTTCTTCTTCTTTCTTCTTCTTCTTCTTCTTCTTCTTCTTCTTCTTCTTCTTCTCCTTCTTCTCGAACACTCTGGATGGGAACGCCAGCTCCCCTGACGAATGCTGCCGTGCGCTGTAGGTCCTCAAGGGCACCGTAGAGCTTC
>CM065717.1:52701922-52704422 GCA_033310375.1 Conus canariensis
CAATACAAAGCATTGCTATGAAACACAATACAACACGGCACAATAGACTATATTACGCTACCATGTAACGCAATACAACGCAACACCATGCAATACAACACAGCGCCATACAACAGCACACAACACGCTGCACTATACAACACCACACACCGCGCTCCACTATACAACACCATACAACACGCTGCACTTTACAACACCATACAACACGCTGCACTTTACAACACCATACAACACGCTGCACCATACAACACCATACAACACGCTGCACCATACAACACCATACAACACGCTGCACCATACAACACCATACAACACACTGCACCATACAACACCATACAACACGCTGCACTATACAACACCATACAACACGCCGCATTATACAACACCATACAACACGCTGCACTATACAACACCATACAACACGCTGCACTATACAACACCATACAACACCATACAACACGCTGCACTATACAACACCATACAACACGCTGCACTATACAACACCATACAACACGCTGCACTATACAACACAATATACAACACGCTGCACTATACAACACCATACAACACAGCGCCATACAACAGCACACAACACTCTGCACTATACAACACCATACAACACGCTGCACTATACAACACCATACAACACGCTGCATTATACAACAGCAAAGAACACGCTGCACTATACAACACCATACAACACGCTGCACTATACAACACCATACAACACACTGCACTTTACAACACCATACAACACGCTGCACTTTACAACACCATACAACACGCTGCACTATACAACACCATACAACCACTGCACTTTACAACACCATACAACACGCTGCATTTTACAACACCATACAACACGCTGCACTATACAACACCATACAACACGCTGCACTTTACAACACCATACAAGACACTGCACTATACAACACCATACAACCGCTGCACTTACAACACCATACAACACGCTGCACTATACAATACGATAGTGGTAGAGAAGAGACCAAACACATGGCGGAGTAGAACAAAAGTGCTAATGCCATCAGCACTTAGCGTCGGACAAAAAAAAAAAAAAAAAAAAAAGGAAAAAGAAACAACAACAAACAAAACAAAAAACACAAAAACAACACAAAAACAAAAACAACAAAAAACAAAACAAATAACCCAACACCCCGAGAATCTAACTGTTTGGTTGTCAGCATTATTAGTGATTGATAGCGGCCTCACATGTGACGTCAAAACAAGCAAAGCAAACAAAACCTTTTACTGGATGTCCGATCGATACCGCTTTGATAAATCAGCCAGCAAGACTACAACAGGGGTGGGGGTGGGGTGGGGGGGGGGGGTAGGTGGAGGGGGGAGCGGGGAGAGGGAAGGGGGAGGGGGGATGGAATATAGAAATGGGAGGTGCGAATCTAATTTGATGGTTCCTCTGCACAGAATATGATCGAAGAGTGCGTTGGTTTCACACACACTCAGTATATTGGCCATGTCGTTTCATAGTTTATTCCTGGAAACACGTTTCTACCGCTTTGCCTGGCCCGTAATTAGATTCCCAGGTCCGAGATAAGGACTTTTTTTTTATTGCGAGTCAAACTTTGTATGGACAACAGATATGCCAAACATGTGAAAACATGTTGTATATAAAGATTTCATTTCCAGATCTCTCACAGGTTCAAAGATTCAAAGATTTTTTTTTAATCCTGTGACCCCTTTTGGGGGCATGGAGGACTTGCAACAAATCGAACAAATGTAAATGAAACACATCAAACATCCAAAAATTTTCCCGATAATGAACACACTGAATATAATGCTACACAACTTTATTCTAAGTTTTTAGAAACTTCGCTAAGTTTAGCAACACTTTTCATATAAGCCGATGTTTGCAGACCCAGACTGAATTATGTAAGTGCATGCAGACGTTGTGCATTATATATTGTTATAGTTATGACTCCTGCCCTCTAGAAGAGAAGAAGGGAGAGATATTGTCATCCGTAGACCCAGGCTGGAGTGTTCCAATGAACCCCACTGTTATGCATTCGCCCCGTGGTTCAGAATTCAATTCCAAACCCATTCTGTGTCTGTTTAGTTCAGCAGATCGGGAAATAGCATAGCCAATTTCCGAGATTATAGGGACCCCCGTCTGTGTCTCCTGTATACGTTTGTCATCTTTCCCAGGGTCGCCCTCGCATTCTTTTTCCGCCCTTTTTCTTCAAGGATAATTACCGGGAATGTTTAGAAGTTCAGGAGCGACAGCGATGGGTGCTGACACGTACATTCTTTTATTATGATCATAACTACATTCCTCATTCGTCTGTCCGTCTGTCTATCTGTCTGTCTGTCTGCCACAGACAAGACAGACAGGCAGACAGCCTGTCTGTCTGTCTGTCTGTCTGTCTGTCCGTCTGTCTGCCTGTCTGTCCGTCTGTCTGTCTGTCTCTGGAAAAACTGAAAGATAAGAAAATAATTAAGTCTTTTATTCCATTCATGTTGTTCT
>CM065717.1:52709422-52711922 GCA_033310375.1 Conus canariensis
TCTTGTATGACTTAGCTCAAGGAATCTTACAATGTAATGCATTAAAACAACAACAACATCATCATCATCAACAACAACAATAACAACAACAACAACAACAACAGCAACAACAACAGCACACACATACACCACCACCACCACCACCACCACCACCATCACCATCACAACTTTCTTACATGACTTAGCTCAAAGGCGTCTTACAATGCAATGCATTGAAAACCACCACCGCCACCGCCAGTACCACCACCACTACCACCACCACCACCACCACCACCACCACAGCAGCAACACACACAAACCACCAGCAACCACTACCACCACAATCACCAACAGAAAGTAAGCACTTGCTTGCCTTAATACATATGACTTACTGACAAGTCAGACCTGCATCCTACAATGCATACACACAAACATAATTGTAACCTTTCGTTATATACGCACACATATGTAACACATGTATCCATTCACATAATGTAATGTAATGTAGAATGATATTTATAGAGCGCTTTACCTCGCGAGAGCCCAAAGCGCATATTACAGAAACATGATAAAATACTAATTCTAACTCAAAGTACACACACACACACACACACACACACACACACACACACACACACACACACACACACACACACTCACACACACACACACACACACACACACACACACACACACACACAGCACACACACGCACGCACACACACACAACACACACACACACACACACAACACACACAACACACACACACACACCCCACCCCCCCCCCCCACACACACAACACGAAAAACAAAACACACGTACGAGCGCGTCAAAACAAGCAGACTCGCGCACAGATATAAGTGGGTATCGTTAATTAGTCCGAGGGAAAAGATGTGTCGTTTGGGAGGTTTTATAAGTCTTTAAAGAGTCGTGTTACGCAGAGAAGGCAGACCATTCCACAGAGCAGGTGCCAGGTAAGAGAAAGATCGTTGGCCTGAAGTTTTCAGGCGAGCGGAGGGAAGCCGAAGCAGACGAGAATCGGTGGATGAGCGTAAGTTGCGAGACGGAACATAGAGATGAAGGAGGTCAGAGAGGTAGGAGGGAGCCGATTATTCAGTGATTTGGAAAACCAGGAGGAGAACTTTAAAGTCAATGCGAGACTGAATAGGGAGCCAGTGTAAGGATGACAGAATTGGTGATATGTGATCAGATCTAGAGGAGCGGGAGATCAGACGGGTCGGCATTGTTCTGAACTTTTTGAAGTTTAGAGATGATTAGGGACCGGCAAGGAGGGAGTTACAATAGTCGAGCCGAGACAGGACAAAAGCACAGATTAGAGTCTTCAGGGCATTTTGAGTGAGGAAGCGGCGAACTGAGCTGATTCTACGAAGTTCAAGGTAGCAGGACTTGCACACATTAGAGATATGTTGTTTGAAAGAAAGAGTTTGGTCGAGTGTAATGCCGAGGTTACGAACAGACACGGATAGCATTATCTCGTTTCCATCAACATTTATAGAACAAGGAGAGAATGAGTTCTAATAGTGTATTTCGAAGCAATGAGGATTATTTCAGTTTTGTCTGCGTTAAGTTGTAGTTTGTTAATGTGCATCCATGATTTAACATCGAAATGCATGCTTGAATAATAATGGTATGATACATGCATTACTTAGCGAATAGATCTGGGCTTAAGGGTCGAGTGGCGAAGCAAGACTTAAAATTAATTTCATACAAGTTAGAACGAAGCAAATGAGTAAAGCTGATTTCCATAACGAACACGCTGCTCTGTTGTAATCGTACTGTCGCCTGAAATACACACTCGCACCATCTTGTCACATGTTAAAAAAAGGAAGATGAGAATAGTAAAACAAAAACTACGGAAGCATTCACTGTGGTCAGAGAAGAAGAGCACGTTATGAGGCAGACGAGTCAGGTGTTGAAGTACAATGAACGCCTGCGGACACACATGTTAGCTATACTAACACAGACATGGCTGATCCAGTGGACACACATGTCAGCTATACTAACGCAGACATGGTTGATCCTGTGGACACACATGTCAGCTATACTAACACAGACATGGTTGATCCTGTGGACACACATGTTAGCTATACTAACGCAGACATGGTTGATAGAACTGTGTTCAATGAAGAAATCTCTAACTCTGATAACAGATATGCCCCTTTTCGTGGTTAAAAAAAACAACAAAACATCTAGAAGTAAACTCCAAATAACAATTGAGAAAATGACTATAATTAATAATGAGTGAGACATCAACAGTATTGGAGATGATTCAGAAACTAGCCTACTTACGCTGCGGAGAGGACTACAAGAATGGCCATGAAGAATTGGAGGCTACACCGACACACACCATGTGATCATCAACCAGGACGGTAACTGTCATCGTGCAAAAAAACAGTGGGTACAGCACACGGACACCGGCAGACGTCTCTGGGTGAGAGGACAACAAGGGAATCGAATCACTCTGCCGGGAGCTTCTTCCTCAGCGTTTACCCAAACAGG
>CM065717.1:52719422-52722006 GCA_033310375.1 Conus canariensis
ACCACTATTCCACACAAGCTACGAGTCCAACGAATCGCCACGAATTGATCAATTTTAGAAATCGTAAGGAATCGTGGATTTTTGCAAATTTCTCTTCAAAATCTTGACGCTGTACGAATCGGTTACGAATTCGTGTTGCCGTTCTAAGAATGCCATGTAGTGTCAGATAAGCCCCCTCCCTCCCCCACCCCCCACCACCCCCGTTCCTCAACTCCAGTCTTTGTGAATAAAAGTTCGTTGCAAAGTGAGGCGACTGCAGGCGGATTTTTAAAATAGATTTTGTTTTTTTTTTAAAGTACTGTCTCCGCCAAATATGAACGAAAGAATTTTCTTGTGATTGGTTTGTTCATGTTTTGGCAGATACATTACTTAGAAAAAATTCTTAAATAAATGTTAGCGAACCGCCCAGAGAACGTGGACAAACGAGTCACAAGACGAAACACAACTAGTTTCGACCTCTTAGGTCTTCATCAGTTGAGACATTAACGAATAAAACAATGAAAATTCACTTAGCTTTGATCGCTTCAGATCACTTGGTAGGGTTCAGCGCAAGGAAGAAAGTTTCTTCCTTGCGCTGAACCCTACCAAGTGATCTGAAGCGATCAAAGCTAAGTGAATTTTCATTGTTTTATTCGTTAATGTCTCAACTGATGAAGACCTAAGAGGTCGAAACTAGTTGTGTTTCGTCTTGTGACTCGTTTGTCCACGTTCTCTGGGCGGTTCGCTAACATTTATTTAAGATTTGTTTAGATTTCCGCCTGCATTCCTCTGGCTTTGCAATTAGAAAAAATTGTTCAGCTCTGTGAATAGTTATCACTTGGATGTGAAACCCGAATGGAGCCTAATGGCTGCACACCCAAAATGTATGCCCCCAAGGCCTTGCTTAAGGGGTCGAGAATTTATAGACAGGCACAATTCGACTGTTTTGAGAATTTTGATTGTGTCTGAAAGTTGATTTACGCTCTTTTCTTTCCTGTGCCCATCAAGGTACATGCCAGGTGGTTCCAAGCAGACAGATTGAAATAAAAGGAATGGGACTATTTAGGAGGATCCACCTGGCGCAAAGATAGGGTCACGGGTGAGTAAGAAGGCCTGAAATGTGACGTCAACCAAGGGAAAGGTCATGTACATGAAAATTGTGAATGATGTCATCGGTGGACCCTCCCCCCCCCTCCTCTCCAAGAAACCCCCCCCACACAAACACACAAGTGAAATGATTGGTAGTGGGGGTTATCAGTTTAATATCTAATGGTCGTTCAAACTAATGCTAGGCCTTGAAAAACGCTTACTGTTTGAGATAATGATTTAGAGCAAAATCCTAATTGTGGTGTGTGGCCGAAGGAGGCAGCAAAAGCCTGGCTATCCACACAGTAGCTGTGCATTTCTAGCCACGTGGCAGTTGAGTCTGTGACTATATCCACAGCAGCAGGTGATTGGGCTGCATGCCGCTCGTGCTGGCAAATGACGTAACGCCTGCCCGCAGTCACGGCAGGGTGAAATGGATGTGATGATGTCGTGCAGCGAAGCTGGGTCTTAATCAGCGTACACGGACCAGTTCATTCAAGTCGTAGTTATTGATTCGGTCTTCTTGATTGCAGGAGAAAAATCTGTCATCTTCTAGCACCGGCCGCCATTGTGAGTCAGAACGACAAATATAGCAGGCAGAGAAAGAAAGGCTTAATGAGCTTCACTCCTGCTCTCTCCTTTCCTGGTGTAACTGAAAAAAGAAAGAAAAAAGAAAGATGACTACCTGATTTTGAGTGTGAACGTTTGCAGAAAGATATGATGCTAACCACACGCGATGTCTTTTTTGTGTGTTGTAGTGGAAAACGAAACAAAACAAGCATTGAGAACAAAATAAAAAACAAACAAACAAACAAACAACAACTAAAAAAAGAAAAAAAAAGAAAAAAAAGAAAAAGGAAGGCACGAGGCAGAGTGCAGACTAATGTCAAAGTTGAACAGTGCTTTTAAGATTAAAAAAAAATGCCGCAGGATTATATACAAAGGTTGAACAGTGCTTTTAAGATTAAAAAAAAAAATGCCGCAGGATTATATACAAAGGTTGAACAGTGCTTTTAAGATTAAAAAAAAAAGCTGCAGGATTATATACAAAGGTTGAACAGTGCTTTTAAGATTAAAAAAAAAGCCGCAGGATTATATACAAAGGTTGAACAGTGCTTTTAAGATTGAAAAAAGTCGCAGGATTATATACCAAGGTTGAACAGTGTTTTTAAGATTAAAAAAGTCGCAGGATTATATTCAAAGGTTGAACAGTGCTTTTAAGATTGAAAAAAGACGCAGGATTATATACGAAGTCGTAAGTTTAACACTTAGCTGTGCAATGCGATGTGTCCACCCTTACCCCCCACCCCCCCCACTCCCTCCCAAAAAAAGACAAAAAAAAAGACGCACCATTTTACTTAATTGCCTACGTTCTATCTATCTATCTATCTATCTATCTATCTATCTATCTATCTATCTATCTATCTATCTATCTATCTATCTGTCTGTCTATCCATCCATCCATCCATCTATCCATCTATCTATCTATCTATCTATCTATCTATCTATCTATCCATCC
>CM065717.1:52742106-52754606 GCA_033310375.1 Conus canariensis
CTTTGGTGTTTTGAGAGACGGGACGCATCTCTCTCTCTCTCTCTCTCTCTCTCTCTCTCTCTCTCTCTCTCTCTCTCTCTCTCTCTCTCTTCTCTCGCTCGCTCGCTCTCCCTCTCTCTCTCTGTTCAAATTTGTCTATGTCCGGTGCATGGGGAATCATGATATTTGCTGTGCAGATTGCCAAGTTGCATCGCTGTTAGATTCTTCTGATCAGTTCTATCTTCTTTCCTGTCTTATCATTTAAATTGAGATTTTATACAAATTTTCCCATATGATATTCAGCATTTTTCTTACGTATCACTGTTGATTTTGCAATCCACCGATGTGTTTATTGTTGTTAAATTTTCCTTTACTGAGCACACATCATAATCATTTGCTTGTTGTCGCTTCGGTTCAACAGTTTGTTTATGTACACATCTGTTCAATAAAGAAATGCTTTAAGAAAAAAAACAAAAAGAAATTGACCCAAGCTTACCATGGCATAGAGATGGAGAGGAAATGGAAACTGACGTCATCATGAGGATAGAGAATGATATGCCACAGAACTTGAGCCTTTTGAAAAAAAAATCATAATGATCAATGGTTAGAGAGAGAATAATGAAGGTGAAGCTAGGGAGTAAGCATATTGGTCTGAAACTACATGACAGGGCTGTACGCTACGTTCTTTCCTAATAGATCCTGACGTCAACCAGGCCTGAGAGATACAGATACCTGCAGTGTTGGTCAGGAAATTGGAGCAACACTCCCAGAGGCGCATGTCTTGATGAAACTCGACTGTACGATGAAGTCTATCTATTTTACACCCTGGAGCTCTTGACGTTGGTTAGAGGGAGATAGGGGCTGAAAAATTGCACAGATTTTTTTTTCTGTCGTGAGTCAGAATGTATTTTTCTTTTAATCACATCACAGAAAACATCCATATTTGAACAACAAGAACAACAACAAACAACTAGAGGCTCACAGCGCATTGAAAATATTCCTGATTTATTTGGAAAGGTAGTCACAAAGTTACAAACCATTAAAATGAAACAAAGTCAAGACAAGTAATGAGCATAGTGTACAAAAAAACAACAACAAAAAAACAAAAAAACAGAAACCCCATAACCCCCCAAAAACACACACACACACACACACAAAAAGGATAAAGAGAGAGAGAGAGAGAGAGAGAGAGAGAGAGAGAGAGAGAGAGAGAGAGAGGGTGGGGGTGGGGGAGGGAAGAAAACAGCACACGAAGAGACTGTCTACGCCGTCAACACTTATTTGAATGATTCATGATAATGTCTCTGTAGTGAGAATCAAACTCTCGACTTTCTATCCAGCTCAGAAAGCCAAACCACTGTACCACAGCGTCTGGCAAAACTGGAGCATGTCTTCTTCAATGGCTTCGGTCCCTGCTGCAGGGTCTGACGTCCACGCTTCTCATCAGTGGCCCAACACAGCATGACTTATGGAATCCTAGTCTTGAGCCCGAAGGAAATCGCACCATCAATTAGTCAATGGCTCCGTGCAGGGGGGGGGGGGGGGGGGGGGGGGGGGGGGGGGGGGGGGGGGAGGGGGGGGGGGGGGGGGAAGGGGCTAAAGCTGGATTGGTGGCAGTTGGGCTGAGCCCCCGAGGAAATCAGGTTCTTCACACTAAGGGTGCTTGAGTGGGAGTTGTCTATTGTGTTCTCCGTCGGACTTCCCTCCCTTCTTTTCTTCTTTTTTCTTCTCTCTTCTCTCTCTCTTTTCTCTCTCTCTCTCCTCTCTAACTGTGTGTGTGTGTGTGTGTGTGTGTGTGTGTGTGTGTGTGTGTGTGCATATATGTGTGTGTGTGCGTGCTGTGTATGCTGGTATGCATGTGTGCGTGTGCGCGTGCGTGCGTTCGTGCGTGGGCGTGTGTGTTTGTATTTTAAACTTTTGTCGTGTTTCGCGGAAGAGTTTGTTGATGATCTACATGTCACGTTTGGACGAATAAAAAGATGTAGCTGGGAAGACAACAACACAAACAAACCAATAATCTGATTTGATATCATGCAATATGTTCGCTCAACTGAAGGGAAAGTGTTTACATGGTAACTGGAGTCTGCTCTTGAGGTGGCACACACTTGCCTTAAAAAAAAAAAATCAACATCAGATCAATGGAAAATCGTTTCCAAGCAACACGGCACAGTAGGAAAGAAAATGATGTAATCGATGAAAGCTAACGCAATGAACTAGAACACAGGCACTTAGAGAGTACATGGATTAGTCGCGCACGCACGCACACACGCGCACACACACGCGTGCACACACGTGCGTGCGCGTGCGCGTGCACACACATACACGCGCGCGCGCGCTGGGGGCGTGTGCGCGCACACACACACATTCATACCCACGAACGCATACCCGCATACAGTCTAACAGAGTGACAGACAGACAGACATAAAGACAGACACAGAGAGAGAGAGAGAGAGAGAGAGAGAGAGAGAGAGAGAGAGAGAGGAAGAGACAAGACAAGACAAGACACAATTCTTTATTTACGAGGATAATAGATAAGCACTGATGTGTTTTTTTACATCCAGTCCTCGCCAGAGACGAGAGAGAGAGAGAGAGAGAGAGAGAGAGAGAGAGAGAGAGAGAGAGAGTGAGAGAGAGAGAGAGAGAAGAGAGAGAGAGAGAGAGAGGAGAGAGAGAGAGAGAGAGAGAGAGAGAGGAGAGGACGAGAGAGCTAATGTGGTCTGGAAACAAACTGTGAATGTTGTGGACGTTCACGTAAGTTGTGGACTCGACAGAAATCCGAGCAACATGCTTACTGCTATGTTCAGCTTGCTTTTTTTTTTTTTTTTCGCTGTTAGAAACATGTTCAAAGTTTAAACTTTATGGTCTGCTACCATTCTATCGTCTCTACATTACTTGTAAAAGAAGGACAGAAGACAACATGGCCTGTTTGGTGCCTAAGTGGCGAGTTTTATCACTCTGTTACAAGTGCCATGCAGAATTATAACAAGATTTGACTTGTGTTTTTTTTTTTGTCCCCTGTATACGTTTGTTGAAATGAGAAAGTATGAATGATAGCATAGACGGGTACTCAAGGGTTTAATCCTTTCCTTTCTGCCTGGAGATCGCTTTGATCGTGATGTCCTGTCTTCGTGTTAGATATTCATGTGTTAATGCGTAGGTCAGGCATCCGCTAACAGTCTTGTTCATGTAACCGCCCTACCCTCTTTTCTAGTGTGTCCTTGTTCATTTATTGATGCAGGCTGCTATTCATTTGGCTGTAAACGCTACGCATTATGGCCTCAGGACTTCCCAGGTGGAGGATAGCGTTATGACGTCCACACGTAGTAACACCCTCGCGATGACAGTGAAACTGAAGCAGTGCACGGTACATTGCTGTATATGTTTCTAATGTAATTTCGGTTGTACGAAATTGTCATGTGCATTTTGGAAAGAACAGAACACGCTATGCAATGGTGAAAAAAAAAAAAATCAGCGCTTAACACATGCCGTCATCCTTTTCCCAGACAATGTGGGTGTTAGAGTGTTTCAGTATTGATACAAATATCGACACACGAACCAAACGCAAACAGTCGACGGTATTATTCATAGCTGTTGTGTTGACGTATCGGGGATGATATTAATGCTGAGGGTAGAGATCGATAAGTGCTGAAAAATCTCACAAATACTTTTTTCTTTTGTAAGTGAGAAATTATTCATTAAAAAAATCACAGAAAATATCTGTGTTTGAACAACAAAAAGCTAGAAGGCTTATGGCGCGCTGAAAATATTTCTGAGTTATTTCGAAATTTATTTAGAAATTTAAAAGCCAATACAGTACAACCAAATGTGACAAAAATCAAGACAATTAATGACAATAGTTAAAAAGAAAAAAAAGGGGGAAAAAAAAGCACGCGAAGAGATTGTACCACCGTCAAGCTTATTTGAAAGATTAATAATGTCTCCAAATGGGACTCAGACGTACGACTTCCCAACGGGACTCGACTTTCCATCCTAGAAAACAACGATGCCAACCACTGTACCACAGCGTCTGCTGACGTTTGACCATGTGTTTATCCAATGGTTCCACCCCTGCGACACACACAGTTTCATGAGTACGCCAGGAAAGCATGACCCATCGAATCCGAGTTTTGATCCCGAAGGAAATCGTACCACCCATTAGTCAATGGTTCCGTCCAGGGAGCGACAATCACGAAGAGTGCTGATCTGTGAGCTTCTTGATATGTTCTGTGTTGATGGGTAAAGCATGGTTTATAGAAGTGGACTCTGAGCTCCATAGGAAATCAGGTTCTCTGTCACTGGGCGCTCTGAGTGTGACAGTCTGTTGTGTCGCATCCCTGACTGCCCCTTCTCTCTCTCTCTCTCTCTCTCTCTCTCTCCTCTCTCTCTCTCTCTCCTCTCTACTCTCTCTCTCTCTGTCACTGGGCGCTCTGAGTGTGACAGTCTGTTGTGTCGTATCCTTGACTGCCCCTTCTCTCTCTCTCTCTCTCTCTCTCTCTCTCTCTCTCTCTCTCTCTCTCTCTCTCTCTCTCTCTCAGTTTTGTTCTCTGTCACTGGGCGCTCTGAGTGTGACAGTCTGTTGTGTCGTATCCTTGACTGCCCCTTCCCTCCTTCTCTCTCTTCTCTCTCTCTCTCTCTCTCTCCTCTCTCTCTCTCTCTCTCTCTCTCTCTCCTCTCTCTCTCTTCTCTCTCTGTCAGGTTCTCTGTCACTGGGCGCTCTGAGTGTGACAGTCTGTTGTGTCGTATCCTTGACTGCCCCTTCCCTCCTTCTCTCTTCTCTCTCTCCTCTCTCTCTCCCCCTCTCTCTCTCTCTCTCTCTCTCTCTCTCTCTCTCTCTCACTGTGTCTCTGTGTCTGTGTCTGTCTGTCTGTCTCTCTCCGTGCTAAAAGCATGCTGTCGGCGGTTCTCAGACAGTGGGGGGCGTTAGGTGTTTCAGTATTGACACAAATATCGACACACGCACCAAACGCAAACAGTGGACAGCATTATTCATAGCTGCTGTGTTGACGTATCCTGAATGATATACATGCTATAGGAGGAGTCAAGGAAGGCAACTGAGGGCTCGAAATGGATGGCTGTCTTGCTGACACAATCGTAAATGTGATCATGTTCACACCTCGTGACTGTTATAAATGTCTTATGATGAGCCAGCAAGGTCCATGACGTTATTGATAGCTGTCCTGTTCACATTCCTTTCATGGAACAGGTCACAGATGCCGTGTCAGGAGTCACAACAGATAGCTGATGGGATTGTTGACAGCTGTCTTCTTGACGTATTGCTCATTCTATAAACACTGTCATGTCCAGTTGTAAGAGAACATACAGACTATGCATGGTGTGTGTAAGAGACTGTTGGAAGGCAAAAATTAAAAAAAGGAAAAAAAAAAAAGCTAGTAACGGAAATTGTGTTTGTTTTTTTTTTCGGCTTTTTTTGGCAGATGAAGAGGACAGTGTGAAGCACCAAAAAATGAAGAGGTGGATTTGGGCCTTAGGGAAAAAAAAAGAAAAAAAAAGAAAAAAAAAGAAACCACCTTAGGTGCTCCGTTGATCCAATAACTGATGCCACACACACACACACACACACACACACACACACACACACACACCACACACACACACACACACACACACACACACACAAACCCACTATCTCATGAACCATTACATTATCGACAGCCATGCTCTGGAAGTTTCATTCATGGTATTCATGTTGAGCCGTGGTGTGTCCACACAGTTAAGAGCAACATTGATTTCCGCCCTGTAATTATTAGCGGCACAAATCTCGAGCAATCAATTACCACTCACAGGCACCCAGTCAACTTAATAGCAGCTCTCTTGTCGACACGTCAGGCATGCAGCCATAAATAACATCCCACAAGGCGGCAAGGACAGGTGACTACGGTATCAATGGCTCCTGTGTTGACACGTCTGATATCTTCACGGAGAAAAAAAAAGGCAGCACAAGGACACAGATCTGACAGCATTTCTGATGGATCCTTTTAGTGCATAAAACTTTTATTGGAAATAAAATTACTATCGGCCTCGATACAGTGCTTTAAATTGACATCAACATGCCAGAATACATTGCTGATAGATAATAGAAAAAAAATATCTGAAACAACAAAACAAAGCAAAGAAAACAAAGCAAAGAAAAACAAAGCAACAACATCACCGATGACAACGACAATGATGACGATGATGACAGCGACAATGTAACAACGACGCTTAGACTTAAAAGGAAGACACTGGGGTGTGGCTGTGCTTGGGAAGCCACAGAATGAGCAGGGTGGGAGGATCGTCACAAAGATAGCACGGAGGATGAGACACACCTGGAAAATCCCACTCACAAAACAAATAAACCACCACCACCACCACCACCACCAAAACTGTTAGAAATGAGCGTAAAGAGTTTCTTGGCCAGTTGACGTCTTCTGTGCTAACTTTCCTTCCTTCCTTTGTTCATTTACTCACCCGACCCAGCACTGACACGGCCCTTTGCAGTCGGCCGGGCTACATCACATCATTCAACTGAAAGGGAACACTGAAAGTCGCTCAGAGGGAAAACCTCTTCGATGGCACACTTCGACGATCCGTCATGAGCTCGTCCAGGCAAGCGCGATGATCATGTGAACTCAGCCATCACTTGGCACCAATGGCAAGAAAGCTTACAAAAGTTGGCAGATCGCTTCGCAGGATATGTATGTTAATATGATTCAAGGAATAGAGAGAGAGAGAGAGAGAGAGAGAGAGAGAGAGAGAGAGAGAGTAAAGCAAAAAATGGACAATCTAGTCTCTTCAATTTTAAGACCCACTTCATCTTCGATATAAACAAAAGAAATGTTGCCCGTAAGAGGAGTGGAAGTCAATGAGGAAATATTTCATATGTACGAGTATTATTCTCCCCCCTTTCCCCCCACGCCATGAATTGTAACGTTCTCGGATCGGTTGATAGAACGATTCAAATTCACTTTTCGAAAGCCATTCAGGATTGTTCATAACACTGACGTCCAGAGAGGTGGTGTCCCCTCTGCCCCCTTTGTTGAAACAGAACCAACAGGAAGTGATTCGCCTTCCACGTAAGATGGGCCCTACCAGGTAAACAAATCCAAGAACATCGTATATCTGCCGCGTCTGTTTACGCACAATGTTGAATTGATGTAAGACTCGTTGAACAACACATGAAAGCATGATAACACACAACGTTGGGGAAATATTTGCGACTCTGCGACAAAAAAAGTCAAGCTGCTTTTAAAAAGTACAGCACCAAAAAACAAAACAAAACAAAACAAAACAAAACAACAACAACAACAACAAAAACGGAGTTCTGCTAATGTTTTCTTGGACCTTTTTTCGCAGTTAGTTACTCACGTGTGCATGAGCGACTGAGGTATCGGTGCAGGAAATTTGTCCAATGAGGAACATGACAACAAAAAAATAAAATAAAAATTTAGAAAGAGAGGGGGTTAGTTACCGCCAAGGACACAGGCAAACAAAGTACAGGACAAAGCACAATGCATTTGCGCCGAACATGAGAAGTTAAGTGGTTTCTCGTTCTTCGTTGTCATTGTCCTAAATGTTATTTGTCCTTGCCTGAAGAAGACCCAAGAGGTCGAAATGCAGTGTGTCTTGTTCTGTACTCTGTTTGTCTGTGTTCTTGGCGGTAACTAACTCCCTCTTTTTCTAAATTTTGCTTTATTTCCCGCCCTCAGTCACTCCTTTTTGAAACAAACAAAAGATAAGATACATGAACTAGTTGGGAAAAGCAAGTTGTGATTGCCGTGATCCTGACACGCTTTCTCGCTTTTCACCCGCACATGCATTCATGTGTATCCATCCACAACAGTATTAAGGATTACTCAACCAGGAACTTCTGGAGCTGTGATTGATGAAATCTTGACACCCTCAACGTAGCGAAACGAACGTCTACTCAGAAACTTTTTTTTTTCCCGCCAGAGTTGCAAATTTGGTCAGGCCGCTCGAGTAAGTCAAATGTTTGCTTTATTAATTGTCAATCATAATTCCTTCCTCAATAAGTTGTAGATCCTTCTCAAAGGTGAAATTAATTCCCCTCTCATGAGAGCTTGTTTGTGTTTTCTTTCAGTGAAATTAATTTCCCTCTCATGAGAGCTTGTTTGTGTTTTTCATGAGCTTGTTTGTGTTTTCTTTCAGTGAAATTAATTCCCCTCTAATGAGAGCTTGTTTGTGTTTTCTTTCTGTCAAAGTCGTCAGTTTAGAAAATGCAGAAATTTCTCTTCATCTGCCCAGAGTACATAAAACTCAGATTTTCTTTCTTTTTTTATTTATTGACATTGATCTTTGACGTAACGAAGATCACTCAAAAACAGTTGAGACGAATCGGGATAAGGGTGGGTGGGTGGGTGGAAATCTTTTGAACACAAATATGCTGCAAGGCATTAAACAAAACACCTGCATGGTTCTGTTAATTAAAGAAAATGCGAGAAAAACAAAAGACAAAAAACGACTAAGCATGGACACTCATTTTCTGTCGGAAATATCCCCAACCCCCCCCCCCCCCCCCCGCACACACACACACACACACACACACACACACACACACACACCACACACACACACACACACCTCTCCTGAAGGGTCAGTACTTTTAAAACAAACACAGATAATAGCATATTCATATTCAAGATCCCACACTTGATTTTCCAGTAAAGCGAGTGTTCAAAGGAATAGGTTTCTTTTTATTTCATCGTTGAGAAAAAGAAAAATCTTGAACAGCAACATTGAATAAAAAGAAAAATCTTGAACAGCAACGTTGAAAAATTAAGATGACGAGGCCGATAGATCGAAAGCAGACAGCCAGCCAACTCCATGTATTTTCTTTAAGACCCAGCCGATCCACAATAAGAAACCAAGGCTGGAGAAAACTTACGAAAGGGACACGATGAATGAATGCTACCGTTTGACCTAAATGTATCCCGTAGGTAAAAAACAACAACGAGACAACGATAGAAAAGTGGAAATTTCGTGATCAGGTTTTCCGGCAGACGGTGTATTAGCAGCCGAAGTGTGAAAACATCCTCATCCTCTGGAAGTGGGATGAAGGGAAGAATATTACGGTTGATCAGTTGTGAGAAATGAACTGTTGACGTTATGATGGTGCCATAGCGCTATCCGGCGGCTGAGAAAATAGATCTGATGTGCTCGTCTATCACTTTTCGACGATTATCATTTACCGTGCCGCTGTGTTCTGCGTATTAGACTGAACGGGTGTGAGTTTGTTTGTTTGTTTGTTTGTGTTTTGTCTTTGATTTTCTTATTTACAAACCAAACTTTCAGAATTTTTTCTTTCTCAGTTCAGCGGACTAGTTCGATACTAATGCAGAGTATGAAGATTCAGTTAGGTGAAATCCAAGGCAGAAAACTGGGCATGTAGTATCATTGCTTTCGACATCATGATGATGATGATGATGATGATGGTGGTGGTGGTGATGATGGTGATGATGATGATGGTGATGATGATGATGATGATGATGATGATGATGATGATGGTGGTGGTGGTGGTGATGATGGTGATGATGATGATGATGATGATGATGGGGATGATGATGATGATGATGATGATGGTGATGATGGTGATGATGATGGTGATGATGATGACAATGATGATGACAATGATGATGATGATGATGATGAGGATGGTGATGATGATGACGATGATGTTAATGATGATTTTGATTATGTTAATGATGATGATGACAACGATGATGATGATGATGATGATGATGATGATGATGATGATGATGATGATAACTGTAGTTCTCCTCGTCGCCGTAATCGGACTGTCTCTTCTTTTTACCCACCGCAGAACTTTCAAGTCCCCCAGTCCTGTTACCGAGGCTACGTGAGGACGTTGCTATGGAAACCCGAAGGTCGTCGCCTTAGCGACGTGGGGTATGTAGGTCACGACAAAGACCTGCACGTGACGTCCGACCAGGAGGTGTTCCCCAACATCAAGTTCGGCCTCAACAACCGCAAGTTTATCGTGGCCACTTTGCCGGTGAGACAGGACTTTTTTTTTGTTGGTCTGTTAACCCTATCTTGAACGCCTTGAATTACTTAAGACATTTCGTAGGCACGCGCAGAGGCGCGCTCACACACACACATACACACACGCAAGCACGCACCACACACACACCACACACACACACACACACACACACACACACACACACACGCACGCACGCACACACACACACACACACAACACACACGCATACACACACGCACGCCGCAAGCACCACACATACACGCACGCGCAACACTGCACCACACATACACGAACGCGCAACACCGCACACACACATACGCACACGCACGCATATCACACACACAGACACACACACACACACACACACACACACACACACACACAACACACACACACACACACACACACACACACGCACACACACACATGCACACACACACTCACACACACACACACACACACATGCACACACACATACACACACACACACACACACACACACACACACACACACACACACACACACACACACAATGCAAAGTTAAAGGTGGACGAGGGAGGGTAGGGTGTGAAATTAGAAGGTGATGTTGGGGAGGGGGGAGGGGAGGTGAGGGGAGGGGGGGGGGGGGTAAGAGCGTTTTCCTTGATTCTTTAATTTCATTGTAGTTGGATCTGAAAAGATTTCTTTTCATTATTATTTTTTATAGTATTGTCTGGCTGCGTTTCTTTTGCTGTCTTGTTTAAACATTTTTCTTCCAAATTAATGTCGTTATGTTTGCGTGTACGAATTCGTGTGCACGTGCGAGTATCCACTCTGTGTGTTGTGTTGTGTGTGTGTGTGTGTGTGTGTGTGTGTGTGTGTGTGTGTGTGTTGTTGTGTGTGTGTGTGTGTGGTGTGTGGTGTGTGTGGTGTGTGTGTGTGTGTGCTTGTGTGTGTATGCGCGTGTGTGAGTGTTTGTGTATGTTTATGATTGTATGTATGTATGTGTGTTTGTGTGTGTATGTGTGTGTGACCTCTGTGTGTGTGTGTGTGTGTGTGTGTGTGTGTGTGTGTGTGTGTGTGTGTGTGTGTGTGACCGTATGTGTGTGTGTGTGTGTGTGTGTATGCGCGCGCGCGCTCGCGTGTTGTGTGGCGTGGTGTATGTGTGTGTGTGTGTGTGTGTGTGTGTGTGTGTGTGTGTGTGTGTGTGCACAGTGGCCTTCCTTCGTGGAGAAGGAAGGGAACGGCACCTACAAAGGTCTGTGTGTGGATCTACTGCTGCAGCTTCAGGTCGTCCTGAACTTCAGGTAAAGACTCCACTGCACCTGGCTGGCTCCACTCACCTGACTCACCCGTTAAGGATCCGATAGATCCATTCTGTGGACAGGTCTTTCATTCGAGTTCAGACTGAACGCTATTATGTTTCTCTCTTGCCTCCCGCCTCCCCCCCCCCCCCCCCAAAAAAAAAAAAAAAAAAAAAAAAAAAAGACTTCATGATGTACACACTGACTCTGACTTTGAATCTCTTAATCTTTCTTTCGTGCATTCCAAGGTTTTAGCCAAACTTCTCGCTGTCTAATGAAATCGAAAATGGTTTCATTGCGTATGTAGCCTTTCTCTTGTGTGTGTCTCTCTCTATCTCTCTGTCTCTGTCTCTCTGTCTCTGTCTTGTCTGTCTGTCTGTCTGTCTGTCTGTCTGTCTGTCTTCTTCTTCTCTCTCTCTCTCTCTCTCTCTCTCTCTCTCTCTCTCTCTCTCAGGGAACTGTAGAAAAGGGAAAAAAAAAAAGGTCATAGAAATTTCTAAGAGCTTCACGTGAACTCAGTTGTATTGATTCTAGTGTATTCTGGAAACTTTTTGATGCCCAAATCGAACCAGTTATTACATGATTGGTGGTGATAAAATTTGGGGTCATCGTAACAAAAATTTAGAAAAAATACAAACATTTGCAATCAAACATTTTAAATTAAATTTATTTTATTTTATTGCATACTTCAAATACAGTAATGTACGGTAAAACTGGCAAATGCCCGTTATACATTGGGTGTCATGCCAAGTGTATGAAATACCGGTTACAATGATCAAGACTACCTGTCTCAAGGCTATGTAAACAAGCCTTTCAAATGTTATTACACGAATGTTAACATTCGGGGGAAAGAAAATTGGGTATATCATATAAAGAAGATCTTAACGATGCGCATGGATCTGGCGGTTGTGTGTGGACGTACCAGGGAGTTGGAGGTGAAGACGGTTTTATTTTTGAATTTATGAAGACAGGATAATAACCTCTTATAAACAAAACTGGCTCTCTGAAATGAGAAAGTACCGAAAGATATGATCGGTTCTATAGCTTTAACGGCATATTTGAAACAATTAATTTTAGACAATTTAGACAATTAGATGCTCCCGCGTCTTGCGACGCATGAGGCAGTCAAGGCGCTCCACTGCGCACGGTCCTCAGCCAGTTTGCTAGTGTCACTCCATCCTCTGTCAACGAGTCGGAGGTCTCTGAGTCTGAACCT
>CM065717.1:52762106-52782106 GCA_033310375.1 Conus canariensis
ACAAACAAACAAACAACAACAACAACAACAACAAAACCGTGGACAAACGAATCACAAGACAAAACACGGCGCGTTTCGACCTCTTAGGTCTTCTTCAGGCAAGATACAAAACAATCAGGACAACTTATCTTCATCCACTTCAGCGCAAGACAGGCGTTGAATCAACACATTGGATGACGATAAGTGATTGCTCGTTCATTTTCGTTGTCCTGATTGTTTTGTATCTTGCCTGAAGAAGACCTAAGAGGTCGAAACGCGTCTTGTTTTGTGTTGTGATTCGTTTGTCCACTTTTTTTTTTTTTTTTTTTGGCGGTGCGCTAACATTAATATTTAAAATTTGTGAACATTTCCGCCTGCAGTCGCCTCACTTTGCAACTAGGTTTGGAGTTGGTGTCCAGTTTCTTGGCATACAGAGAATGGTATCCTCTTTCCTTCAACCTTCCACACCATCGTTCACGGCACACAGACAATGTGCAATTGTTGCCGGAACAAAGACATAGAGCATAGAGATGCATTATCTCTATGTGGGACCGTGTGGTTTTCGTCACTCTGTGGTTTTCGTCACTCTGCTTTCGTCACACTCTGTGCTTTCGTCACTCTGTGCTTTGGTCACTCTGACGTCATGGTTGTTGCAGGCGGGGCGCGGCTTCCTGATTCTCAGACTGGGCGGACAATGGTGTCAGCTTTCTGGCTCTTCTCCATTGTCATGGCTGCCATTTACAGGTGAGAGAGACTCAAGACTCAAGACTCAAGATATTTTATTCATTATAGGCCTCAGCCCATCATGAAGGGGGATGTGAATATACAACTGAATGAAATCATGTAGCAAATTCAAAATGAAAGCAAACAATGATATAGAACATATTCATGTAGTCAGAGCATCTCTCATTTTAAATCCTTTGTATAAAAATAATGCAAGATTATGTACGTCTTCCAGAACCGTCGATGACATTAACAAACTCAGTTTAAACAGTGAAGGATTTCTATAATATTTAGGCTTAATTAACGTTTCACGTGTAAGTCCAAGTGCTGGGCAACATAGAACAAAATGCACCTCATTTTCTTCGCTTTCATTACACAGGGGACAAATTAGGTCGTTAGACATCAACGTTCTGTATCGATAACGGTGTATCGCTAAATCAGAAATCCCGAGCCTAAATCTGGTTGTAATATATTTCAGATGCTTATCAATATCTAGATGTAAATAAGGTTTTAAACTGTGGTCGCTGCAAAAAGTGCTGTACAAATTGAACCTGTCGCTAGTTTGAATATGATCGGACCAAGTTTGCCATCGGCAGTCGATAAGCCTTTGTTGAAAACAACGTATAAATCCACGCACACTTCCAACACCTTGATTCGCCCAAACAAAACCAAATCCATATTTAAACAAACTCAAGCGAATGTTTGTTACCCAGTTTTTCTTACCTCTTGCATCTAGGTCATACAACATATCATATGCTTTACGTGGAATCCTGTAATTCTCCATTTGAATCAACTTAATCCAATAGCGAATGCACTTAACAGCAGAATTTATATATATTGGGTAGCGATTTGTTTCACCATAAACAAGGTCATTCGGTGTTCGTCTGTCTACTCCTAGAAATTTCTTCAAAGCGAATAAATGAACTGATTCACAATGGACAACAGCATTTTCTAAGCCCCATATTTCAGAACCATACTGCACAATTGGCTGTATCTGAGAATCAAATAATTTCATGAATAAATTAAAGGAGTTGTTGTTTAACATGTTTAACCTTTTCAAAATATAAATCAAAACATTTTTTGCTCTGCTTGCAAGGTCTTTACATGCAGCAGTAAAGCTCAAGCGCGTTGAAAAAAGTATTCCTAAGTATTTGTACACGTTAACTACAGGCATTGTAACACCATTAAATAACCATTTTTCTCTCACACTCAAATAGCCACCCTTCCGAAAGACTATAATATTGCTTTTTGTCATATTAACTTTAAGCTGAAGAGATTGAGCGGCATGCTGTAGGCTATTCAATTGTGTCTGCAAACCTGTAACTGTCTCCGCCATCAAAACAACATCATCAGCCAACAATAGAATAAATAACTCATACACGTCAAGTGAGAATCTAGCACCATGTCTTCCATTGTTGATAACTCCTATCGCCAATTCGTTAATAAAAAGAGAGAACAGAACAGGGCTGCAGGCATCTCCTTGTCTTAATCCTGATGTGCAGGCAATGTAATCAGTAAACGTAGAACCACATCTAACTCTCGCTTTAACATTATTGTACATGCTTTTAATACATTTAAATAACTTACCTTTAATACCATTCTTTAAGAGAACTGGCCAGAGAAGTGAGAGAGAGAGAGAGAGAGAGAGAGAGAGAGAGAGAGAGAGAGAGAAGAGAGAGAGAGAGAGAGGGGGGGGGGGCAGGTTGTAGGGGGAAGGAGTGGTGAGACGAATGTATCCGCTTTCTGGCTTTTCTGTATTGTCATGGTCGTCATTTACACGCGCGCGCGCGCGCGCGCCAGAGAGAGAGAGAGAGAGAGAGAGAGAGAGGAAGAGAGAGAGAGAGAGAGAGAGAGAGAGAGGATGAGAGATGAGGAGAGAGAGAGAGAGAGAGAGAGAAAGAGAGAAAGATTAGAAGAGAAGAGAGAGAAGAGAGAGAGAAGAGAGAGAGCGTGCGTGTGTGTGTGTGTGTGTGTGTGTGTGTGTGTGTGTGTGTGTGAGAGAGAGAGAGAGAGAGAGAGAGAGAGAGAGAGTGAGTGAGAGAAGATGTAGGTGAGAGAGAGAGAGAGGAGAGAGAAAGGAGTATAGATAGATAGAGGACGAGGACGGACAGAGAGAGAGAGAGAGAGAGAGAGGGGGGGGGGGTAGTTACATGGGGAGATGACGGGAGGGCGCTGGGGTGGGGGTGGGGGAGTAAGGAAGGGGATTAGGCGAACACTGTTGTCCGCTTTTCGGCCTTACCCATTATTATGAGAGAGAGAGAGAGAGAGAGAGAGAGAGAGAGAGGAGAGAGAGAGAGAGAGAGAGAGAGAGAGGAGAGAGAAAGAGAGAGAACAGAGAGAGAGAGAGAGAGAGAGAACAGAACCGGGGACACATTTTTTTCCACGAAAGCTACAAGAGATCAACAGTCAATAGGGTGGAGGTGGAAGGTTGGGGGGAGGGGGGGGGGGGGAGCAGCGACATAATTAATGCGAACATTTCATCGTTTTGTTCAGTAATTATGAATGATACATTACATGCACCATTCTGAATACGCTTGACGGTATTAACCGGCTTATTCACGTAGCTGGCTCGGCTCTTTGAGAGATTGTGTGTGAGCGCGCGCACGTGTGTGTGTGTGTGTGTGTGTGTGTGTGTGTGTGTGTGTGTGTGTGTGTGTGTGTGTGTGTGTGAGAGAGAGAGAGAGAGAGAGAGAGAGAGAGAGAGTGGTATAAAGAGCTTGCATAATATAGAATGACAAACATTCATTTTTTTTTTTTACATATGGCTTGAATTTTGGGGATGTCTCCTTGCTCGTTCTGTGTGCTCTGTGTCGTCATTTCCGCTTGGAGATTTGGTGTCGTAAGCAGCATTCGTTTGGAGTTGTGGGCCTGTAATTATTTCATCGTGCGAGCAAGAGTTGCCCTACTTGTTTGTTATTTACATAGTTTGAAGATAATTCTTTCAGGAGAATTTCGTGGTTGAATGTTATTTGTAAAAACAACTAAACAAAAAGCTGAAAAGAAAACCACGATATTTACCAAACTAACAAAAGCCGTTCGGTGTATTGCAGCATATGATTTACAAATCAATAAGAAATGTACTTTGTCCGCAACTCCTGTGAAAATCGGACATTGTAATCACAGGTTCCTCAGCCATAAACCATTCCATACGATTGATGAAACCACTCGTTTCTCAGACGAAACTTTATTAAATCACTCTAAAATCTTTTGTTCATTAAACTTTTGAATGATGAACTTTAGTAACTTCTCGATGATACCAGATCTGGAGAGTGATTCAGAACTTAGAATAAAATTGTTATCTCAAAAGTGTGTGTTGATTCAGAACTTAAAATAACATTATCATCTCAAAACTGTGTGTGCGTCTCTCTCTCTCTCTCTCTCTCTCTCTATCTGTTGGTTCAGAACTTAGAATAACACTATCATCTCAAAAGTGTGTGTGTGTGTGTGTGTGTGTGTGGTGGAGTTATTCATAACTTAGAGTAACATTATCATATCAAAGGTGTGTGTGTGTGTGTGTGTGTGTGTGTGTGACCTGTGCACAGCGGCAACTTGATCGCCTTTCTGACGGTGTCGATCGAGAGTGCCCCGTTCGACTCCCTCAAAGCCATGGTGGAGCAGGACGACTACAAGTGGGGTACCCTGGGGGGCACTTTCTTCATCACGCTGTTTCAGGTGAGCACAAGACGGGGGTGGGGGGGGGGGGGGAGGATGGGGTGAGAGAGCAAGCGGGGAAGTGGGGGTAATGGTAGAAGGGCGGAGTGGTGGGGGAGGGGGGGGGGGAGAAAGAGTCTGTTAGGGTTTGAAGAGAGAGAGAGAGAGAGAGAGGAGAGAGAGGGGGGAGGGGGGAGAAAGAGTCTGTTAGGGTTTGAAGGAGAGAGAGAGGAGAGAGAGAGAGGGAGGGGAGGGGGGGAGAAAGAGTCTGTTAGGGTTTGAAGGAGAGAGAGAGAGAGAGAGAGAGAGGAGGGGGGGGGGGGGGGAGAAAAGAGTCTGTTAGGGTTTGAAGGAGAGAGAGAGAGAGAGAGAGAGAGGAGAGAGAGAGAGGGGAGGGGGGGGAGATTTTGGAGAGAGGTGAGCAGAGGAAGGAAGGTCTGTGTGTGTGTGGTGTTGTTACAGTGTGTGTGTGTGTGTGTGTGTGTGTGTGTGTGTGTGTTTGGTGTTACGTGTGTGTGTGTGTGTGTGTGTGTGTGTGTGTGTGTGTGTGTGTGTGTTTGTGTGTTGCGCGCTTGTGTATGTACTCTGTTACGTGAGAAGTGTTGATTTTTCTTAAATGCTAAAGGATAGAGATTTTAGGTCCAAGCTTTATTGTACGATATGTCCCACGTTAGGCACATGTAATGGTTACAAATATGGCGACCAGATTAAAGGACGAGAGAGAGAGAGAGAGAGAGAGAGAGAGAGAGAGAGAGAGAGAGAGAGAGAGAGAGAGCACTGCACTGAATATCAGAAATCAAATTCACAATTTTTACTTTATTTTTCTTTGTAAGCATGTATGTATGTATGTATGTATTACACATTTCTTTTGATGCATATGTAACGTAAAGCATTTTTTTTTGGTAGTTAGTGAGATCGTTTCCTTTCGATGTACGGCTCAGGTGTGTAACAAAGTAAGCCTACATACTCACAACAATTTGGTGGTGGTGGTGGTGGTGGTGGTGTGGTGGTGGTGGTGGTGTGTGTGTGTGTGTGTGTGTGTGCGTGAGTAGGTATATGCTTGGTGTGTGTGTGTGTGTGTGTGTGTGTGTGTGTGTGTGTGTGTGTGAGTAGGTATATGCTTGCGTGTGTGTGTGTGTGTGTGTGTGTGTGTGTGTTGTGTGTGTGTGTGTGTGCGTGAGTAGGTATATGCTTGCGTGTGTGTGTGTGTGTGTGTGTGTGTGTGTGTGTGTGTGTGTGTGTGTGTGTGCATGAGTAGGTATATGCTTGCGTGTGTGTGTGTGTGTGTGTGTGTGTGTGTGTGTGCATGAGTAGGTATATGCTTGCGTGTGTGTGTGTGTGTGTGTGTGTGTGTGTGTGTGTGTGTATGTATGTGTGTGTGTGTGTGTGTGTGTGTGTGTGTGTGTGTGTGTGTGTGCATGCGCGCCTCAGACTTTTTATCGTTAGCATTTTCCAAGGAATTACAAGTGCTAGAAAATTTTTTTTAGCGTAACGATAAACATTAGCAAGATCTTTCTCGCCATCTCCTGCGTGAAGATATCAAGATGTGCACAGAAATTAAATCTGCAAATAACGTTTTATGTAAAGACCTTAGATCTTTAAATAACGTTTCAGCATTATTATTATTATTTTTTTTTTACATTAAAAACGTTATTTTTTTTGAAAGTGTGATTATCTACACTGACTATTTTAAAACGTTCATAAAAAAACACACTAAATGAAATTGTATGAAAAGAATATTGCGACAAAAAGTTAGCTTAAATGTGTCAAAATTAGGCCGGTTAAATTAATGCAGTTTATCTGGTTGCGGTGCCGGAGATACAAATCAATATTCTGCTGAATTTAGAACAAAGATTGGATATCCTTATTTCGCCAAATGTAGCAAAGTTGAACTTAACGTGTCATCACTGATGGTGTGTCTCGACCAAGCGAAGGCACATGAAAGCAGCACATTAATTAAACATCGTACTTGTTTCCACAGTAAGAGTGACCAAAACACCAAATGCGTCATAGTTTTGCTTTTTTGTTATCCGAGTCAACCAAAAAATGACACTGACAAACGTGGAGGAATCCAAAAGGGATGCGTCAGACGAAGTAAGTGGGTATGTGACGTAAAAAGAAGGTGATGACGAACATTTGAAACAAGTGTACGCAAAAACTGGAACGAGAGGAAAAGACGGGTCAGTTATGCAAAGGGAAAGCCAAAGCAACTTGACTCTGGTCAGTACACGGTCACTGTGATGCCAGTGCCCTTTTCACCACTGAGCCACACTGAAAGTAAGCAGTGGACAGCCCCCCCCCCCCCCCACACACACACACACCCTTCCCATCCCTTCTCCACCTCCTCCCATTCCACCTCTCAATGAATTGAGTAACAGCATGATTCTCTTCTTACTCAGTAGCCCTGTGAATGCATTAGATTTCTGTCATCCGAACAACATCTGCATGCCTCTCTCCCTCTCTCTCCCTCCCATCTGTCCATTCCAAGCTCTGCTCTTCCTCCCCAACCCTCTCTCCCCTTTTCTTTCCTCCATCCCCCCCACGTTCCTCTCTGTCCACAAGTCTTGAGGCGTGCGTTCATCACACGTGAGTCAAAGCAGGCAAATCGCCTCTCATGCTTTAATATGAAGACCGAGATGGCACCATCTGCGTCACAGTAGGTAGGACCTCCACACGAGACCCTTGGTGTCCAGGACGCGTAGAAACACCATGGAGACTTTTAGATGTATGTGTGTGTGTTGTGTGTGTGTGTGTGTGTGTGTGTGTATAGTGAATGTACACATGTGTATGGATGTGTGGGCACGGGCCCAAGTGAGTGTGTGTGTGTGTGTGTGTGTGTGTGTGTGTGTGTGTGTGTTTGCGCAGCCCCCTTTCTTACAAGGAAGCAAAAACATAAGCCAATGGACAGCATGATCAACTTCTAGTGCAGCAGCTGTCTTCTTCTTAACTCTTGAGAGCAAAAATAACAACAGTAGATAACACGGTTAGGTTTACAGTCAGGTTTCCCTCAGTGTTGACGACGTTCCCCACACCCGCAGAGGGTGGTAGAGCAGACACTGGCAACAACCATCGCAGGAGAGTAACGGTGGACAGGAGCTGCGCATGTGTAGATGTCTAGTGCCATCTTACGTTGCCTTCTGCGGTATTATTTTCACCTTTATGTTATCGCCTGCCAGCATTATATCTGTTAACATGACATGTCCCTGTGCGATTCCTTCGCTATTCAGATGATCGCCTTGACCAGGGAGGTTATGTCTTAGCTCTGATCGTTCGTTCGTTTATCTGTTTGTTGATGTATCAGCAAGATGACGCAAAAACCGCTGCACGGATGTTGACCGAACTTTGTGGTGTGATGAAATGTACACTCCCAAGAACTCGTCCATTAACGTTTGGAACAGATCCGTGATGTTGTTCTGGATCAAGCAGAAAAGGTGTTGGATCCCGCTCAGCGTTATTACTGCAATTGTTTTCAACTGAAAATAAACACTCAGAGATAGATGACGCTGTCATCTTCTCTTTCACGTTAGAATTTGGCAATTCTATCAAAACCATGAGAGACGACTATTGTAGCATGAATAGTTCTGTCGATACTAGGTTTTGAAGTCAGCGGTAAGTAGATGCCCGTCAAGTGCAGAGTCGCAAAGTCGCTCAAGTACTCTCGTTTGTTAGGCCTGTTTCTTTTCGTTTAAGTAAACCTAACGCCAGACCCCAAGCAATCTCACGGCAAACGTTCCTTAAAACAGAAGACCTCTTGAATTGTTCATGTTAGGACCGTGCATGCATGCACTTCACTACAGATTGTTTGTCACCCTGACTACAAATATTTCCACATTTGTCTAGTATGACTATCTGTAAAGTAGTATAATTTCGTGGAACATTGAAATTATGTAATTTAACACATGTTCACATTTTGCATTTTCCCTATCCTTTTACAGAATAATTCATGCGAAGAAACTCTTCCGTTCTGTACTCACTATTGCTTCCCCTGGCGGAAAAGTAACGTTCATGAACTGGCTCTGTTAGCAGATCCACGAGCCGTTCGACCTTTGTGCAGGTCTGCGCTTCCCGAATGTCCGTTTAGTTTTATCGTACATATTTTAGCGTGCAACATACTCTTTAGCAAGATAGACTTATTACTACATTTTGTTGTCCCATCTTGTTTTTTTTTCTCTTTGTTTTGTTTGTTTTGGTCCTGCAACGTAGACTAGCTGTTATGTCATGTACATAAATGTCAAAGTTTCTCAGTCTTGGTCTTTTTTTTCTGTTGTCTTGTTGGGCAGAATATAGAGGAACTGCAGAACAGGGAAAGAGGCACGGTGGTTGAGGAAAGATTGCTCTATTTACAGGTGTACTAACACACGCCAGTCTCTGGCATGCTGTCTTGTTTCCCAAGGGCATGCGGTGCATTTTGGATTTGTTTTCCTGTAACCTGTTGCCAGCCAGTCTTCTTTCTCATTCTCTCCCTTCACCGGTGTGCTTTTTATAGGCCTGCAGAAGTATTAGTAGGCAATAATCATTCACATCACATGATCACAGCAGCGTGGACTGTGCAAATTTAACGGATGCATGAAAGCAAATGTCGGACTGTTTTCTTTTGCTTTCACTCTTTCTCTTTCCTTTTTTTTTTTTTTTTTTTTTAAAAAGAACTGATTTTAGAGAGGGAGAATAAGCAAAGAGAAAAGAAGAATGATGAAACTGAAACTGAAACTGGAATTGTTCTTGGGGGACAATGCGAACGAAATTTCATTCGATGGTCTGAAGTGTCCATGGATTACTATGCAAAGGAAACTTCGTTCAATTGTTTGAATTGTTCATGGAGGACTGTACACAGGAAACTTCAACAGAAGGATTTGAAAACAAAATGTCGAAAAAGAATTTTTTTTAAACCAGGGATGAAAGATGATGTCTACATCCATATCCTAGAATACCGATCAATCTCCAACCATCTATTCAGTGATTATTTCCTACGAGAGCTGAAAGAAGAGAGACAATACCTCCCTGTACAAGTCCTGTATGACAGCATTGCGAAGCGACGTAGCCGGTGTCAACTTGTCAAAAGCCGTATGCATCGGATCGTCACTGTAGCGGACTGTCTGTTGGATCTTAGTGTGACATGGAGCGAGGTACATGTTTGACATCTACCTCCATTTGTTTTGTTCTCTTCCACGACTTGTATGGCATGTTCTGAAGCTGAAGGGTCACCTGACCCACTACTTAACCATCAGAATTCTGAGCAAGATTTAGGGAGATCAGTTTGCTTTTTCAACTGATAAATCTCAATAATCCGCCAATTTGAAAGATTTTGTTGTTGTTGTTTTGAAAGTTTGACATGGTTTGGCATGAGGCTTATATAAAAAAAAAATCCATTGAACCATTTTTACGGCTCCGTCTGCTCGATTGTTGACAAGAAATACACTGCGAATTTGTATTCAACAATTATCAACAGAAATCCTTTTCCTTTGTAGACAGTGCAGTAGAAACTTAATATTGATCACATTTTCTTTTTGGTTATGGTCAGGAGATGGCAGGCTTTTTTTTTTTTTTTTAAAGACAGAATGAAAATCAAGATACACACAACACACATAGTAACTATTATCATCGGCAGCTGGACTCATTGTGACGACATCAAGATACACTACCAGCGCATCAGTGGAAATTCGATGCCATTGACTCATATGATAAACTTCTTTTCAGTTTTTAAAAGTGTGCACAGTAAAAGCAGATCCCACACTATCATGTTCTAAGACAGAAACGTTAGTGTGATTGTGTAACTGGGTTTAATACTGTTTCATCAGTATCGATTCTGATAGACATTGTCATAGTGCAGGATTATATGGAGTAATAACCGAAGAACTGATAACATCCGACACACGACACATGATCAAGAGTTAAACCGTACATCTGACTTTGGTATTTTCGGCGAAAGACCGTAGAATAACAAGAATGTAGGCTCCATTAGCTTCAACGTGAACAGTCTCTTCAGCCAGATACGTGGTTGTTTAGATTGCACTAACGAGTGCAAAGGAACCTTTGAATCTTAACCTCAGGATGTATGGCTTTACAATTGCAAGAATATTCAAGATTTTTATTGCTTTAATCAAATGATACACGAGTGTCTCTTCCAGTTTAATTTTGAGGTATAAATGATTCTGTGAAATTTTTTCTCCGACAAAAAAAAAAAAAAAAAAAAATTGTCGACCCCCTAAAAAGAATCCTGGTAGTTTAAGCGTGTTTTGTGTGTCATTACAAAGACTCAGTTGTATTTAAGGTAAATGACACACTTACGTCTAATAATGTAATCGTTCAGTTGAAATTCTGACGGAAACATTTATTCCAGATGGCTTACGTAATGAAGACTTGTTCTTTTAGTAATCGATAACCGAATCCAGATGGAAATGACATCAGCATATTGAACCAGCTCAGTAAAACAAATAGAACTGGTACAGTGTCATTATAGCAGGGATCCAAAACAGAAATAGTGCAAAGCATAGAGAGACAGACGGGCGACGCACTGGTTGAAAGAGTTAAGAAGCAGAGTGCAAGAAAGGAATATGATGGAGGACAGTTAGAGGTGGAGAAACATCAACCAGCGGCACAAATAACAGGACATGGTGCAAACAAAATTGATACAAGCAAAATTCCACCAGAAGTAAAAAAAAAAAAAAAAAAAAAAAAGAAAAGAAGAAGGAACAGGAAATAAATTCTAACGGTATAATCATGACCATCATTCTTCTTTTTCTACTTTTTATCATTCTTCTTCTTATTGTTTCACTTTGGTTCTGGCTTTTGTAGTTGTAGTGTAGAATTAGTAGCAGTGCAAGCAGCAGCAGTAGTAGCAGTAGTGACAGCAGTAGTAGCAGTAGTGATAGCAGCAGCCGCAGCCGCAGCAGCAGCAGCAGCGGCGGCGGCGGTGGCAACAGTAGAAGCAGTAGCAGCAGCAGTAACAGCAGAAACAGCAGCAGCAGCAGCAGCAGCAGCAGAAGCAAGCAGCAGAAGTAATTGTAGTGGTAAAAGTAGTAGTAGGTTAGTTGTAGCAATAACAGAAGTAGTGGCAGCAAAAGTCATAATGGCACCAGAAGAAGAAATGTTTATGGCCAGGGGAATAGTTGCATAACCTGCAGATAGCCCCAATCCAAGCTTTGTGTTTCACGACTTTCATGCGCTGCTGACCAATTAGACAAAAAAAAAAAAAAAAAAAAAAAAAAGTAGATCAAGGTCATAATCCGCAGCTAGCGATTAACCCCCAAACCACTATTCCTCTCTAAAGACACGGAAGACTGGAAACAACATCTTCTGTAGGACGACTCTCCCCCTCCTCACCCATGTATGTACCCCTTTACCCCCGTATCCCCTGTTTTCCATCTTTTTTTCCCCTTTGCTTGTATCACACGTGTATTGCATCTAAGGCTGTTTACATTTTCCTGCCTTTTTTCTCTCCTGCCTCCAGGTGTATCTTTGCTGACGAATTGTACGCTTTCTGGCTCTTTCAGTCTCGTCTGGTGTATCTTTACCTATGGGCTGTTCTTCTGTTCTCTCTCTCTCTGTCCTTCTGTCTGTCTCTCTCTCTGTGCATCCTCCGTATCATAATCACCTTATCCTATTGTCACCCATTTTCCCTGATGTATTTTCTAATATATTCTAACTTATACCTCCATACTTTTTTTTTTTCTTCTCTTTGTCTATGGAGCTATTGTGTGCATGAGATAAGATCGATAGCTAACTGGCTAGATGGAGATAGACAGATGGACACATGGATAGATCATGAATATATATATATATATATATATAAATACAATATTATATTGTATATATTATATATATTATATATATATATATATATATAGATAGATAGAGAGAGAGAGAGAGAGAGAGAGAGAGAGAGAGAGAGAGAGTATCTATGAAATGTAATGCTCAGATAGTACGATCTTAACATTATGACAAAACAAGTAATATGAGAATGTGAATGACAAGAAAACAAACGCTCAGAAATCAAATAAAAAAAACAAAAACAAAACAAAAACAAACAACTAACCAAACAACAACAACAACAACAACAACAACAACAACAACAACAACAACAACAGCCAGGCAATCAGCAATCAGCTAACATACCAAGCAGCCAGTCTACCAACCAACCATCCAGCATTATTGAAGAATGTCCTCACATACCATTTTTTTTTTTTTAAACTGATGAGATTAGAATGATACTTCTTCAAAACTCGTTGATTTGTTTGTTGAATGCATTTTACAAATAAATTGTAGTCGTCAATGTTCTGCTTCAGAGACTAATGTATCATTCTCGTCAGCTCCTTCTGGGAGTCTTAGCAACCTGTTCAAGTTGAAGGTGTGAAATAGAAAGAAAAGAATGGATTTTGAATGTCGCAGCGGGACAGGGTTTTAAACTAAAAGAAGACAACCCTAAACATGTTCTGCTGCCTGTAGCTCCCCTCCTTCTCTCTCCATTCATCACCCCATCCCCCCTCCCATGTCTTACATGCACACACACACACACACACACACACACACACACACACACACACACACACACACACACACACACACACACACGCGCGCACACACGCTCACACACACACACACACACACACACACACACACACACACACACACACACACACACACGCACGCACGCACCGACAGACAGACAGACAGACAGACAGACAGACACACACACACACAAAACACACACACTGAGACACACGCACACACACGTACGCACGCAAGCACACACTAACTCATACTCGTTTTACAGCAATCAGTTTCAGGCAGACCACAGTTGTTTTTTTTTAATATTATTTTTCATTGATATCAGGTCCCTCTAGGGTAACCCAGCAGAGGACACACTGCACTGCAGCTGAATCACATCAGCGGAGTTCTGATCCCACACATGCTGAACACCACCTTCGACACTCCCTCACAGACGACACTTATCGCTTAAGCACGGAGCAGACTAAGTCAGTGCCCCCTCTCCTTCCCCTACCCTCCATCCCCCCCCCCCCCCCCCCCCAATGCTCTCTTCCATTCTAAAGGGAGTGAAGTCATCACTATCACTGGATTTCGACTGGCCCAGATTTCAAAATGGCACTTTCCCCGAAGTTGGAGTATGGCTGCCTTAATGGTGGGATTAAAAAAAAAACCCCAAAACGGATCATACACACAAAATCCCACTCCCTTTGTTGGGCAGATGGGATTAATCCTTGCCTGCCTATACAGGGAGTGTCCGCACAAGTATCAGCCTGGGTACGCGGGGAAAACAAGGCACTCTTTTGTATGCTGTCTTATCTCCCCTGCCCCCTCTGTGCTAGTATTGCCGCCACATGGCTTATTTCGGTCTCTCCCCAACACCCCCCCTCCCCCCCCCCCCCCCCCCCCACACACACACACTCACACAGCCACCCCTAAATTTGTCCCATCGCAGCTCTATCACCGTAGTTCACAGGGATCAGTCAATATCAAGTCGTCATGAGGCAACACACGACAAAATATCTGTACTCGCCTCTAATTATTGAATAATAATTATATTGTATTGCGTATCCAATTATCGAATGACCACGATCAGAGAGTAGGGGAGGGGGAGAGGAAGGAGAAGGTTTGTCTCACGTGACACTCGTCACACACCAGAAGGGACAGCTCAAGAAGAAGAAGAAGAAGAAGAAGAGTGACAGATCACATCAGAGTAGTTTGTAGGTTCCGCCTCCTTTGATCTTTTCGGCATACAAAGTCTGATGATTCAGCTGTCGAGCAAGTGATGTGAACGCACACATTATTTCCACATCCTCATTGCCATTGTCGTCCACATCACCGTCATCATTTTTCGCTTTTCATTTCATGACGCGAAAAAGAAATGTAAGTCAGGATCGAACTGGAGATCACGGTCTATTGAATAAGTCATTGATAATGCAAAATGTCTTTGAGGACTCTCAGAAGATTTTAACACAAAACAAACAAACAAACAAACAAACAAAAACAGAACAAAAATCTACAGCATTTCGGTCATAGACCGTCTTCAAGACTGGTGACATAAAAGAAGAACAAATAATACGTATGGGCAATGACGTATGAAAACATGTAAGTAAATGGACGATTACGTGCTTAAAGGTGTGTGTGTGTGTTGTGTGTGTGTGTGTGTCCGCGCGCGCGCAATGAGGATGTGGAAATGTGTTCGTTCACATCAATTGCTCGACAGCTGAATCATCAGGTTTGTGACCCAAACGTTGTAGATTTTTTTTTTTCTATTTCAAAATCTGAGGACAGTCCTCAAAGACATTTTGCATTGTTCACAGATCTGCGGTCAAAAATCTGTTTTGTTAAGTCATTGATAACTTTTGATCATCCTGAAAAACACCATTTCCATGTCAGATCAATTGGAGGGGATATAATAATCCATCTTTTAAGGCTATCACTGGACGCTGGCACCTTAGAATAATAACAATAACCATGGGACTCCGGCAGCTTAGAATAAATTCAAAACCTTTGAATGAAAGACAAATCGTTAACAACTTTGTGCATTTAACGTTATGCAAAATGTCTGAGGATTCTCAGATTTTGAAATAGAAAACAACAACAACAAAAAACAAAACAAAACAAAACAAAACAAAAATCTGCAACGTTTCGGTTATAGACCGTCTTCAGGAGTTGTGACATAAAAAGAAATTGTAATAACAAGTTCTGAAGACGGTCTATGACCGAAACGTTGTAGATTTTTTGTTTGTTTGTTTGTTTTTGTATTTTAAAATCTCCTGAGAATCCTCAAAGACATTTTGCATTGTTCACAGAAGATCTGCGGTTTAAAAATCTGTTTATTAATTTAACGATGTGATTACATCACCGTTTGGTTCAGGCTAACGTATCAAGCTGCATTTCCCGAACAGTATGCATTATCAAATCCTTTGGATGAAAAAAAAAATCATTAATAACTTTGAACATTTAACATTATGATTGCATCATCGAGTGGTTCGGGCTAATGTAGCGGCTGTAATTCCTTAAACAATATGCTTTTACTTTTACTACCCTTCTGAGCTTTTTCCGCCTGTTTGAGTGTCTGTCAAAGCCCGTCTTAACTGAACGGACAATTAGTTCACGAACCTTCCAACGTTCACGAGGAAAACAAGAAAAGTTCAACGACGTCCCATGAACTGTTGAGGTTCGCACAAAGGGAAGTAACTATATAATAATATTTTCCTGTGACGGAAACGAATTGAGGTTCTCAGAAAAAGGAACTCATCATGTAAAAACTTTCCCGTTTACGGAAACGAATTTGTGGTTGATCTGTCTCTGCGTCCTCAAGGGCAACATTTGATTTGAATTTGCACTCTTCGTTCGTAAGTAAATATGACATTCAGTGCAGCTGTGATATTCAGAAGTTTGCAGTTCTTTGAGAAAAAAAAAAGATGAATGAAATTTTTGAAAAAGAGATTGATAAAGTCAATGTGAGCGTGCCAGGCCCATCACGCCAAACGATCAATATTTTCAGTTGAGAACCAGTAACCAGTATTTTGTTAACATAAAGATGTTATCTGTCCATTCAGAAAATACTCCCATAAAAAAAACTAACGACTAACAAAGCCACACACACCAAAAAACAAACCAAACCAAAACGAAAAACCCAAAGCCAAATAAACCAACCAACCAACCAACAAAACAACAACAACAACAACAACACACACATACACACACACAACGATCAAGCGATCCTGGCAACCTAACGATCCCAAACAAACAAACAGACAAACAAAGAACAACAACAAAACCGTAATTCGTCAAATGCTGTTTTCAAACACACGAAGATCCATCTTGGTCGGGAATGTAGCGACGACGCGACAAATAGTTGGTTCAGTTGAGACTGGCCTTCATACTTTCACGCATTATTCCATACACACGCATCCATGCATGCACATAATCTTTCCCACCGGGTTCTGAAGAAGAAGAAGAAGAAGAAGAAGATAACGATGAGAATGACAATTATATTCCCCCAGAAAAGCCCCTTGGAAGTCTTCAATAAGATCTGGGAAGGCCTGGACCGAGAGCAAGGCTCTGACCCGGACGTGCTCTCAGGCGACCCCGAGGTGCACCTGGCCAAGGTGAAGGCCGGTCACTACGCGTACCTGGGCGACAAGTCGGCCATCAGCACGTGGCTCAAGACCGAGTGCGACCTGATCACCATCAAGGAGGAGTTCCTGCCCATGCAGTACGCCGTGGGGCTGGTCAACAACTCCGACTACACCCGACTGTTCTCTAAGGAGTGAGTGGGATACTGACATGACATGAGTAGTGGACACGTGATTCACACGTGTTGAATGTTTAAGAGTCTGATTCAGACGTGTTGAATGTTTGAGTCTGATTCAGACGTGGTGAATGTTTAAAGAGTCTGACTCACACGTGTTGAATGTTTAACAGTCATTTTCACATATGTTGAATGTTTAAGAGTCTGATTCACACGTGGTGAATGTTTAAGAGTCTGATTCACATGTGGTGAATGTTTAAGAGTCTGATTCACACGTGGTGAATGTTTAAGAGTCTGATTCACATGTGGTGAATGTTAAACAGTCCTGATTCACACGAGGGTTTGAATGTTTAACAGTCTGATTCACACTGGTACACGATGTTTTAAGCAGTTGGATTACAACATGGTGAATGTTTAACAGTCTGATTCACATGTGGTGAATGTTTAACAGTCTGATTCACACGTGTTGAATGTTTAACAGTCTGATTCACACGTGGTGAATGTTTAAACAGTCTGATTCACATGTGTGAATGTTTAACAGTCTGATTCACATGTGTGAATGTTTAACAGTCTGATTCACACGTGTGAATGTTTAACAGTCTGATTCACACGTGGTGAATGTTTAACAGTCTGATTCACACATGGTGAATGTTTAACAGTCTGATTCACATGTGGTTGAATGTTTAACAGTCTGATTCACACGTGGTGAATGTTTAACAGTCTGATTCACACATGGTGAATGTTCAACAGTCTGATTCACACGTGGTGAATGTTCAACAGTCTGATTCACATGTGGTGAATGTTTAACAGTCTGATTCACACATGGTGAATGTTCAACAGTCTGATTCACATGTGGTGAATGTTTAACAGTCTGATTCACATGTGGTGAATGTTTAACAGTCTGATTCACACGTGGTGAATGTTTAACAGTCTGATTCACACGTGGTGAATGTTTAACAGTCTGATTCACACGTGTTGAAATGTTTAACAGTCTGATTCACACGTGGTGAATGTTTAACAGTCTGATTCACATGTGGTGAATGTTTAACAGTCTGATTCACACGTGGTGAATGTTTAACAGTCTGATTCACATGTGGTGAATGTTTAACAGTCTGATTCACACGTGGTGAATGTTTAACAGTCTGATTCACACGTGGTGAATGTTTAACAGTCTGATTCACACGTGGTGAATGTTTAACAGTCTGATTCACACGTGGTGAATGTTTAACAGTCTGATTCACACTTGGTGAATGTTTAACAGTCTGATTCACACCGTGGTGAATGTTTAACAGTCTGATTCACACGTGGTGAATGTTTAACAGTCTGATTCACACGTGTGAAATGTTTAACAGTCTGATTCACACGTGGTGAATGTTTAACAGTCTGATTCACACGTGTGAAATGTTTAACAGTCTGATTCACACGTGGTGAATGTTTAACAGTCTGATTCACATGTGGTGAATGTTTAACAGTCTGATTCACACGTGGTGAATGTTTAACAGTCTGATTCACATGTGGTGAATGTTTAACAGTCTGATTCACACGTGGTGAATGTTTAACAGTCTGATTCACACGTGGTGAATGTTTAACAGTCTGATTCACACGTGGTGAATGTTTAACAGTCTGATTCACATGTGGTGAATGTTTAACAGTCTGATTCACATGTGGTGAATGTTTAACTTGATGGTCCTGATTCACATGTGGTGAATGTTTAACAGTCTGATTCACACGTGTTGAAATGTTTAACAGTCTATCAAGTAGCATGCGAGGAGAGAGCATTTTGGTTTTGTCTTCTTTTTGCCTTCAAGTTGACTTTACATTTTTTTTTCTGTCCGTCCGTCTGTCTGTCTGTCCCTCTCTATGTCTGTCTGTCTGTCTGTCTGTCCCTCTCTATGTCTGTCTGTCTGTCTGTCTCTGTCTCTGTCTCTCCCCCACCTTTCTCTCTCTCTCTCCATGTTTCTTTCTGCATCTGTCAGCTTGCATGTTTTTTTTTGCCCCCCCCCCCCCCCCACCGCTTCCATTTTTGCCCAGGAGGATGAGAAGTTTTAGGATGATACATTCAGTAAAACAGAAACGCAACAACGACAGGATTATTTCTTTTACAGGTATTTCAAGTGTAATGGGCATTTTAAAGTTATGCAAATGCAGAGGGTTGAGAGAGGGAGAGAGAGAGAGAGAGAGAGAGAGAGAGAAGAGAGAGAGAGAGCGATTCCATGTGTGTGTGTGTGTGTGTGTGTGTGTGTGTGTGTGTGTGTGTGTGTGTGTGTGTGTGTGTGAGAGAGAGAGAGAGAGAGAGAGAGAGAGAGAGAGAGAGTATTGTGCGTTCTTGCGTGCGTGCGTGCGTGCGTGCATGTATGGGTGCGCGTGCGTGTGTGCGTGCGTGCGTGTGCGCGCGAGTGCGTGCGTGTGTGTTGGGTGATAGGAGCGTCGACAGCATCGCAGTTTAAAGTCACGTGTCTATGACATAAGGACACAAAAATGGCGTCTTTCGTTTGGCGCTTAAGATGTGCAATACTAGGATCATCAATAGCCCAACAGCAGCACGGCAACAGCGAGGATGATGACATACGTCGGCGTTTGCAGCAGTTGATTCTTTGTGTCGACGGATAATGCTTACAGAAGGGAACGAGAGAAGGCCCTGTAGTGAACATGATACTGACACTACGGGGAGACAACACATTTAGACGGGCAGCGAAAAGTGCCACTCAAAAACAAAACAAAACAAAAAAGCAAGCAAGCAAACAAACAAACATAAAAAGGCCACACAACAGGATCCGAACCTGCAACACCTGACTGCAAACTCCGTGTCTAGCCACTGAGTCAACCTGGCGTTCTAAGTGAGTATTGAGAACGCCAATCTGAAAAAAAAAATTTTGTTTGTTTGTTTGTTTCTTTCCTTCTTTCTTTATCTATTTTAATTAATTAATAGATTAATTTTTTTTTTTAACAATTGGTACTCCGAAGACCAAACGCGCATATTTTTTTGAGTATGTGTTTGGTGTTCTACCAACTGATGAAACTAAGCATCCCGGCCCTAACAGAGCCTTCATGTTTTGGGAGGAGGAGGAGAAGGGGGGTGGGGGTGGGGGGTCTTAAGTTGTATTCCAGAACAGAACGGAATCTGCCATGCCTGAGTGAAGGAATGTTCAGTCTGATAATCCGAAATTCAGAGATAGCAGACACACTTCCCATCAACCGTATGGCGGCGACAACAACAATGCCGACGACGACGAAAAACGAAAAAAAAAAAAAAAAAAAAAGGCGCGACAAATATTGGCTGTAGTAACAACAGCAGCAGCAGCAGCAGCAGCAGCAGCAGCAGCAGCAGCAGCAGCAGCAGCAGCACAGAACAACAGTAGAAACGGCAGCAACACCAGCAAACACCAGAGCAACAATTCCTGCACCA
>CM065717.1:52784606-52794606 GCA_033310375.1 Conus canariensis
AGGGATTACGCATTGCGTCCACCCCCAGCCCCTCCCCCCTTCCTCGTCCTAGCCTCTCAACGTTGTTTTGACGAGTGTTCCTCGTGTGAACTTATACCCGCTCCATCACCCGAGAAAGCTGATGGTTCATCATATCACCAGCACTTTGTGATGCTGTTAATTTGCCTGATCTGAAAAAAAATTTTTCTTTGATTCACCAACCCAGTGCTGTGAAAGTGATGTTCATTTAAAAACAGGGACACGTATTTGTGGTGAAATGATGACAAAGACTCACATTATTTTCTTTCTTCTTCTTCTTCTTCTTCTTCTTCTTCTTCTTCTTCTTCTTCTTCTTCTTCTCTCCCTCCCTGCCTCCCTCCCCCCCCCCACGTCTCTCTCCTTCCAGGTCTGGGTGAAATAAAAGCATTGGTATTGCTTATCTCATTACCCAGTTAAAACAACATTTCGTTTGGTTTCGTTTTCTTTTCTCTGTCTGTCTGTCTGTCTGTCTGTCTGTCTGTCTGTTCTCTCTCTCTCTCTCTCTAATACGGTGAGCAGTTGATACCTATTTGCTTGTGCTGGTTAATTACTCCTCATAACGAGCTCGAAGAAATTCGTCACTTAACGAGCAAATCTGCAGCTCCATCACTTTACAGTTGCATCACCGTTTTCTTTGAAACAGAACATGATAGTTCCATTTTTCTTGTGAATTTTTTTTTTTTTTTAATGTTCTTTGTTAGAATTGCTGTTTCATTCATCACAATGGCGGATTCTTATCGGTTTAGAATTTTGTCTTTTGTGACTGAACTTCGAGAGGTATTTCATGTGAAGATCCACACAAGAGTTTTATTACACTATTTCCAGACGTCACTCTGAAGAAGCTCAAACGTACTTCTTTTTTTTTGTATTCACGATGTGGAGGGGAATAGTATACAGGGCGGTGTGTTTCGTGTAGTGTGCAGTTTCTCGAAAACCTTGGGCGTTGTCTCAGCGTGGACCTCTGCAGATAAGGGCGGATGTCACGTGACTCATCAGTAGTTGAACATCGCATGAATACCACTCTGAGACGGGTTACAGGGTGGCTCAGGAACAGTTGATGTACATTGTGCAGTGTGTAACTGATTGTTTTTCTTCTTCTCTCCGTCTTTAAAGGAGGCTGAGGCATGTTACATATGTGTTAATAAGCAACTGTTTGAGAGAGGAGAGAGAGAGAGAGAGAGAGAGAGAGAGAGAGAGAGAGGAGAGAGGAGAGAGAGGAGAGTGTGTGTGTGTGTACGTGTGTATGTATGAGAGAAGAGAGAGAGAGAGAGAGAGAGAGAGAGAGAGAGAGAGAGAGAGAGAGAGAGGAGAGAGAGAGAGAGAGAGCGTATGTACAGAGGATATCTGTTTCATATCACGAAAAGTGAACGAGTAAAAAAAAAATTAACAGAAAAAAAAACCTTATTCATGCACACGAGTGTCCCCACCCCCTACACAAAACCCTCCCGTCACTCTCTCTTGCTTTGTGTTTGCGCGTGTGAATGTAGACGGGATATAGATCTCCTACGGTCGCGGAAAGTTTGCAGCCAGCCTCTAAAAAGACACGGAAAGTGGACTGCCATCAATGCCTCTAAAATACCCTTATAATGAAGTGCCGCCGACGTAGCCGTACCTAACAGACTGCCTGTACCCCTCCATTTTGTCGCCCGTCGGTAGGTAAATTGGAAAGGACAAAACTCAACGGAAGTCCTTTACCCGGTCCACATTTTTTAAAAATTCCATTCCAGGTTTTCAGAGTTGATTCCCTTGAACGGACCCCCCCCCCCCTCTCGCTCTCTCTCTCCCCCTCCATCTTACCGCCAAATGCGTTTTGTGTACCAGCTTTCCCAACATGCGCCGAGTGCTTGCAGGACCCACGAGTCCATCTTGCTTCAACATCGAACTGGAGACGACGTTGAGCTGGTGACTTCCCGGTTCAAGTTCTGCACAGGGTAAAAGTTTCCTCCCTGACCGATTTATTCCGAGGCTGTTCGACCTACTTGGTACCATAACAGCTGGCTGGAAGGAACGGGCATCAAAGACCAGGCCGATGATGATCTCTGAACAGAAATGACGTGCATACACATTCGGGCATTCTAGGAATGCAGTGAGACTACTCGGACCTCTGGTATTTTTTTTCTGCAACAATTCTTCTTCTTCTTCTTCAGCGTTCCAGTATGTGGTAGCGTGTGAACTCGTTTTACCCTGTTGGGATACTCACACTATACTCGAGAGTATAGTGAGTTCACTCCGACTTCGTTGAGTGCAGAAATTTGTGTGAAGAGGTTGTGGAAAAAGATAGGTAAAAGACATGGTAGACAGAAAAGACAGTGGACGACAGTACAGCAAAGGAGGAGACAGAGTTATTGAGAGCGAAAGGAAAAGGGGACGTTACTAGCACAGAATGTCCAGAAGGAGGGGGAACTATTTGTACAAAAGACCCCCCGGTATCCTCACGGGGGCTGCGACAATTCTATCGCTTGACAAGCCGTAATCGAAACGGCTTCGGCGTAATGAGTTTCGAATCTTGTTTGGGCCATTTTCTTGTTAATGCGTGTTCCGCCTGTATACATTGTGCTGTGGCCTAGGCTGGCTACATCAGCTGGATGGCAGGAGGATCCTGCAGACAGCTTCTTTCCCGTTGGGCGTAACTCGTAGAGGCAGTTGCAAAGTGAGACGACTGCAGGCTGGAACTCTAAACAAAACTTAAATAAATGTTAGCGAACCGCCAAGAGAAACGTGGACAAACGAGTCACAAGACAAAACACGACGCGTGTCGACCTCTTAGGTTTCTTCAGGCAAGACACAAACAAATAGGACGATGAAAATGAACGATTTTTTTTTTATTTTTTACTTAGCTTAGATCTCTTCAGCACAAGGTAGGCAGGTGTTCTTGCCTGAAGAAGACCTAAGAGGTCGAAACGCGTCGTGTTTTGTCTTGTGACTCGTTTGTCCACGTTTCTCTTGGCGGTTCGCTAACATTTATTTAGGATTTGCAGAGGCAGGTTAAGAGAATCAGAGTAAGGAACAGTGCATGAATGACTATAAACGAAATACTGATATTTTGGTGACAATAGCCATGGGGATGAGAGTGGGATGACGTTGAAGGAGATGGTGGAAGATTAAGGGAGGGGGGGGGGGGGGAGGGGACGGGGATGGAGGGGAGAAAAAGGGTCAGGGGATAGAGAGGGGAGGACAGTTGAGGTGTGTGTGTGTGCTTGCGTGCGTGCGTGCGTGCGTGCGTGCGTGCGTGCGTGCGTGTGTGTGTGTGTGTGTGTGTGTGTGTGTGTGTGTGTGTGTGTGTGTGTGTGTGTGTGTGTGTGTACCTTTACCTGATATTTACAAGTTCTCACTGATGCCTGATCTTCCACTGTTCTTGACCTGATTTACATCTGTACAGACGACAGCCGATCTCTCTCCTGCAAACAACATTGTAATGTTAGTTTGAGAGAGAGAGAGAGAGAGAGAGAGAGAGAGAGAGAGAGAGAGAGAGAGAGAGAAGAGAGAATAATTATCAATGATGTCATGATCTTATTGTGAAATACTTTCACGTGTGTGTTGAAATGTTCTTATTCCATTTGTTTACGATCTTTTCACTTAAACATGTGTATTCTCATATGACGTTCTACGCGTACGTTGTTACAAATGTTTATTACAATGATTTTTCTTGTCGCGTAACCATTCCAGTCACTTTATAACCATCAACACTGTATTCGTAATTCCTGAACAGGTGTACTTTAAAAAAAATTCCCATTACTACCCCTCTCCCTTCTCACCCACATCGCTTCGTTAGACAACAGAGAAAGGAAAAAGACACCCGACACACAATAACTCACGACGTCGACAATGCAAAAAAAAAAAAAAAAAAAAAAAAAAAAGAATATTTCTCTCGGACAGTAGATTATCGACACTTAACGGAATCGATCTTCTGCAGTGAAGACGAAAAGAGCCAAACGCCGTCTGTTTGCCGGGCAACAACCAAACGTCACAGTAGGAGAGCGAAAATGCCGTCCGCTTTCACAGGACATTACTATTTCTGGTCCATCAAAAAAAAAAAAAAAAAAAAAAAAAAAAAAAAAAGATCTTTTTGATTTCTGATCTCAAAAAACGACGTTGTTCTTATTTATATCAAAGATTGCGTTGATTTTTAACCGGAAAGTTGCTGAATTAGTGACACTAGGATGTTGAAACATCGTCGTTGATTTTCACGTCTGTCTGTGTTTCATCTTCGCGTCTTTTGTGGATGTTGGGCAATCGGATCAATCGAATTCTGTGATACGTGTTCTGCAAAGCTTGGGGGATAGTGCGATCTATTTCTTTATTTGTTTTTTTTTTTTTTTTTTGCTATCCCATCTTCTGTGCCACCTCAGTGGCTGTCCACCCACGCCGCTCATTCTAACACCCCGGCAACGGCAATCCACAGGGAGCAGTCAATGTCAAGTCGTCTTGAGGCAACCCACCGGAGGAGACACTGCACTGCTGCCGAGTCACTCCAGTAGTGTTCAGTGGCGCCTGTTCTGATCCAACATATGCAGGACACCATCTACTAAGCTCCCTACTGAGAGCGTGAGTGAGCTCTCCATCCGCAGGGCGCCACCACGTCCGTCCACGGATTTCCATTCAGATTTGTGACTGCAGGGCTGTACTCTGCTTTTACTTTCGTAATATATTCCAGCGTCAACCCAGGCCCGACAGGACAGTGTTGGGTCAGGAAGTTTTAACAACACTCTCAGAAACGCAACCATTAAGTGGATGATACTCGACTGCGTGGTCCCAAGTGAACCCGTAGCAAACTCAATTGTGCCGGTCTGGGCAGAAAAGTCCCACATGCCTCTATGGGAATCGAACCCACGACCTCCCAAGCCAGGAGTCCGTGACGCTAACCACTTCGCCTCAGCGCTGGTGGTTTATTTATTTCTGGGCTTTGAAGCAATAGAAGCCTCGATCAAGTATTTTCCCCCTATAAAGTCGAGTCCTTCAATAGACACAATATGAACAGTAAGGAAAAGTATCAAATTACATACCGTCATCATCCCCTCTGAACCCAATGTTAACTCCGACGGAAAAATCCCGGCTGTACTGAAGCGGCCCGGCGGAGATTCGAACCCGCAACCCCAGGATCACGAGTCGGGCGCTCTACCAACTGAGCTATGCCGGCCCCGCTTACCTGAACGTGTGAGTAAACATTTATCAATAAGAGAGACGCAGCCGAAAGAAAGTCACGTGGCCTGGATGATATTAATATTCATGTACAAAAGAGAACAGAGATGAAAGCCGACGACAAAGTTTATACAGTTTAGTATTTAATGCAGCCCCCCCCCCCCCCCCCCTTTAAAACCCACTCTGTTTTCGTTGTCTGAAAGGACTAGAGATAAAACAAACAAACAAACAAACAAAACCGAAAGTCTTCTAGAATCATGTTTTGTCGTTATCCCCCCCCCCCCCCCCCCCCCCCTTTCCCCCCTACGCACCAAAAATAGTAATGTCCTCTGATTGACTCGTGGGTATTTCTAACTCCCCATCACATTCGTGGACTCGCTGAGCACTGTAAACTGCTTCTCGACTGAGTGGCTGAAATGCTTTTCCATAGTGTTAATCTGTCGCTGATTATTAAAGGCGATTCATTCTTCGAGAACAGTATTAGAATAAAACCAAAAGACCAGTCTGTGAATGGTACATAGAAAAAAAAAAAAAAAAGAATATGATGGTAGCCCGTACAGACATTTTTTTTTTTTTCTCGTTTGCATGCAAGGGTAATGTGATCATGCGAAGGAAGATGCAGGACATGTTGAGCTTTGATTTCCTAAACTTTCTCCTTCCCCGCGTCTTTCGTCTTATCTGTATAAAGAGAGACAGGGCCAAAACAAACAAACAATCAAGAAAAACAAATCCTAACAAACAACAAATTAAAACAACTCAGTCGCTGAATTCATCTTGTTTCCGTGTATAATGCACTTCATGTTTGATAATTGTACACAAGATCATCATTTTCTTGAAGAGGTAGAGGAGGACACTAAGGGCATCAAGCCACTCCTAAGCAAGGACTTCGCCATCTTGGGTGATTGATGAATTATACACCGCTCTTACTTCTTTCCAGGTGCACCTCGAGTACAGTATTGTGTTGTTGTTTTTTGATCACGTGAAGGTTTTTGGTATTTCTCAAACCTGTAGCCTTCGGTGACGGATCTTCAGTGCAGACTAGCTGACGGATCCGACTGTGGATAGAACTACTGCCCCATTGACCTATTTTCATTTGGGGGGTTTTACCATTTTTCACTGTCACTGTGATATAAACATGTCTCTCTGCATGGCCTTGATGAACATGTCAGTGTGATTTTTTGCATCGTTTGAAATTCTGTCCCAGAGAATAAAAAATGTTGTACATTCCATTACTGTTGTTCGCAGTGTGTGTGTGTGTGTGTGTGTGTGTGTGTGTGTGTGGTGTGGTGTGCGTGTGCGTGCGTGCGTGCGTGCGTGCGTGCGTGTGCGTGCGTGGTGGTGTGTGTGTGTGTGTGTGTGTGTGTGTGTGTGTGTGTGTGTGTGTGTTGCACGCGTAGACGCGTGAGATGTCTATGATGCATTTATCAATCCCTCGTTATGATTCAATTTTCTATTACAACATGCTTTATTATTCAACTTACCTGAATTGTCGCACTTGCCATAATTTCTCTTTTACAACAATAAGAACATTATTTCTCTTCATCTTTTCACTCTTTAGGTACAAGTTTTGTCAGAAAAATGTTTAAAGAAAAAAAAATGAAATGTTGTTGTTACACTTATAAATGAAAAGCCATCAACTTCATGTTCTAGTACTTCTGTATCATGCAGGCCAGCTCTTCATCTTCTTTCTTCGTTCAAGGAGGCGGTTTACGTCCCTCGTGGTTGGTCAAGTACTCGTCGAGCTGCCTTTAACAAGGGTTTAATTCTCTATGAACTTGACGCTGGTGTATGCTTCTCTCTGTCTCTGTCTGTCTGTCTGTCTGTCTGGCTGTCTCTCTCTCTCTCTCTCTCTCTCTCTCTCTCTCTCTCTCTCTCTCTCTCTCTCTCTCTCTCTAGCCTTCGCTATCTGAATTGACTCTACTGATTTTGTCAACCTCATCAGAAACTGTTCGAAATTTGTCTTCGGTTTTTGTATATGGCATTTAAACGTAGAAATACATCTACCTCTTGATGTTCTGAATGATTTGTGTTTGGAATGCTTTACAGTCATGAGTATTTATCTTAGTTCATATATCATGTTCACTCACCCCTTCATAAGGGGCCAAGGCTACATGAACAAACCACCCCAATCTCTCTCTCTCTCTCTCTCTCTCTCTCTCTCTCTCTCTCTCGTTTCGCCAGCTGATCTGCTACCTTATCGTATGGGCTCCCATGGTAGGCAAAGGACCGCACTTAAAAAGCGCCCTCCGGCTTTTGTGACCTACCTCCAGTTTCTCCAGCAGAACAAAAACCCTGTTTTCTGCAACAAGAGACTCTAGAGCAGAGGGGAAATGTCTGAGAGAGGAAGAAGGCGTGGTGGGTGCATCAGCTCTGTAAGCCAAGAATCTATGTGACACGCACACACACACACACACACACACACACACACACACACACACACACACACACACACACACACACATACTCATACACACAAACACGCACACACAATCAGGCACACATAAACATATACAAACACGTACACACACACACACACACACACACACACACACACACACACACACACACACACACACACTGGGCGTTACGCGCAGATTATGGTGTGACAACATTTGGATGTTTTAGATGATGGATACTTTGTATTTTATCATCATCGTCGTCATCATCGTCGTCGTCGTCGTCGTCACCATCACCATCATCATCATCATCATCATCATGGTCATCGTCATCATCATCGTCGTCGTCGTCGACGTCGTCGTCGTCGTCCTCCTCCTCCTCGTCATCATTGTCATCATCATTTTGTTGTTGTTGTTATTGTTGTTGTTGTTGTTGCGGGTGTTTGGTCGTCGAGTGCCCGGCAGTTTCTATGTGGCATTGAAGTGCTACCCTATGTATTAAAGGCTGGTGAATCAAAAGACCTGGAAGGTGGAAAGTGCACTGTGTGCTACTTCCAGACTGGGAGAAAATGCGTGGTATACTCTTGATGGTAAACGACCTGAATAGTCCTATGTATTTCTTTTCTTTAAATCTTTGCCAAATCATTAATGTAATGATGGAGAAATTATCAGCCTACACAAGACCAATGATTATGTGCGGAACCTGGTCACTAACCTAGTTGGGCTCCACGAACCACTTCTGGCAACCGTCAAACGACGGAAGATGGTATGTTTGGCCACGTCATTCGTCACAACACCCTCTCCAAAACCATCCTTCAAGGTACCGTTGAAGGAGGGCGCAGACGAGGACGGCAGAGAAAGAACTGGTCCGACAATATAAAGGACTGGACCAAAATGACCATGCCAGATCTCCTCACGACAGCTACCAACAGAAGAGCCTGGAGAGAAACGGCGGTTGCCTCATCACGTCCCCCCCCAACGACCCCAGCGGTCAGGGGAATGACTGACTGACTGACTAAATTGTTCAACATATTATTGTTCAGTCAATCAGTGGGAGATTGCATCTTGTAGGAGATCCAAGTAAAGGCTGTGCTGCACAATTCTTAGCTTCTTCTAGCGTGACTGACGATGCTGAGGTTATCAAACAGCAGAGCTGACCACTCCGATTGTTGACAATGTGTGACCGCCCTTGCCTCTTTGAATGGATCCTCAAGCATACGCTCAAACATTTTCCCCTACATTTTGCCCTGTTGATATCATGATTTTAGTTTTTCAGCAAATTATATCTAAAGCACACTTTCTTTTCGTTTTACTTTTCCACCTTCACTGGCTGCTTTGGGGCACTGCTGGGTTTTATTTTTGAACCCTTGGTGGTGAGAATACCACAGAATTATAGACTGTGGTATATCTCTAGTTGATGCTAAGGGAGCCCAGGCTCACTCAACTGTAGAGTAAGTCTGATCAACGGACTTAAGACATCAAAGCAAACAGTATGACCTGTGTGCAAAATGAAATATGCTTATTCTACTGTTATTATGCAACTAGACACCGATTTTGAATCTGTTCTCAATTTTTTTCCCATGTTACCAGTTTCTTCTCTGATTAATCGGTAAATGTTTCTCCAAACCATTGTATGATATAATGATGGAGACATTAAGGGAAAGATAATCAACGGAAAAAAGGCCTCTGAAAAAACGAAAAGAATGGTCAGTTTGCGGTTCGAGTTAGATTGTTTTGGTTTCCTGCTGGTGAGGGATTGTATGTATGTTTTGGTTTCCTGCTGGTGAGGGATTGTATGTATGTTTTGGTTTCCTACTGGAGAGGGATTGTATGTATGTTTTGGTTTCCTACTGGTAAGGGATTGTATGTATGTTTTGGTTTCCTACTGGTGAGGGATTGTATGTTTTGGTTTCCAAACGGTTTTTCTTTTTTTAATGGAATATCTCAGAAAGTACTTGGATTCAAGATAAACTGGGAGTACGTATACATGCTTTTGCATCTTGTTGTATCTTTACTTCCACCCTTCCCACGTGGGTTTTCCTATTTGCGAGTGTTCATTATTTTTCATATATCGGTGAACAGATTGTACTTTCTCTCGCTCGAATGAATTCCACAAACGACATTCCAGACGCCACCAACGTCCGTTTCGGCGACCAGTAGAACGGACTTTCATTATGCCATGATCACCCGAAGCATCATCCCGCCCGCAGCGCGTGGACTACCAGTAGCAATAACGGCGAAACAGACCTGACTGGACACGGCTGACTTCAACGCAAAAGGGGCTACTGTGTGTGAAGTCCCTGGAGTGCTCCGCACGCGACCTGTGTCCACTTAGGCTAAAGCCATATAAGATTGTCCGTGCGTATCAACTGACCACGACATGTATGTCAGTGACGTGTACACCGTATGTATGTACACTCCATTCCCAGTCGCTCAACACATTGTTT
>CM065717.1:52797106-52804606 GCA_033310375.1 Conus canariensis
CTCTGCAAATAAGGGCCAAATATTTCTAAACACACAGACATGGAGCAAACACGAAAGCAAGCAAACTAACCGAGCAAGCAATTCAAAAATGAAATGCAGTCAATCCAAAATCAACGCAAAAAACTCTATGTCCAATCCACCACACTCAGATGACAAGAGAGGTTATTAAAACAAACAAACAAAAAAAAACCCAACCCAGCAATGTGAAAGAAAATGACGAGCTCACAACGCCCCGGCAAAGACCAAGAACGTCTGACAAAGTCCGGTGAATGTATGTGAACCCCCATCCTCCCCCCCCCCCACCCGGGACAGGTCCAAGAAATGGTTGGGGCCTGGTCAGTTCCTGAACGTGTCGTGTGGTCAGCCCAGCTACCAGGCCAGTGGCTACGTGAAGCTACTCACTGACCAAGGACCTCAGACGGTGCAGATGGTCGTCGACTTCACCTTTACAAGTAAGTGTTAAGGGAACGGTTTTTTTTTAATTTATGGGTTTGGGCGGTTATTGTGTAGCACAACACAAAATACAGCACAAGAAAATACAGTGGAACACAGCTCAACACAGCACAACCTAGTACAACACAACAGCACGTGATACAATACAACAGGACAGGACTCAACACGATGTGACCCAACACAGCACAAGCTGATGCAGCACAGCACAACATGATGTGACACAACACAGCACAACACAGTAAGATATAACACACTACAACACGACACAACACGGCACGGCACAGCACAGAACAGCACAGCACAGCACAGCACAGCACAGCACAGCACAGAACAGCACAGCACAGCACAGAACAGAGCAGCACAGCACAACACAGCACAGCACAGCACAGCACAACACAGCACAACAAACACAACACAGAACAGCACAGCACAGCACAAAACAACACAGAACAGCACAGCACAGCACAGAACAGCACAACACAGCACAGCACAGCACAGAACAGCATAGCACAACACAAGCACAGCACAGCACAGAACAGCACAGCACAGCACAGCACAACACAGCACAGCGCAACACAGAACAGCACAACATAACACAGCACAGCACAGAACAGCACAGCACAACACAGCACAGCACAACACAACACAACATAGAACAGCACAGCACAGCACAACACAACACAGAACAGCACAGCACAGCACAGCACAGCACAGAACAGCACAGCACAGCACAGCACAGCACAGCACAACACAACACAACACAGAACAGCACAGCACAACACAACACAGAAACAGCACAGCACAGCACAGCACAGCACAGCACAGCACAACACAACACAACACAACACAGAACAGCACAGCACAACACAGCACAGCACAGAACTGCATAGCACAACACAGCACAACACTGCACAGCGCAACACAGAACAGCACAACAGAACACAGCACAGCACAGCACAGCACAACACTACACAGCGCAACACAGAACAGCACAGCACAACACAGCACAGCACAGTACCCACAACACAACACAGCGCAACACAGAACAGCACAGCATAACACAGCAGAGCACAACACAACACAGCACAACACAACACACCACAACACAGAACAGCACAGCACAGCACAACATAGAACAGCACAGCATAACACAACACAGCGCAATAAACACAGAACAACACAGCACAACACAACACAACACAGCACAGCACAACACAGAGCAGCACCGCACAACATAGCACAGCACAACACAGAGCAGCATAACACAGCACAGCACAGCACAGCACAACATAGCACAGCACAACACAACACAACACAACACAACACAGCACAGCACAGCACAGCACAGCTCAGCACAGCACAGCACAGCACAACACGACACGAAACAACAGCACGATACTATGCACTACGACACGACACGACACGACACGACACGACACGACAAGACACGACACGACACGACACGACACAACACATCACTTCTATTCTTTTGTGAAGGAGTTTGTCTTGCTTCCCTTCTTGCCCCATCCCGCCTAGCAGTGATGATCGTGCTTTATGGAGTAGTCAAAGGCTTTGTGGAAGGCTGAACGTCCATGTGTCCGACCATTTTGAATTGATTTTGACCTTACGGATTAAATCATTGTCTGACCTCATCGATTTGTTGTCTGGTTTTCTGGGAGATCTGACTGTCTAATTGTTTTGTTTTTTGTCCCTCTGGGTGTCTTTTCGTCTGTATTTTCGTCTGACGTGTTCCTTATCATCTGCCCTTTCTAGTGTGTATAAATGTTTGACTTTCTGAGTGTCTTACTGTCTAACGTTTTGAGTGTAACAATGTGTTACTCACTGGATATGCCATAGATTGACCTTCCTAGGGATATCATTATCTTGCTTGCTTTGTTGGTGTCTTATTATCGGACTCGCTGAGTTTTACAAAATTGTGATTGTCTGGATGTATTATTGTCTGACATTTCTGACTGTGCCATTGTTTGATCCTCTGACAAATATCATTGTCTAGTGTTCAAAGTGTATTATCATGAGACCCTTCGGGCTACACTATATCCTCTGACAAATGTCATTGTCTAGTGTTCAAAGTGTACTATCATGAGACCCCTCTGGCTACACTATATCCTCTGACAAATATCATTGTCTAGTGTTCAAAGCGTACTATCATGAGACCCTTCTGGCTACACTATGATCTACTCGTCTGAGTGAGTTAGTTTTCATTTTCCGAGTGGGTTATATTGTAATCTTCTGAGTGTGTTAATGTCTGCTGTTCTGGGTGTGCTAATGTCAGCTGTCCTGAGTGTGTTAACGTATGCTGTTCAGGATGTGCACTAATGTGTGCTGCTATGAGTGTGTCAATATTTGCTGTGGTGAGTATACTAATGTCTTCTGTTCTGAGTGTGTCAATGTCTGCTGTGGTGAGTATACTGCTGTTGTGAGTATACTAATGTATTATGTTGTGAGTGTGTCGATGTCTGCTGTTGTGACTATACTGATGTCTTCTGTTCTGAGTGTGTCGATGTCTGCTGTTGTCAGTATACTGATGTCTTCTGTTCTGAGTGTGTCGATGTCTGCTGTTGTGAGTAAACTGTCTTCTGTTCTGAGTGTGTCAATGTCTACTGTTGTGAGTATACTGATGCTTCCGTTTTAAGAGTGTTAATGTCTGGTGTTGTGAGTGTCTAATGTCTTCTGTTCTGAGTGTGTCAATGTCTGCTGTTGTGAGTAAACTGTCTTCTGTTCTGAGTGTGTCGATTACTGCTGTTGTGAGTATACTAATGCTTCCGTTTTAAGAGTGTTAATGTCTGGTGTTGTGAGTGTCTAATGTCTTCTGTTCTGAGTGTGTCAATGTCTGCTGTTGTGAGTAAACTGTCTTCTGTTCTGAGTGTGTCGATTACTGCTGTTGTGAGTATACTAATGTCTTCTGTTCTGAGTGTGTCGATTACTGCTGTTGTGAGTATACTAATGTCTTCCGTTTTAAGAGTGTTAATGTCTGGTGTTGTGGGTATCTAATGTCTTCTGTTCTGAGTGTGTCGATGTCTGCTATTGTGAGTATACTAATGTCTTCTGTTTTAAGAGTGTTAATGTCTGGTGTTGTGAGTATCTAATGTCTTCGGTTCTGAGTGTGTCAATGTCTGCTGTTGTGAGTATACTAATGTCTTCTGTTTTAAGAGTGTTAATGTCTGGTGTTGTGAGTATCTAATGTCTTCTGATCTGAATGTTTAAATGTCTGCTTTTCTAAGTTGTTCAGTGTCTGCCGTTCTGACTGTGTGGAGGTTGCTGTTGTGGGTGTGTTAAAGTCTGCTCTTATGAGTGTCTCGATATCTCCTGCTCTCAGTGGATCAATGTCTACTGTTATTGCCTGACCTTTTAAACGTGTTGGTGTCTGACTTTAAAGAGTATTGTGTTTGACCTCTCTGAATGTGTTGGCGTCTGACCTCCAAAATAAGTCCTGATATGGTCTTACGTGGGCGTCTGGACTTTCACACAAAAACTGAAACCGATGTTCTGAGTTGGCTTCAGAATTTATGATCATCTGACTTTCTGAGTTTACCATTATCTGACCTTCTGATTATTTACTATTATCTGACCTTTTGGGTTAACTATCATCTGGCCTTCTGAGTTGACTATTTTGTGATCTTCTGAATTCACTGTGATCTGACCTTATAAATGCACTCTCATCTGACCCTCTGAGTTTACTAGTGTTTGACCTCAGAGTTTACTTTTGTTTGACCTCTTGAGTTTACTATCATCCTGCATTCCCAGTTTGCTATTTTCTGACCTTTTCACACTACTTTTATCCGACCTTCTGAATCAATTATTCTTCAACTTTTTGAATAATTGTTAGATTTGGTGAATGTATATGACCTTCTAAATGTTTTAGTTGCGAAGTGAAGCGACTGCAGGCGGAAATCTAAACAAACTTTAAATGTAATTAATAGCCAACCGCCAAGAAAACGTAGACAAACAAACCACAAGACAAAACACAACGCGTTTCGACCTCTTAGGTCTTCTTCAGACAAGAGACAAAACACTCAGGACAACGAACATGAACTAGCAATCACTTATCTTCATTCACTTCGGCGCAAGATGGGCATTGAATAAAAACAAGGCTGTCAAGGAGACAATGTGTGAGTCGAGGTAGTAATGATGATAGTTATATTGCTGATAGGAATAATGATAATGGTAATGATGATGATCAGAATATGAATGTAATAAATAAAGACAGGATTACTACCACTTTTGGTGATAAGATGGCGGCAATAGTAGTTCTAGTAAATGTTTTAGTTTCTAACCTTTTCACTTTCTTATTGCGTGACTTTTTGGTAGGTGAGTTACCGCCCTGGTTTTCCGAATGCATTCTTGTCCGATCCTCTGAGTGTATTAATGTCCGACCTTCTAGATGTGTTACTGTCAAACCATCTGTGTGAACCTTTGTCTTACCTTCTAAAGTGTCTTATTTGTCTGCTGAGCTGTTGAGCGTATTGCTATCTGATCATCAGGAGGGGGGTTGGGGGGGGGGGGGGGGGATTACTGACCTTCTATGTTACTGTTCGTCCATGTATTTGTTTGACTATCTATATTCAAGATCGAAAACGCTGCGCCAGTCTTGAATAAAAGTCAATTTGTATTTGTTCAATTCTCTGTTTGTTGTTGCTGTGTAGAATATCTGTCCGGTATAGGGTATATCTTCAGGCTTGGAACATCCTTTTTGGGGATGTTTCCTTGTTTGTTCTGTGTGCTTTTGGGGGAAGTTTCCTTTTTTTTTTGTTCTATGTGCTCTGTGATGTCATGTCTGCTAGGCGATTCAGTGTCGTAAGCAGCAATATTCGTTTGGAGGTACGGGCGTGTATTTATATCATCATGGGAGCAAGAGTTACCCTACTCGTTCGTTATTTATCTTCCATATGTATTACGACATGATTCTCATGGTGAGTCATTGTCTCTGACCTCTTCTGTCCTCCCAGATGGCACTCACCGGTACCCCAAGGTGGATGTTCGTAACAACGTGCAGCTGTCTGATGGATGGGTTCATCTGACTGGATCCTTCTCCTTGCCCTCTGCACGTGAGTGTTTCACACATCCATGGACAGCGCTTCGACACTGCATGCATTTTGTTCCAAGCAATATCAGGGCAGTTCTCGCTTCGATGATGATGATGATTTGAAATCTGATGTCTGCATCACACGTCTGCATTACGTAATGAAGAAGATAAAAAGAGGAGGAGGAGGAGGAGGAGGAGGAGGAGGAGGAGGAGGATATAACGAGGTAAAGAAGTGGAAAAAGAGCGAAGCAAATTGAAAGAAAGAAAGAACGAAAGAAAGAAAGAAAGAAGGAAGGAAGGAAGGGAGGAAGGAAAAAAGGAAAGAAGGAAAGAAAAGAAAGAAAGAAAGGAAAGAAGGAAAGAAGGAAGGAAGGAAAGAAGGAAGGAAGGAAGGAAAGAAGGAAGGAAGGAAGGAAGGATGAATGAAAGAAAAAAGGAAGGAAGGAAGGAAAGAAGGAAGGAAGGAAGGAAGGAAGGAAGGAAGGATGAATGAAAGAAAAAGGAAAGAAGGAAGGAAGGAAGGAAAGAAGGAAGGAAGGAAGGAAGGAAGGAAAGAAGGAAGGAAAGGAAGGAAGGAAGGAAGGAAGGAAGGATGAATGAAAGAAAAAAGGAAGGAAGGAAGGAAAGAAGGAAGGAAGGAAGGAAGGATGAATGAAAGAAAAAAGGAAAGAAGGAAGGAAGAAAGGAAAGAAGGAAGGAAGGAAGGAAGGAAGGATGAATGAAAGAAAAAAGGAAGGAAGGAAGGAAGGAAGGAAAGAAGGAAAGAAGGAAAGAAGGAATGAAGGAAGGAAAGAAGGAAGGAAGGAAAGAAGGAAGGATGAATGAAAGAAAAAAGGAAGGAAGGAAGGAAAGAAGGAAGGAAGGAAGAAAGGAAGGAAGAATGAAAGAAAGAAGTAAGGAAGGAAGGAAGCAAAGAAGGAAAGAAAGAAAGAAAGATAGAAAGAAGGAAAGAAAGAAAGGATGGTAGGAAGGAAGAAAGAAAGAAAGAAAGAAAGACAAGAAAATGATAATGAAGAACAACAAAGATGAGACTGGACAGAGAGGAAAGAGAAAAAAAAGACGGTTCGAACACGATATGAAAAATCAGTAAACAATACTTTGATCAGAAAATCGAGGATTTTTATTTCAAAGAGCACCGTTTTGGTAGTACCCATGACACTGAGAGAGAGAGAGAGAGAGAGAGAGAGAGAGAGAGAGAGAGAGAGAGAGAGAGAGAGAGAGAGAGAGAGAGAGTTCAAAGTTCTTTATTCGTATTTGGGCCACAGGCCTATATACAACGAGAGAGAGAGAGAGAGAGAGAGAGAGGAGAGAGAGAGAGAAGAGAGAGAGAGAGAGAGAGAGAGAGAGAGAGAGATTCAGATTCAGATGATTTATTCATATAACAGGCCAAGGCCCCTAATGATCCACATTAGAGAGGAGAGAGAGAGAGAGAGAGAGAGAGAGAGAGAGAGAGAGAGAGAGAGAGAGAGAGAGAGAGAGAGAGAGAGAATGAATGAATGGGTATATAGATATGAAAAGGAGTGGGGTTGAAGAACTGAGGGAGAAGTCAGGCAAGAAACAATTCAAGCTGTAAATGATACCATCTATTTTTTTTTTATATCAGTTTTGCAAAGTCAACATCTTATGGAAACTCTAGAACTATACACAGCATAGCCTATGGTCTGAAAACTACGCTACCTTTTTCGGTTTCTACCTTTTGTTGCTCTTAAATGCATCATCACATGACTCCTTTTTGTACTCCCAGTTCTTATAGAACAGGGAGTACTTTACAATGGGAACGAAGAAATGCTGTCTGTGTGTCTGCCTGTGTGTCTGTCTGTGTGTCTGTCCGTGGTCAAAATGTGTTCCACTCGCTCCATACAAAACTTCTGGGCTGATCTTTCTGAAAATTTGCAGGTATGTTCATTATGGGTCACGAATGATGCCCGATGTTTTATTTTACCAGAATAGCCGTTACTAACGGCTATAACGGCCCAAAACGGTTTTCCTTCTTTATGGAATAT
>CM065717.1:52807106-52809606 GCA_033310375.1 Conus canariensis
TTTTTGTTTTTGGCTCTGCTGGAATTGGAACCCGCAACTTTTAGATGGGTGGGCGTCTGAAGGCGTGCATTTTTCAGACGGATGTCTTGCCCCACTGCTAACAGACACCTAGTCTACCTTGAGAAATTTAAGCCTTATGAAGTTCACTTTTGTTCCTCCCCGACCAGCAGCTAGTTCACATATTTCGTTGTTTCCTACTCAAGTCTGTTCGTACGCCTGTTGGGAGTCTCCCGTCAACTTCAGAAAGTATGCTGAACTCAGCACTGCAGAACATGACGCTATCCCCGTTCAAAATTGAAGGCAAAGGATACCACATTGTCGTCGTCCTGAGGTACAATACTATAACCAATTATTCCATGTCACATTACTACCTCAGCGTCTCTGCTGTGTATCGCAGAAAGTGCCCCTTGCAGGAAAACAGGGATAACACTGTGAAACACGGAAGAAGCCAAGGGTAGGCAAGTCAGCCTTTTCATCTCCATCTGGTTTATTTTTACGAGTTTGTTCTATGGTGTTTGAAACTGATGGTGAGAAAATTGTTTATACTGATAAACATGTAGCTGACAATGATCAGCGTTTGTTCGTTCTTTTTCTTTCTTTCCTTTCCTTTTCCTTTTTCTTTGTAGTGTGTTTTCGTAAACATGAACGAATGTCTATGAAAGGGGAGGAGCGGTAGACTTGTATTCCCATTACAGTTCAATGTAGTAATACGTGTGTCGGGTCACGCGATTTCTCAATGCCGTTAACTCTCTAGGCCAGTTCACCAAATCACAGCCTGGTGTATATATTTTTTGTGCTGCGCGCGCGCGCGCGCGCGCAGCGTTTGTGTGTGTGTGTGTGTGTGTGTGTGTGTGTGTGTGTGTGTGTGTGTGTGTGTGTGTGTGTGTGTGTGTGTGTGTGTTCGTTCGTTCGTTCGTTCGTTCTTCTGTTTAACGTCTGTTCACTTTGAGTGATATTAGACGTGAATGAATGAAGAGAATGACTGAAGGAATGAATGATTAAGTGAATAATCCTATATGTTATATAAGCGTGTATGTAGGCCTTTGTATGTGAGGGTATACGCGTATGTATCTGTATATGTATCTAAACAAAACAAAACAACAACAACAACACCCCCCCCCCCCCCCCCCCCCCCCCCCCTAGAATCTTAAATACAACAATTAATGGATAAAATGCCCACTTCACCTTCGATGCAAAAACAAACAAACAAAAAAATCCACACACACACACACACACACACACACACACACACACACACACACACACACACACACACCACACACACACACACACAAACCCGAAAACAAAACAAAAACAAAAACAAGCAAACGAACACACCCCCCCCCCCCAAAAAAAAAAAAAAAAAAAAAAAAAAAAAAAAAAGAAAAAGAAAAAAAAAAAATCCAAAATTGTCGTTGACAGCTAGGGATCAGAAAATAAGTCTTCCCTATCTGTTTTCCGCGATTATTATTATTATTATTTTTTTTTTTTTTTTCAATTATACGCCATAAAAAGTGATGTCATCTAACCCATGGAAATAATTATTCTAATAGTTACTCTCTCGTTGACATGTTGATAGTAAATGGAGTTAAGATGACGCGATGAACGTAGTCTTCCATTGCCTTCATGAAAGTTACAGTATCTGTTTTTTTATGTAGTCTCCCTGATCTGCGGATTACATCCCCTTGTAACTAGGGGAGACAAATTCATCGTTCTTATCCATTACTGAATGTTCCTCTTCATTGTGCTATGCCATACCACTGTCTTATTATGGGAGAGGAAGTGCTAGTTCATACATATCACTTAATGTCTCTGTTCACTTTTGTATATCCCTTTGTCTCATTACAGAAGAAAGAATGATTCTTCCTGTTCAGTAATCAAGGTTCCTGGTCACTGCATTAAACACACACACACACACACACACACACACACACACACACACACACACACACACACACACACACACACACATCTATATATATATTACCATATATACATGCAATTCTATCATTAAAGTCCCTTGAGGAAGACCAAAAGTGGTCGAAATATTGGGAAAGTTTTTACGTGATTGTTGTTGAATTCTTTGTTTGGATGTATATATATTACCATTTTGTCTTGTTACTGGAGAAGAAATCATCCGGCTTCTTTTTAATTAATGCTCAAGATCATCCTATAACATTCCTTTCATCCCAATATAAGGAATCATTCTTCGTGTTTATCATTCAGTTCCCGTCAACACATTGCAACGTTTTGTCTCACTATGGGAGAGGAAGTTATCATTCCTGTTTATTATGCAATGTTCCCGGTCATCCCATTACGTTATACCTGTTCTCAATGCTGGAGAAATGACCCTTCCTGTTTTACGTCAGTTGTTCCTAGTCATCATGTTATATCCTATTGTCCATTATGTTGTACCTGTTCTCAATGCTGGAGAGAATTACCCTTCCTGTTTTACGTCAATTGTTCCTAGTCATCACGTTAAATCCTATTGTCTTCTGAA
>CM065717.1:52814606-52827106 GCA_033310375.1 Conus canariensis
GAAACAATCAATCACTGACTCTGTGACTGTAGGCTTGAAACGATCAATTACTAACTCTGTGACTCTAGGCTTGAAACAAATAATCACTGACTCTGTGACTCTAGGCTTGAAACAAACAATCACTGACTGTGACTTTAGGCCTGAAACAAACAATCAATGCCCAGCTCTCTGAGCCCCTCTGACACCGGTCCCCCAACCACCCCTCCTCCTCTTGTCCACCCACATCTGCCGCAAAAAAAAAAAAAAAAAAAAAAAAAAAAAAAAAAAAGAAAGAAAAAAAAATCCCACTTCTGCCACAAAAGATGGTTTGTATTACAAAAACAGTCACCATGTATTGTGATTTCCTTTTTTTCGTATTCGTTCAATGTTGTTTTTCGTTCTTTGCGCCTCTTTCTCTTCCTCTTCTTTCCCCCGTCTTTCTTTTTTTTTTTCTCGCTTTATTCGTTCTCCTTCTTTTCTTTCTTCGGTCTTTGTATGTCTTTCTATCCTACCAGGAGAGAGGAGGGGAAAGAGCGAATTAAGTCCTCACGTTGACCTGACCGCGTGCAATGACTCCTTCATAGAGGAAAGAGCGAAGTAAGTCCTTACGTTGACCTGACCGCGTGCAATGACTCCTTCATAGAGGAAAGAGCGAAGTAAGTCCTTACGTTGACCTGACGGCGAGCAATGACTCCTTCATAGAGGAAAGAGCGAAGTAAGTCCTTACGTTGACCTGACCGCGTGCAATGACTCCTTCATAGAAGAAAGAGCGAAGTAAGTCCTCGCGTTGACCTGACCGCGTGCAATGACTCCTTCATAGAGGAAAGAGCGAAGTAAGTCCTTACGTTGACCTGACCGCGTGCAATGACTCCTTCATAGAAGAAAGAGCGAAGTAAGTCCTCGCGTTGACCTGACCGCGTGCAATGACTCCTTCATAGAGGAAAGAGCGAAGTAAGTCCTTACGTTGACCTGACCGCGTGCAATGACTCCTTCACAAGCAGACTGATGTTGAAACTGCGTGCTGATCCCACCTCTTTATGCTTCATAAATTCCCGCAAAGGGTGCCCATCTCTTACCTCCCTCCCCCCACCTCCCCGTTTTATCTCTTCATTCTCTCCCCCACCCTCCACTTCTCTCGCCACCCTCGCCCCCTGTCTACTCAATTTTGCTACGTTCTTTTTTTCCCCCCAACCATTCCTTTTCCTTTCTTTCTTTCTTTCTCAAGGGAAAGAGGATAGACGAGGAGAGATGCAGCCAGAGAACCTCATATTGAAACTATGAGATGGACAGTCGTGCTCCAGCCAAACGGGGTGGATGGGTAGGAAAACATGTCGTCGTCAATGTGTATGATTCAGCGAGCGAGCTTTGCGGTGACTAGGGAAAGTGAGAGTCAACTGCCCTTTAAGATGATTTGTTTAACAACATTCCATCGTTGTTTCACTTGGTTTTTTTTTTTGCTGTCTCATTATCTGTGACTATCTCACCCTCCCTTTGTCACGTGAACACCCCCCCTCCCAGTGGTACTATTCTTGTGCCATTTTTCCGGCTCATCCATGCTCAAGCAAACTCAGTCTTGTCCGATTCTAGCGCCAACACTACAGTCCAGAGGTAGTCAATCTGTTTCAGATCGCCTTGAGGTAACCCACCGGAGGACACACTGCGCTGCTGCTGAGTCATGTCCATGTGTACATTGATGCTTACTCTGATCCAGTTTATGCAGGACACCATCTACGAAAAGCCATCTGCTAAAGACAAGATTTGTTCCTTTTAGTCTTGGAGCCAGCGTGTGGTAGCGTCTCTCTCCGGAGGGTGCCACTACACGCCCATCCACCAAAGACATAATCCATAAACACGTTGCACCATTAAAAGATTAGAATGACTCACAGAAGGTGTGGACAGTTCATAGAAAATATGTAAAGTGTTTTCTTAGTTACAAATTCGCGTGAAAAAAATGCTGTAAAGCATTGGCAACAATCGCTATTTCTGCCATTTTGTTAGACTCAGAGACAAGACATTTAGTCAAGTAATCTTGCCGTTTCGTTACAGTTTTAGAATCGTTCGTTTGTGTGCTGGCTGGCTTGCTTTGTTGTCAGTAGCCAGGGTAGGGACTGTGTTTCTGTGCAGCCTGGAGCACTGGGACGTGAACAACGAGAACCTGCACGGTCAGTGGTACCAGGACCGGCTGCAGGATCCTGACTACCACCTGGAACTCTTCCGCATCGCCCATCACTACGACCCCTCCGTCAAGCTCTTCCTCAACGATTACAACGTGGTGGCCAACGGCTATTCCACAGAGGTGAGGAGAGGAATGGGAGTGCAGGGGTGTCAATAGCAGAGAGTTGGTTGAGCGAAGAAGCGCTGATATTTTCAGGGAATCATGCATTGATGACTGTTTTTATTCCATGTTTATAGGTGATCGTGCGCCCAACTTTACCCCTACTACAGCTTTTGTTGTCGTTGTTGTTGCTGCTGCTGCTGCTGCTAATAAGGGAGAATTGATTAAAAAAAAACACTCTCAGGCGAATATCGCTTTCAAAATGACTTTGATATTGCTGTCTGTGTTTTGTGTTTGAAATAAAAGTTGTGATGCTGTTATTTTAATGATCAACCGGTTTCTGACCACACAATTTCAATCAGCTCTGTCACTTACCTGGTAATCTTAGTTGTAGAAACCACATATTTGATACAAAAAATATACAAAAACTTACAACCTCCTCTCAAATGGTACTCTTTGTCACTACTATGATATGTGAAAATGTCTTTGGTTTACATCTTTAAAAAACAAAAACAAAACAAACTACGGCCACTGTTTATTTCTGGCGTCCGAGCAGCAGCAGCAGTATGAATGAAGTTTGTTTGCAGTAGTATGAATTCATTTTGTTGCAGCAGTATGAATTCATTTTGTTGCAGCAGTATGAATTCATTTTGTTGCAGCAGTATGAATTCATTTTGTTACAGTAGCATGAATTAATTTTGTTGCAGTAGTATGAATTTTGTTGTAGTAATATGAATTAAGTTTGTTTGTTCTCCCTCTTTCTCTCTTTCCTCGACATCCCTTCCAGTTTTCCCGTCTTATTTTTTTCAAACATAGTCCATTACGTAATGTTTCTGGTGATAAGAACTGAAGAGGATACTTAGGGATAAACGCTGTCTCTCCCTCCCTCCCTCCCTCTCTCTCTCTCTCTCTTCTCTTTTTTCTCTTCTCTTCTCTTCTCTGCTCTCTCTCTCTCTCTCTCTCTCTCTCTCTTCTCTTTTTTCTCTTCTCTTCTCTTCTCTGCTCTCTCTCTATCTCTCTGTCACTCCCTCCTTTCTCTCTTTTCCTCTGTGTCTGTCTGTCTGTCTGTCTCTTACTTATGAAGAATTTTCGCACATGAAGTTGTATTTCAATTGGAATCAGACACAAAGGTTTGTCCTAAAATGTGTTGATTCAGTTCATTTTTAATTCTTCGCAGCCCAGCTCACCGCCGTGACTCTGTCAGTGCTGTGTTTAGAGGTATCAGACACGTGTTTGTGTCCTACGGGGTATCGAACAGGAAGTTTTGTTTCGAGATATTAGACACGAAACGAAAGTGTATGTTGTAGGAATTGACGCTGAAATCAAGCAGAAGACTGTGGGAGACAGAGAGAAGTGTGTGCAGCATGTGTTGAACGTTGTCGTGCAGGCCTACCTGGCTCAGGCTCAGGAGGTGTCCAAGGCCTACGTGGGGCTGTACGCCCTGGGGGCTCAGTGTCACTTTGGGGACGAGGTCCGACCTGACCCTGTGCTCATGAAGGTCAGTCAGACGTTCTGAGTGTGGGGGTGACCGGTACGTGGATGGACGTGCTTGATTTTGATACCCAGGCACTGATGTATGTTTATCGGCTGTCAGAAAGACATACATTTCTACAGTCCTTTATAACATTTTTTTAAATTGATTTTCAATTTTCCTCCTCCTACTCCTCCTTGTCCCCCTCTCCTCCCTTTTCTCGTCTGCCTCCTCCTCCTCCTCCTACTTCTTCTTCTCTTCTTCTTCTTCTTCTTCTTCTTCTTCTTCTTCTTCTTCTTCTTCTTCTTCTTCTTCTTCTTCTCCTCCTCCGTCTCCTCTTCCTCCTCTCCCTTTTTCTTCTTCTCCATCTTCTTCTTCTTTTGCTGCTGCTGCTGCTGCTGCTGCTGCTGCCGTCTAAGATGGCGAGAGCAATGTATAGGGGAAAGTCATTTTCACATCGTCTTCTTCTTCATCTGCTGCTGCTGTCGTTGCTGCGTCCCCCGATGTCTTAGATGGCGAGTGTTATGTCATAGGGATAACCCCGCAGTCCACCCCAGAGACCCAGTGTCTTCCTGGAGCTCTGCCATACACGGCCATGGTTGAGGCCGTAGGGTGTGAGATACCGAGGAGGGTGACCTACAGATATTGGTGCTCATGTTGAGATACTGAGAAGGGTGACCTACAGATATTGGTGCTCATGTTGAGATACTGAGGAGGGTGACCTACAGATATTGGTGCTCATGTTGAGATACTGAGGAGGGTGACCTACAGATATTGGTGCCCATATTGAGATACTGAGGAGGGTGACCTACAGATATTGGTGGTCATGTTGAGATACTGAGGAGGGTGACCTACAGATATTGGTGGTCATATTGAGATACTGAGGAGGGTGACCTACAGACATCTTTGGTGCTCATGTTGAGATACTGAGGAGGGTGACCTACAAACATCTTTGGTGGTCATATTGGGATACTGAGGAGGATGACATACAGACATCTTTGGTGGTCATGTTGAGATACTGAGGAAGGTGACCTACAAACATCTTTGGTGGTCATGTTGAGATACTGAGGAGGGTGACCTACAGACACCTTTGGCGCTCATGTTCAGATACTCCTGGAGCTCCACCAGACACGGTCATGGTTGATGCCTTAGGGCGATCTAGGACTGCAGACTGTGGGCTGAGGTCCCTGGACCTGGACCACTCGGACCTTCATCCCTGTAGAAGATCTTCATTCGGTAGAGATAGAAGATGAACAGCATGGTCCTGTTCAGAGCCTGAAGATGAGTGACTGTCTGCGCTCGGTCCGGCTGATGGATGCAGTCCTTCGAATGAGACTATTAACCGAGGTTCCGTGTGTGAACGCACGCATAACATCTTGCACACACACGTAAAATCCCATCACCAACTTTCGGAAGAGAAGGCCAGTTTGGCCGTTGGTATGGATGACACGTTACACATAGCATGCACCCTGCGTGAGAAATGGCAAGAATGAAGGAAGTAAGGAAACTGAGTGAACGATATTGAACGATACTGACTGGATGACACGGGGAAACGACTGAATGAAGCGCTAGCTGGCAGCTCTTCAGTCGGCACTACCCAGGTAGGCAGCCCGTTGCGTAAACGAGTGTGGATTGTAAAGCGCTTAGAGCTTGGCCTCTAGCCGAGAATAGGCGCTATATAAGTATTCATTATTATTATGAGGATGATGATGCTGAACTCTACCCCCCTCTCCCAAACCTCCAGGAGAAAGTGTACCCCCTTCGTGGTTCTTAGAAAAAAAATGTTATCTCCTTACGAGGTTTCTGCCTGAAATCAGTAGCTTCATCCTGACCCTAACATAATTTTTCTGTCTGTCCCGTCTGCTGTGCCCCCTCAGTGACATTACACCCACGCCGCTTATTCTGATACCCTGTCCACAGCCACAGCCACAGCCCGGCCCAGCCCGGCTCGCAGGAGCCCCCGGCACAGGCAGCAGTCGATGTCAAGTCGACAAGAGGCAACTCACCTGAGGAGACACCGCACTGCCGCCCAGTCACTTCGGAGGTGTTCAGTGGTGCCTGCTCTGATCCAACATACGCAGGACACCACCTACTAAACACCCAGTAATGGCTTAGTCACGGAGCCGGTGCGAGTGAGCTCTCCCTCCAGAGGGCGCCACCACCTGACCCTAATATAATATTGATTTTTCCCGCCACTCGAAATCATCCAATCTAATCCAAGACAAACCATTCACTGCAGTGTACAAAACGTCTCTGCAGGGGCGCCTGGACACTTTGGCGCGGTCGGGACTGCCCATATGGGCCACGGAGCTGGACGTGCAGGCGCAGGACGAGCAGAGGCGGGCGGAGTTCTACGAGGCGGCGCTGAGGGCGCTGTACGGGCACCCTGCAGTGGAGGGCATCCTCTTCTGGGGCTTCTGGGACCAGCTGCACTGGAGGGGAGAGAAGGCCGCTCTCGTCAAGGGCGCTAATCTCGAGGTGGGGGATGGGGGGGTGGGGATGGGTAGGTGGCGAGGGGATGGATGCAGAGGAAGTGGGGGATAGGGTTGGTCGGGGAGAGTATGAGGGTGGGGAATGTTTTGGGGATACTGTGTGCTGTCTTTAATTGATGTCGTCGCAGTTTTTGTTTCGTTTTGTTCTGTTTTGTTACCATGGTTTGCCATCCCACCCCTCCTTAAACTATCTGTCAGTAACCAGCACCCCACCCCCTTTCTCTGTCTGTCTGTCTGTCTGTCTTTCTCTCTCTGTCTCTCTCTGTCTCTCTCTGTCTGCCTGTCTGTCTGTCTGTCTCTGTCTCTGTCTCTGTCTCTCTCTCTCTCTCTCTCTCTCTCTCTCTCTCTGTCTCTCTCTCTCTCGTGCGTACTGCTGTTACTGATACATTGTTGCCGGTTCATTAAAAACCGTAGATGTTGTTAGTATACCCATGTTGGAAGAACACGATTCATAAAGGCATCTCTCTGTTCGTCTGTCTGTCTGTCTGTCTGTCTGTCTGTCTGTCTGTCTGTCTGTGTCTCTCTCCATTGATAACTAGTAATAGGAGGATCTCTCTCTCTCTGTGTGTGTGTGTGTGTGTGTGTGTGTGTGTGTGTGTGTGTGTGTGTGGTGTTTTTCTTTTTTTTTTTTTTTTCGTAATCAATTCATTCATTCTTGTTTGTTGTTTCAGTATTTTTTTTTTCATCTTTAAAAATATCTATACAATTTTCATGGAGAAACACTCATCCTTTTTTTGTATATTTGAAAATACGTGGATTTGTTTAAAGTTTTGTAACTTTTTATTTTTGAAGAGACGTATATTTGTTTGAAGATTTGTCGTAAGTTTTAGTCACCAGTCATGCTCAGGTACTTGCTAGTCATGATTAGGCCCTTAGCGGGGCACGGGCTGGAGGAAAAAAGTGTTTGCTTACGTGTTACGCTAGGAAATAAAGACTCTCTCTCTCTGTCTTCCTCTCCTCTCTCTCTCTCTCTCTCTCTCTCTCTCTCTCTCTTACACAGACACACAGACACACGGACACGCAGACGCAGATACACAGACATGCAGACGCGCAGACACAGACACAGACACAAAACACACACACACACACACACGCGCGCGCGCGCGCGCGCACGCACGCACGCACGCACACACGCACGCACGCACACACACACAGTTAAATGCTGGCTGTTGTTGTTTGGTAATTTTGTTGTTGTTGATGTGTGTGACGGACGTGGTTGTGTCCTCACTGCTGTTTTAAGTATGATTGTTGTGTGTGTGTGTTGTGCTATTTGGGTAAGTTTGAGTGTTAATTCTGGGTTGTAAGATGGTTATTGATTGGCTGAATGAATCCTTTTTATTCATTGGTTGTAAAGTTTTCTTGCTGCGGGATTGAAATCTACTCAGGTCATCAGCCGCCGTGGCGAAGTGGTTAGCGTCGCGGACTCCCGCCTGGGAGGTCGTGGGTTCGAATCCCATCAGAGTCATGTGAGTTTCTCTGCCCCAACCGGCTCCTACCCAGAGTTGAGTTAGCTGCGGACTCAGCTGGGGAGACTGGGACCACACAGTCGAGTTTCATCCACTTAATGGATGCGTTTCTGAGAGTGTTGCTCAAATTTCATGACCAACACTGCAGGTGCCTGTATCTCTCGGGCCTGGTTGACGCCGGGATATATTATGAAAGGAAGCGTAGAGTACAGCCCTGTCATGTAGTCTCAGACCGAAATGGAAATCCGTAGCATCATCTTAATCATCATCATTCTCATGGATCAGCATTAAAAAAATGTCTCAGGTTCTGTGGCCCTTCATGCCCTGCTCTCATGGTGACCTCAATTTCGATGTCCTCTCCACGTCTATGGCCTTGGTGTGGTTCCGTCGGGGTTACCGGTATCGGCGAGTCTATGGGGCTGTCGTTGGACGGACGTGGTGGCGCCCTCCGGAGGGAGAGCTCACTCGCACCGGCTCCGCGACTAAGCAATTATTGTCGTCAGTAGGGGGCTTAATAGGTGGGCCCTGCGTACGTTAGATCAGAACAGGCGCCACTGAACACCACCGAAGTGACTCGGCAGCAGTGCAGTGTCTCCTCCGGTGGGTTGCCTCTTGACGACTTTATATTGACTGCTCCCTGTGGATTGCCGGTGCCGGGGTTGCGGCGGGGCCGACCAGGCCGTGGCTGTGGACGGGGTGTCGGAATGAGCGGCGTGGGTGCACTGCCTTTGAGGTGGCGCAGAGGTTGGGACAGCAACAAAAAAAAAACAACAAAACAAAAACAAACAAACAAAAAAAATCTGCTTAGGTCAGTCTTACAACAGCCAGCCTTGAAATCTACATCTCACGAAGTCCAGGTTGAAGAAGACTTTAGAGTCTTGATAAGCTGTTTATAGCAGGTTGGTGTTCTGTTATGCAGTTGAGGAATATTAACTAATGTTATGAACATTATTCCTCTTGTGCAGGTTTTTTTTTTTTTTTTAGCAGGTGACTAAGTGTTTGTATGACTGACTGACTGTAGGCTAAGCTTTGTTGAGGAATGACAGTTTGACTAATTAGCCTAGGACTTGGAAAAAAATGCAGTGTCATTGAGGATGAGACTAGTTGTTAGGCTAAATTGTCTTAGGATTTGACAAGCCTAGAACTTAATTCAAACTTTATCTAAACCAGATTTGGTTAGCCTAAAGCTTAGACTAGATAATTCAAAGAAATTAGGAATATTTTGTTCAGATCTTCTCCTACCTATTTTCAGGGAGATAAACAGATGGTTGAAGTTTCTATTATGAGTGTTCTCCCTTTTAAATAACTACTTTTGTGCCAGTTTATTTCTGTGGAGCATGAAATGTAAAGAGGGAGTTGAATTCTCTTTACAAGTCTATGAAACTCTTTGGATTGATGATTTCTGATCAGAAAACAGTCGTATTCATTGTACTTTTATTTTTGATGAATTTGTGAGTCTGGATACTTGTTAATATTTGTAAGAGAATTGATGTCATTATGTAGTCCAGTTGAGAGATAGCTTCTGAAAAGGTGCTCAGGAGGGAAATAGTGTAGTCAGTTGCGTTAATAATTTTTTTTTATTTGTGACTCTGAAGTGAGACGCGTTTGCCGTAGCCTTCGAAGAATGGTGCGAATGTTAAATGGTTTTTAAAGCCTAGCGGATTGGGATTTTTCTCAGTGATTGGAAAATACAGTTTTGGGAGTGTCATATTATGTCTATAAATCCGAGCTGGAGGAGAGATCTAACTGCAGACTGGAGGTCTGGCTGAAAGGACAACATAGGCGACTGTACGTCTTTCGGCCGCCGGGGTACGGTGAAAGAGCAGAGAGAGTTGTTGCTGCTGTGGGAGCGGACGCGGAGGTCTTCCCCAGTTTGGTGTCTCGCCCAGGGGTGGCTGCAGTCAGAATTAAAAAAAAAAATCTGTTTGTGCTGAGTGTGCGAAGCATTGTGTTTGTGAAACCCAGTAGCCGCGGGGCTTGGACGGGGTCTGCGTAAACTTAGGAGTATGTAGGTAGCTTGGGGAGTGAGCTCTCTGTTATTGGGAGGAAATAACAAGATAATGATGATGAAATCAATGTCTTGTCTGGGGTGTCCCATAAAAGCTGTATATGTTTGCAGAATGTGAGTGTGGTGAGGAAGAGGGTGGATGAGACAGGGGGGAAATAGAAGACGTACAACGCTGTCAATTTCTCTTCTATATTCTTCCACTCTATCACGCTGTCTGTCACAATGTGCAGCTTTCTTTTGTCTCCCCGTCAATGATTACAGGTTGTTTAGGGTATTGTTGTTCAGTCTTTCTTATTGCGGAGTCTCGCTCTTAAGTGCCGTTCAGCTGCTGATTCTGCTGTTTTATTGCTATAGACTATTCGGCTACAGCCTAATACTGGTTTTGTGATGTTGGCGTCCTTACTGTGATGAAGTGGCCTCTTTGTTTGAAACATAGATTTTATCACCTTGTGCGTCTCACTATTTCTTCTTAAAAAAAAAAACAATCTGACGACACGCGGCATCACCACCAGAGGGCAGGAGGGTGGTGGGCAGGAAGGGGGTAGGGAGGGGGGAGGAGTCATAGATTCAATCGTCCTCAGAGCAATTGACATGGAGGTGGGGGGGGGGGGGAGGGGGAGGGGGAGAGGAGGACCATTCAGGCCTATTGGTTTCTATGCAGATTATAAAATCATTATTTAGTGTATTGCAGGCTCAAATGAACCAAGCCAAGCCGAGCCAGATCTAGCCAAACCTAGCCAAGTCTAGCTAAGCCTAGCCAAACGTAGCCTAGTCTAGACTAGCCTGGCCTAGCCTGGCCTTGCCTGGCCTAGCCTAGCCTAGCCTAGCCTAGCCTGGCTTATCTTAGCCTAGCCTAGACTAGACAGAAAACTCCATGAGGGGTACAGGAAAGACTGGGACCATACACTGAGGCTTTGGCTATTTGTAGGATGCGTCTTCAAGGGTGTTGCTTCAATGTCACATTTCTAGGCCAGCGCAGCAAGAGAACAGAATTTGTGTTACTACACCGTCAGACAACGCGTTTCGACCTACAAAAGTCTGCTGCAGGCAAGGAAAGAAGCAAGTATTAAAACAAAAGAGGAATAAAGAAGAACTTTTCGCTTTAGCAGGCAGAGCCAGCTCTGCTTGTTAACTGTAAGTATTTCACACTAAGACAGCAAGTATCTGAAAGAATACAGGTCATTACAATCGGTACGAAAATAATCTTACCTTCTTCAACATCGTGTGTGGCAAACCGAATGCAATTCTTCGTGGTCGTCATCTTTTTCTTCTTCTTTGCGAACGCCTTGGTCTTCACGGTCAGTTCGGCCCTTGAGATGAATAGTGCCATTTTCTCCAGCTCTTGTAGAGAGTCCGTAGAACTTCGTCATCAGAGCTGTCTCTGTTGGCCACATCTCTCTCCTTGGCTGTTCATGTAATGGGCATTTTTGGAGCACATGCTCCGCTGACTGTTCTTCCTGGCCTGTACAAGGACAGACTGGAGAAGGCACCACCTTGAGCTTTCGGCACAAGTGACTGTTTGCGGTTGTGCCCGGTGCGGAGCCTCACCAGGACACTTTGTTGCTCTCTTGGACAACAGATGATAATCATCCTCGGGTGTCTTGTCCTGGGCGTTGTGGTAGTCCGGATGATGCTTCGCATCTCGCTGTAAGTGATGCTGTTCTTAGACTGCTCCCCTTGAGCAAGTGTTGTACTGCTCCCTCACCAGGTGATCAGCTAACACGTTGTTGGTGGTCGTAATAGAGGTAACAAGATTTCTGAGTGCACATTTATGAATTATTGCTTTTGGTATGGAATTTTTTGGTGATGCTGTTGCTTCACTTCTTTCTTTTTGTGAGGAAAAAAAGGGGGAAAAAATTCTTTCAACAGACGCCTGTTCCCACCCCCATTCTTCTTTCTGTCACTCAGCCCACCGCGGCGGGCCTGCGAGTCATGGACCTGCTGGAGAACCAATGGATGACGAGAGAAACACGTGACCTGGCCGAGTCAGGTGACCGCTTCACCGTGCGGGGGTTCCACGGTGACTACGAGGTACGGGTATACAACGGGGGAGCCGAGATGGAGAACCTGCGGTCCACGTTCACCCTGGACAAGAAGAAAGATCACCCGCTGACCCTCCACATTCAGTGAGAGGACAGGAAGGAACGACGAGAAAGACGATGAGGAACGAGACGTTTGGGACAACGAATTGAAAATGAAGACACGAAGATTGAACAGTAAAAATAACAAATTGATTTCAGTCACGTTGACTGTCAAACTGAAACAAAACGTACCTTTCAAGACGTTGGTTTCATGTTATGGGTCTGTGCTTTATTGTTAGAGTCCAAATCATTATAGCCGATCTGTTTTGATAAGCGTGTTTCTAATCAAATATGTGACGGAATGAGAAACAAATCGTATTGTTTGAATGTTTGTCGATGTCAGTCTTCTTCTCATCATGTCCATAGGCATGTAGACAGACAGACAGACAGACAGGCAGACAGACATACAGACAGACAGACAGACAGACAGACAAAAACGTACACAGGCTGATGGACAAAGGGTAATATCCAGAATGTCAGACTGACAGAAACACATGAGTAAATTTCGGCTGTTTTACTCAGAAAACGAAGTGAAGTATTTTGCCACATTAAAAGATAATTATTGCGTTTGTCCCCAAAACATTGAAAAAAGCAGAGGTGTCCGCTTGTGTGTGTGTGTGTGTGTGTGTGTGTGTGTGTGTGTGTGTGTGTGTGTGTGTGTATGTATGTATGTGTGTGTGTGTGTGTGTGTGTGTGTGTGTGTGTGTGCGCGTGCGCGCGTGTGTGTG
>CM065717.1:52829606-52832106 GCA_033310375.1 Conus canariensis
CTCATATTGCTTTAGTAACGTAATTGTAAGTTTCGTATGTCTTTCGCAAGTGCCATCCGCGACAAAAAGGACTCTGGTCCTTCCACAAAGAACCTGTTCTTATGAATACTGGTTATTAAAAAACAACAACAACTAACAAACAATAAAAAAGCAAACAATCTGGCCGGGTTAGGAGGAGAGGAAGGTATAAAAACTGATTCAGAGCTTTCGCTTCAGTCCAAGTCCACACAAGTTTCGTTCATTTGTCCAGTATCTCTACTTGGTCGCTCGTACGCTTCCGTCACTGCCTGAAGTCAGCGTACATTGAAACCATCCTGTCACGTCGACGTGTCTGCCTGTTGACAACTCGCAGCATGCTAGGCCTATACAGCATCTTCACAGCGGCGGCGGTGGTTCCCATCGTGTTGGTCTCAGCACTGGTTGTCGGGGAAATGCTGCAGAACGGAGGGTTCGAGTCTCTAGAGGGTTGGCAGTGTTACGGTTGCACGCTCACCCTGTCTGCGAGTGCCAAGCGTTCTGGGCAGTATGGGATGGCTGTGACTGGAAGGTGTGTCTGTTTGGAGATGTTGACACTTTGTTTTTTTTTTCTGCCAGTGTAAGCTATGCAGTTTCTGTCAACAGCTTTGACAACAATGTCAACAATGACTCTGTTACTACTGCTGCTGTTACGAAGGCTGCTACTGCTGCTACTGCTGCTACTGCTGCTGCTCCTCTTCCTCCTCCTCCTCTTTCCTTACTACTACCACTACTTCCACTGCAACTACTACTACTACTACTACTGATACTACTACTGCTGTTGCTACTGCTACTACTACTACTATTACTATTACTGCTACTACTACTGCTACTACCACCACCACTACCACCACCACCGCCTCTGCTACAACAACAGCAACAACTACTACTATTACTACTACTACTACTAGTACTGACACTGCTGCTGCCACTGCTGCTGATACTACTGCTACACTCACTACTACTACTACTACTACCACAACTACCACTACTACTACTGTCAAAACTACCACTACTACTACTACTACTACTACTATAGCTGCTGTGGCGGCTATTTGTGTCTTTGTTTTGGTTGTAATTCCATGTACCAGAACTAAAACGTTTGGTCAACGCTCCTTGATCTATCAAGTCCATTTCGTTTGTAATCAGCTTGCACGTCAAAGCCGAGCGACTCTGCTTCTTTGCCCTTCTGCCAAATCAAACTTTGAGAACTTTTCCTTTTTCCTTTATATGACCTGGCGATGTTAGGCGGTGTGACATACGCTTGGCTGCAGGCTTTTAGTTGTAGGCTTGATCTTTTAGTGTTCAGAAGTAAGGGATGGTGCGGAGAGAGGGAGCGAATGGATGACCGGGTTGGATAGTGGTAGAGTTAGACGTGGTGCCAACGTTTGGAAGCGCTATGGCTTTTGTTTATTGTCGTTTGTTTTGTTTTTATTTGCTGTGCAATTCGATGTGTCTGTTAAGGCCCGCACATTCATTTGATTATGCCTGTTTACTATTCTTAATAATAATAATAATAATTCAGCTAGTACTGCTTCTGCTGTTTTCTGATGCTGCTAATCCTGTTACTTCTGCCGCTGCAGCTGCTGCCATTACTACCGCTGCTGCTGCCATTACTACCGCTGCTGCTGACATTACTACCGCTGCTGCTGACATTACTACCGCTGCTGCTGACATTACTACCGCTGCTGCTGACATTACTGTAAGCGGTGGAAGCAGTAGTTCTCATGTTGCTGTTGTTTACTGCTGTTTCTATTGCTGCCGCTACAATTAATCCTCCAATTCCGTTTTCCCTGAGAGAGAGAGAGAGAGAGAGAAGAGAGAGAGAGAGAGAGAAGAGAGAGAGAGAGAGAGAGAGAGAGAGAGAGAGAGACTGATGTTGACAATGGCTGATTATGTATGAAAAATCCTCATAAACTGTGTTATCAGTTATGAAGATTAATATATTAGATAAGTAGATGCTGAACCCCCCCCCCCCCCCCAAAAAAAAAAAAAAAAAAAATGTAAATGACAAAGACCAACACTCATTAGCTGAAACGTTAACAACAATTTAATCCACATTAATTGGCTATAACTACAACTGTTCCATGTTACAGTTAGTTACATTGCCTGTAATTCAAGAATTCTGCGAATGACGCACACATTGTTAAAAATAAATATACATGGAGAAGAAAAAACACTGAGCAAGCAAACAAACAATGCAAACCTCAAAGCCATTCTGCTGTTCAAAAAAAAAAATCAAATCAAATCAAATCACACCCAACCCGACAGAGGAACGTCAAAATTCAAATTACAATGTTCACATCCAAACTCGCGGCACTCATGTCATAATACAGTTTGAAAAAAAAAAAAAAAAACTCAAGCGAACAAGAAACTGTGTGGAGCTCAAGGGCACTTCAACAGCAATTACACTCAAGATGGCTTCCTTCCACAAGTCCGGTCAATAAATGTGTGTGAATCCCCCCCCCCTTCACCGCCCCCCCCT
>CM065717.1:52849606-52854606 GCA_033310375.1 Conus canariensis
AATCCCAACAGCGCCAGAAAAAAACAACATATTAACAGCGGAACGGGGGTCTGGGGGTCATGACCTGGATGCGGCCTGGACCTCTTAGAATGTAAGGAGTTAGGGCTTAAGGGTGGGGGAGGGGCGATGGGGTGGGGGTGGGGGTGGGGGTGAAGGTCTTCTTTGAAGATCTTCTGCTGTCAAGGTGTCCCTAGAGTTTCTTCCTGCATTTAGTTGTCAACATTGTGTGTGAAATGCAATGCAGTGCTGCACAGCAGGAGTAGGTTACAATACATTACAATAGAGCTAGCACAGCTCAGTGCAGTTCAATACAGCGCAGTACAGTGGTTTGTTTGTTGTCCGTCGAGACGACGAAGACCATCCAGTCATCCTGGGATCCGGGGTGAGAGCGTAGATGGCTGGTCAGGCCGATCTGCTCCCGGAAAGACCTATCACAGTACGGACAGGGGATGGTGGCAGCAGCTGGAGATCTCTTGACACTGGTCTTCCTGATCATCCTGCGCTGCTCAGCTGCAGCAGTTCTGCAGTACAGTACAATCCGATCCAATGCAGTCCAAAAAGATCTTATCATCTGCGGCGGACATCTATCAGGGGAGCAGTGTTTTGTGCATTTTGTATGCCGTTAGAAGACTTACTTGTCCCAACATTGACTCGTTTGTATTGTATTATATATCAAATAAATATGACACTGCACCTTGTTTTATGTTTAGTTGTTACTGCGTTATTTTCGATCCAATGCCAACCCAATGGACACGATTCGCTGCAGGAGAACCTGGACACCTTGGCGCGGTCGGGACTGCCCATTTGGGCCACGGAGCTGGACGTGATGGCGCAGGACGAGCAGACGCGGGCGGAGTTCTACGAGACGGCGCTGAGGGCGCTGTACGGGCACCCTGCAGTGGAGGGCATCCTCTTCTGGGGCTTCTGGGACCAGCAGCACTGGAGGGGAGAGAGGGCCGCTCTCTTCAAGGGCTACAACCTCGAGGTGGGGGGGGGGGGGGGGGGGGGAGGGGGGGGGTACGAGGAGATGAATGGCGGAGAGTTTGGAGTTTGTGTTGTATACTGTGTGTCGTCTTTGTTAGTTGTTCACTTTTTTTTATCTCGGAGTTGCCATCACCCTCTCCTCCCCCCCCCCCTTCAGGGTGACCCCCTTCCCTTCCCCGTCGCCGGCTCCTCTCTGTCTGTCTGTCTGTCTGTCTCTGTCTGTCTGTCTGTCCGTCTGTCGCTGTCTGTCTGTCTGGATGGAGTTTGTTGGAATCCTTTCAGCGTAGTTAACAGAGTGGGACTTTTCAGGCCTGCTGGTTTTTATCCAGAATTTAGGGCATCGCAGGTTCCATTGAGGCAAGACAATACAAGACAGGGCAAGACGCAAGACAAGACAAAACAAGACAAGACGAGACGAGACAAGACAGGAGAAAAAAAAAGGGGAAAAATCATACAACCTGTTAGAGTATATGAAAGGTTGATATTCTACACTGAAGTCTCGACTACTTCTAAGGAGTGTGGCTGCCCATGTGGCGGGGTAATCAAAAACGGTCACACACGTATGTTCTCATCCCCAGCTGATGCATTTGTACCATTGTGTTCAAGTACTTCAGCTGTTTCAATGAGCCCTGGAGTCTTTTAGCCAGGGTACGACGACGACGACAACAACAACAACAACAACAACAACAACAACAACAACAACAACAACGACGACGACTTCTTAGGTCTTCTTCAGGCAAGATAAACAACGTTCAGGACAATGAAAACAAAGAGCGAGCTATCACTTATCTTGTTTCTTTTTTTTTTTTTTTTTTTTGGGGGGGGGGGAGGGGGAGCGGACTCACTAAGAATAATTCTTCAAGAATTTTTGAAGCAGGAAGGTGTTTCAGGCTAGCACAGCAGGTGTCTGATTTTCCAGGCCTGGGTGATGACGATAGAGGTTATTATGAAGAGAATCGTACCTTCTTCACATCCTGCAACGCCAAGTGTGGGTTTGTTCTTGGTAGACGTGAGGATGGTGTTACCAGGGAATGTAGACACATTTCGAAGGTACATTATCAAACATCGTTGATATTGTTAAGTAGGATGTGCTTGTTGCTGTCTTCTTATCGTTGTTGTGGTCTGTTTATTTTAATTCTTTCACTTCCATTCGTCATTCTTTTCTTTCTTTCTTTTTTTTTTTTTTAAATCAGCCCACCGCAGCTGGCGAGCGGGTCGTGGACCTGCTGGAGAACCAATGGATGACGAGAGAAACACGTGACCTGGCCGAGTCAGGTGCAGCTTTACCGTGCGGGGGTTCCACGGTGACTACGAGGTACGGGTATACAACGGGGGAGCCGAGATGGAGAACCTGCGGTCCACGTTCACCCTGGACAAGAAGAATGATCACCCGCTGACCCTCCACATCCAGTGAGAGGACAGGAAGGAACGACGAAGAAAGACGATGAGGAACGAGACGTTTGGGACAACGAATTGAAAATGAACACAGGACGATTAGATTGAGACAATAATAAACTAATACTGTCGCGTTTGCGAATAAAGACTGGGTTTTTTTGTGGTCGTGACTGGAACTTTATCTGAATAAGATTTTCATTTTTTTTACTCCTTCTCTCTCTCTCTCTCTCTCTCTCTCTCTCTCTCTCTCTCTCTCTCTCTCTCTCTCTCTTTCCTTTTTTCTTTCCTGACCTGCTCCCCTCTCTCTGCCTCTCTTTCTTCCTCTCTGTCTGTCTGTCTGTCTGTCTGTCTGTCTGTCTGTCTCTCTCTCTAAACACTTTTCTTGTACAAGGCATTTAAAAATCGAAGTATAGCATGTAGTTAGGCATTGATCGTTGTATGTTGTTTAATATCGAGTATGCTTTTACTTGTGCATGCCTAGATGTTTGATGATTTGCATATTTCTGTTTGAAGCGATTTGATCTCAACACCCCCTTCATTAGGGGCCATGGCCTGTATGAATAAAACATCCGTATCCGTATCCGTATCCGTATCTCTAAACACTATTGTACGCAACAAGCGTACAGATTCACAAAATTCAAGCACAAACATCACCCCGGACAAATTTAATACCCACTTTCTGTCATTATCAGATACCCTTACTCAAGCTTCACAGGCTATAAGAGCACCAAATGAATATACATGCCCAACTTCCCTAATATCATTTTGCAAACAAAAACTTGGATCCAGTAACTCAATCAAAATTCCCCTTCTTGCTGTACATGAAGTAGGAATGCACATAGCGCAATTAAAGAATAAAAAATCCATGGGTCCTGATAACATACCCGCATTTCTTCTCAAACTCGCTCTACCTTACATTGTTGAGTCTCTTACATACATATATAATTTATCCATTGAAACTAATGGTTTCCCTCAGGCGTTCAAAAACGCCAAAGTGACCCCCCTTCCAAAATCAAATGATTTGTCAGATCCAAATAATTTCAGACCTATATCTTTAGTATATATTCTATCCAAACCCCTTGAAACACTCACACACACACACACACACACACACACACACACACACACACACACACCACACACACACACACACACACACACACACGTATCTCAGTTCATGGAGAAAAATAAACTATTTCACCCATTCCAATCTGGATTCCGAGCTAATCATTCCTGCCACACAGCATTATCACGAATGTGTGACTCATGGCTTTCAAATATGAACCAATCACAAATGACAGAGGTTGTCTTTCTTGACTTCAAAAAGGCGTTTGATCTTGTTGATCATTCCATTCTTCTAAAGAAACTGTCTGTCTACTTGAACCATACCCCGACAATCTCATTATTCCAATCATACTTGAACGATAGGACTCAGTATGTGGTACTTAATGGCAAAACCTCCGCTTCAGACTTTGTCAGACATGGAGTCCCACAGGGCTCAGTACTAGGACCCTACTATTCTGCATCTTCATCAATGATTTACCATTGTCCGTATCAGATGAAAAGGTCACGACAGATTTATTTGCTGATGACTCATCACTCCAAACGAATGGTAGTGATCTACAGACAATAGAAACTTCTCTCCAGGAAAGTCTAAACGACGTGTCAGACTGGTGTCATTCAAACTCAATGGTCATACACCCAGCCAAAACCAAATCTATGATTATCGCTACCGGCCAAAAACACCAGTTGACTCCTCTTTGCCTAAAACTTCAGTTGAATGGCACTTCTATCGAGCAGGTAGATGAGTATCGTGTTTTAGGGTTAACGATAGATAAAGAATTGAAATGGCAATCTCATCTCAATAACGTATGCAAGGTAGTCTCAAAACACCTTTTCCTGTTATCTCAATTAAAGCGCTACGTCAACAGTACTGTGCTTAAACTTTTCTTCAGTGCACACATAATGTCACGTATCAATTACGCTTCAACAGTGTGGGACGGAGGTAGTGACGTCCACAAAAAAGGCTAAATTCTCTCCATAGACGTGCAGCAAAGCTACTCCATCCAGCTGTATCTCTAACAACAGACGAAAAACTAAAAGCGCTGAACATACTTCCTCTAAATAGGCAATTGGAATTCAACAAGGCGTCATTTATGTTTACAATTTGACAGATACTATGCCATGTTATATCAATGCCCTTTTTACAAGATCGAACAACTTTTCTGGCTCGACGAAATTCCTTCTTCCCTACCCACGCATTGATCTATACAAAACAAGCCTAGCTTACTCTGGACCATATGTCTGGAACTCACTTCCACCCAATCTACAAAACATGAATACTTTAAAACTTTTCAAGGAACATTTGCATAAACATTTTATGTCTCAGTAATTTAATTATTCGATTACAATAATTAGCGCCCATTCGCAAAGTCTTCTGTGAACCATACTTTGAATAAATCGTCTAAACATAAAACCTACTCCGTTAAAATCGCTCATCCCCACTCCCACTCTGTCTACACCCTTCCTCACCTACTTCCTCTCTCTTCCCCACCCTCCTCTGACCTCTCTCTCTGTAGTTTTGTTTGTTTGTTTGTAAGTTTCCTTCTGTTTTACCATCC
>CM065717.1:52859606-52867106 GCA_033310375.1 Conus canariensis
TTCCGCCAGAAGGTGCTGTCCCAGCAGGAGGGCTCTGGGGAGGAGGACGGGGACGAGGAGGAGGAGGAGGAGGAGGAGGTGGGGGCAGAGGAGGAGGAGAGGGAGGGGGTAAGGGGGACGGTGGCCGCTTCTTCCTCCGCCAAGCGCAGTGCCATGTCCTCCCTGAGCCGCAGGAGGAGGTCTTCAGGGTACAGCGTCAGCCTGGTTCCTCCCCCGGGGTCTGGCGCCAGCAACAGCTGCATGTTTCCTGCTATATTGAGGGTAATGAGGACTGTGAAGGTTCTGAGTGTGGGATGGTTGTGGTATGTGTGTTGGTCTGAGTGTGGGATGGTTGTGGTATCTGTGTTGGTCTGAGTGTGGGATGGTTGTGGTATCTGTGTTGGTCTGAGTGTGGGATGGTTGTGGTATCTGTGTTGGTCTGAGTGTGGGATGGTTGTGGTATCTGTGTTGGTCTGAGTATGGGATGGTTGTGGTATCTGTGTTGGTCTGAGTGTGGGATGGTTGTGGTATCTGTGTTGGTCTGAGTGTGGGATGGTTGTGGTATCTGTGTTGGTCTGAGTGTGGGATGGTTGTGGTATCTGTGTTGGTCTGAGTGTGGGATGGTTGTGGTATCTGTGTTGGTCTGAGTATGGGATAGTTGTGGTATCTGTGTTGGTCTGAGTGTGGGATGGTTGTGGTATCTGTGTTGGTTTGTGTAGTCTTAGATGGCTAGCGGCCTGTTGTTGATGGGTTTGGGTTTCAGTGTGTGCGTGCGTGCGTGCGTGTGTGTGTGTGTGTGTGTGTGTGTGTGTGTGTGTGTGTGTGTGTGTGTGTGTGTGTGTGCGTGCGTGCGTGTGTGCGTGCGCGCGCGCGCGCGCGTGTGTGTATTTGTATGAATGACTGTGATTGAGCGCACATGTGCATGTGCGAATGACTGGGATTGGGTGCGCATGTGTGTGTGAATCACTGTACGCACATGTGTGTGTGTGTGTGTGTGTGTGTGTGTGTGTGTGTGTGTGTGTGTGTGTGTGTGTGTGTTAGTGTGTGTTTATGTGTGTGTGTGTGTGTTGTGTGTGCGCGTGCGTGCGTACGTGCCTGCATGCGTGCCTGCGTGCGTGCCTGCGTGCCTGCATGCGTGTGTGGTGTGATCTCTCTCTCTCTCTCTCTCTCTGTTTGTGGATGTGTGTGGGGTGGGGTGAGGGGATGGGGTGGGGGGTGGGGGACCTCTAGACTGCATGGTGAAAGACGAAGCTACCGGGTACTAACTGGCAGGTGACAGTAATCAGTTGCTGGGAATTTTCGATGCCTCTGGCAAAAAAGCATTTATTTGTTAGGTGTTTATGAAGAAATTGTGCATGAATGCTGATGTGTTGGCGTTTGCATCACACCCAATTCACTTAAGCATTACCATCACGACATCCAGATAGATAGATTATACAAATAGACAGACAGACAGACCGATAGATAGATAGATAGATTTACTGATAGATGGCTAGGTAGATAGATGAATAGATAGATGGACAGGTAGATAGACAGACAGATAGATAGGTAGGTAGATAGATAGAAGATAGATAGATAGATAGACAGACAGACAGATAGATAGATAGGTAGGTAGGTAGATAGATGAATAGATAGATGGACAGGTAGATAGATATGTAGATAGATAGATAGATAGACAGACAGACAGACAGACAGACAGATAGATAGATAGATATATACATAGATGGATAGATAGATAGATAGATAGATAGACAGACAGACAGACAGATAGATAGATAGGTAGGTAGGTAGATAGATGAATAGATAGATGGACAGGTAGATAGAATAGATTAGATAGATAGATAGATAGATAGATAGATAGATAGAAATGCATGTGTGCACATGTGTGCTTGTGTGTTTCTGCATGTGCGTATGTATGTGTCTGTGTGTGTCTAAGTCTCTTTCTCTCTCTCTCCCTCTCTCTCTGTCCGTCTGTCCGTCCGTCTGTCTATCTGTCTGTCTTTTTGTCTGTCTGTCTGTCTCTCTGTTTGTGTCTCAGTGTGTGTGTGTGTGTGCGTGCGCGCGCGTGTGTGTGTGTGTGTGTGTGTTGTGTGTGTGTGTGTGTGTTTTGTGTGTGGTGTGTGTGTCGCGCGCGCTGCGAGCGCCCCTGTGTGTGTGAGTACGTCTTAAATCATATTGAATAGATATTCTGTTTTAAGATTGACATTCAAATTGAGTAAAACAATAACAAAAAAACCTTGTTTGTTTTCAACATTAAGCCACCCACAAGGGAAAAAAATAGGAAAGAGACGATAGCCAAAAAGAAAGAAGGGGAGAAAATATGGAGGAATTGATGCGAGTAGAAAAAATAAGTTACAAACAGTATATCTATTGGTAAAAGGAATATCAGTGCGACTTGTCCACCTCCTCACCTTTCACTTTGTGGTACACACTAGTACACGTACATCAGCATGCGTGCGAGTGAGAAAGAGAGAAGAGAGAGAGAGAGAGAGAGAGAGAGAGAGAGAGAGTGCGTGTGTGCGTGTGTATGTGTGTGTGTGTGTGTGTGTGTGTGTGTGTGTGTGAGAGAGAGAGAGAGAGAGAGAGAGAGAGAGAGAGAGAGAGGGAGGGAGAGAATGTGTGTGTGAGTCTGTCCTTCTTTGTCTGTATCTGTGTGTACATGCATCACTTAAGTAACAATAGCAGTCATTCAGTTCTGTGTCTTGAACATTACCGTTTAAACAAGTTTTCCATCACCGTGGGTATATTTCTTCACAATGACTCACACTGAAGTCTCACGCCAGACTTTTTTCTTTCCTGCGGTTCTGTCCATGTCCAGGTACCCATGACGTCATCAGATGACGAGAGCATCCACAGCGCCATCCAGCGGCAGCTGGTACAACACATGCGCAAGCAGGAGAGCATGCACGCGCAGATCTTGCGGAGCCGCGTCTACGAGTTCTGCAACGACCTGACCAACCTGCAGGAAGGTCTACACACCTTCTACGTCACCACGCCCAAGCGGAGGATTGCCTTCAGCAAAGGCACCAAACCTGAAGAAGACACACCAGCCACTACTCCGGCCCTGCCTGGCAATCTCAAGACCTCCTTAGTCTCCGTCGCTTGAGGCAGCTTCTCTGAAGACACGGTAATTTCAGCACAGCTTGCTCGCTGAGGCTCAACCCTTGAGTTACTAGTTGTCGTCTGATAGAAGAACTCCTCCCGAGGAAAGGCTCCACGACGTGTTCAAACGTGTGGGATGCATGTCATTTGATTAGCATCTAGGAAACGTGGGTGCGGCAGGGGAATTACGGTCTTAATCAGGTACCAATTGAAAGCAAGGTTAGATAAGTTGGCGAATCGCGTAACTCGTCTCATCTGTTATGTAGATAACTAAGAGAGATGCGGATGAAAAACAAAGATAAAGTTTTTTAAGTACCTAGTCTGCCATCCAGCTAACTCGACAAATACACTAAGGTGTATATATAAAAGAGAAAGAGGTGAAAGACAAAGTTTTGACAAGCTAATCTGCGATTCGTTTTTGTAAATATTTAAAATCCACTGAATCCGAACTTCGGACACTCGCATGATTAATCTTTTCTTTAAAGGCTAGAATCAGGGTTAGGGTTGGACATCTTTCCGAATTGTGTGCCGCCATTCCTATTTGTCCATACATCATGATCAGCAATGTCCTGTGATTGGTGCGTGGAACGACAGGAATTCCCCACTCTCTGATTTTCTAACTCCGGAACTCTTCAAACAAGTGTCAGTGCCTTAACCTAAAGAGAATGAACAACGGCATCAAACACTGCTTCGTTTCTGCGCTGGCCTTTAGTCCCCGATCCCTAGTAACAGAAAGGTAGGTGTCATTTAACAGAAAGATAGGTGTCATTTAACAGAAAGATAGGTGTCATTTAACAGAAAGATAGGTGTCATGTAACAAACAACGCGTGAAATTGGAAACTGCATAAGCATCTGTGTCTTCATGCAAAATCCATGAAGAAAAGAAGACCGACATAATAGTAGCACCCATATAGAGGAAATTGTGGACGCTCGCCCTACTTCCTTGAAAGTGTAAATATGAACAATCCCCATCAGAAACAAACAAAAGACGATGTGTCCAGATTGTGGACTGATGGTAACTGCTTTTTGTTGTGTTGTTCTGACTCGGAGTCGGTTTACTTCTTTGAAGAAGTAAGCGGTCCACATGATGGACATTCCTTATGGATATCCCTGCTGGTGTTGACTGACCGCCGTGGTCCACATGATGGACATTCCTTATGGATATCCCTGCTGTTGTTGACTGACCGTCGCACTGAGCGCAGAGAAGAAAACTACATCGACAATTAGTTAGGATTTGGGTTGTATTTCAAAAATCCATCCAATGAAGAAAAACCAAGTGTCGAACTCAAGGTAGTATTCCACGCTTCAGCGGATGGAAACACGTTCTAGGGAAGACTCGTCTCACCTCGCCGTCTCTCCTTCAGAAGACATGACAGGAACACCAGGACATCTTCAAACTACCTCAGGGTCTAGCCTTTGACCCAAGTCTTAAAGCACATGAACTTCAAACCTCGATACCTCAAGTTGTTTTTTTAATCGGTAAACACATCAGTCATCTATCATTATCATCAGAATTCATGAAATCTTGCAGTTTCGCCCAGCTTTGAACCCAAAGACTTCAGGACTGGAGAAACCTCAAATGGCGCGAAGCGCTGTCAGCCACAAGAGAGAAAGTTTCAGCTTTGAGAACGGTGGTGATCACTGTTGCTGCAAAGATTTCACATCTATGGACTGATTAGGATGAGTGACATATCATGTATATGGGACACAGAACTATGTCTTTAAACACCTTCAGCGAAATTGAAATCCATAGTATGTAGTCACCCTAAACAAAGTGAATGTTTCTGTAGCGTAGGCTCTATGTTTACTTATCCACGTGTATGCTTCGACAGCGTATGTTTCCAAATCCAAGTGTGTGTTTCTACGGCTTATATTTCCTAATCCAAATGTATGTTTGTAGAGTGTATATTTCCTAATCCAAATGTATGTTTATACAGCGTATATTTCCTAATCCAAGTGTATGTTTCCACAGCGTATGTTTCCTAATCAAAGTGTATGATTATATAGAGTATGTTTCCTAATACAAGCGTATATTTCCATAGCGTATATTTCCTAATCCAAAAGCATGTTTCCACGGCGTATGTTTCCTAATCCAAGTGTATATTTCCACAGTGAATTTCCTAATGAAAGCGAACGTTTCTATATGGTATGTTTCCTAATCCAAGTGTATGTTTCTACAGTGAATTTCCTAATGAAATTGAATGTTTCTACACCGTATTTTTCCTAATCCAAGTGTATGTTTATACAGCGTATATTTCCTAATCCAAATCTATGTTTCTACAGTGTGTGTTTCCAAATGAAAGTGATTGTTTCTCCAATGTAGGTTTCTGAATTCTTGTGCGTCTTTCTGCAGTGTGTTTCCTAATCTCAATGATGGTGTCTCCAGCACAGGTTTCCTAATCTTAGTGTATGCTTCTACAGCGTATGTTTCTCAAATCCCTAGGAATGCTCCACCCCGGACAACTCCATCTTTTTGTCAGGGGTTCTTTAACATACGAAAGGTATCAGAGTGCTGTTTATTTCCTATGGTTAAAAAGATATGAACTTTAAGTGGGTCAGTGTATGCTATTTATTCCAGCCAGTGACTCGACAGCAGGGGCGGATCTACGAGGGTGGGTGGGTGGGGGTGGGGGTGGGGGTCCTGGCTTCCAGACCCCCTCCCTTGCCTCTCAAAAAAAAAAAAAAAAAAAAAAGAAAGAAAATGATCAACAAATATGTCGTGGACAGGAAGGGCCTCCGGTGCATCTTACTGACTTGGGTGGAGGGTTCCCCTCCTCCCCTCCCTTTCTCGTTTTTTACAAAATATGCAGGTCCCCCACCCCTTCTCTGCCCTCCCCAAATCTGCGCCTCGCCCCCCACTCTCTTTCTCCCTCCCCCCCCTTCCTCCTCCCCTCGTCACCCCAACCCAGCTTTCACAAAATCTGCGCTTTGTCCTCCCCCCACCCCCCACCCCCCTCCACTCGCTTCTCTCAACTCACCCTAGCTTTTACAAAGTCTGTTGCTAAGTAATTGCACCCCGACCTCAGTTTGACAACACAATCCCCCCCACCCCCCTCCCCTCAGCAATTCACCATTAGAACTTGGTCTGCCCGTAAATTTCGAAGCTTGTGGATGGATCTATTGTTGATGTTAGTGGTTAAAAGCTATGAACTTGGAACTGCGTCAATGTCAGTCTGTTGTATGCATCAAGAGTTAATAAGACAGAATCTTCAGGAATCATTCAGGAGTCTTGTTGTTGAGTGGGAAGAGCGTTCGCTTATGGAGCTGACAATGGTTTGGCCGAACCATTGGTGGGATCGGATTTTGTTTTACCTTTAACCCTCTCTGTCCTAGCATTAGTACATGGGTTTCGGGTTCATTTCTGGGAGGGGTTAAAAACAGTGAAAGAAGAGGGGTGGGCTCCGTCTGTTATAATGCCGTGCCGTAGACACGGTGAATCGCTCGAACAATTCACTGGCCCTTCGGCCCTCGGGGTTACTTGGTTCAAATCTTTAGAGTGAATCATCAGAATCTGTTGTCCAGTGCAAAAGTCTGATGGGAATCTGTCTTCGGTTGTGTCGATATTTGTAGATTATTCCTGTAGTTATTACCACATGACCCAAACACACACGAGCATCTGTTGTTAGTCATACTGTTAACAAGAAATGAAGTTGACACGCTTCAGTCTATGCTGTTAATTTCAAAAGTTAAAAGAAAAAAAAAATCCATCATCTTGAAGTGCGTTGATATCAGTTGTTTAGTTAAATGGGAAATGTAAAAACTTTGAGTTGGATCAATATCTGTTGCATATTCCAATGATTGTAAGGTGTAGACTTGCTATTCCAGTGATTAAAGAACGTCATTTTGTTATGTTTCAGTATATTTTTGTTTGTTTGTTTGTTTATTCATTCCAACAAATATCAGGTATAAATTTGGCATGGTTCAGAATCTATTATTCATTCTAGTCTTTAAAAAAATATTGTTTTGTATAGCATCAATATCTGTTTTTACTTTGTTCACAGGTGAATGATAATACATGCTTTTAAAATACATAGTGTCTCTTTTATCTAGTTATCAGGAAGGTATGAACGTAAAATGTCTCAGTGCATGTTGTATATTCTCATTGTTAATAAGACATGGACTTGAATCCACGTCTACCGTTTTTTTCCCCATTGCAATGGTGAAAAAGACATGAAATTTAAATGCAGTCGTTCTCTTGTTTCATCCCATGTTTTGTTTGTTTGTTTGTTTTTTTATTTTTTATTTTTTTTAGAATTTTTTTTTTTAGAGATATAAATTAAACTCTTCTGGAAAACTTCAAACTGTTCTCATAACTTTAGAAGTAATTTGTTAAAATATACTGATAAAAAAATACATTACAAAATGAAACAATAAAGACGGTAAAAAGCAGCATTGAAATATACCATACATCAATAAAAA
>CM065717.1:52874606-52884606 GCA_033310375.1 Conus canariensis
GCATTTTGAGGCTGGGCATAAGTCTGAGCCAGCATTTGGTATTAAACTGATAATTGATCACAAGAACACCCCCCCCCCCCGCCACACACACCACACACATACACACCTCCCAATCATTTCACTTGTTTTGGCAGATTTCCACCAGTGACATCATTCACGATCTTCAAGTAGGTGACCTTTCCTCCTCTGACCTGACGTCACATTTTAGGCCTTCTCACTCACCCGTGAGCCTATCTTTGCGCCAGCTGAACTGGTTCCTCCCAAACAGTCCCGTTCCTTTCATTTCAGTCTGTCTGCTTGGAACCACCTGCCGTGTACCTTGATGGGGCTCATGAAAAAAAAGAAGAAAAATCGACTTTCAGACTCAATAATAGAATTTCTCAAAACAATCTCATTGTGCCTGTCTGTCTCCTTAATAAGCAAGGCCTTGACGTATTAATGTTTGGTGTGCAGCCAGCTTGATTAGATGGGGGGAGGGGAGATGAGAGGGGGGGGAGGGAGGAGAAGGAGGGAGGGGGGAGGGGTGGGAGGGGGGGTCCGTGTGGGGAGCCGGTCTAGATTGTAGTTAGAGGTTTTTGAGGGGAAAATGGCGAACGAGTGAGTGGAAAGTTCTGATTCAGGGATATCGAGAGGTGAGGTGATCTGGATTGGAGTTTAGTGATTTGGCGGGAACGAGTGGATGAGTTGTTGGAGGATCGCTGCGATTCGGGGGATCGAGTTGGGAGGAGATCTGGATTACGTTTTGGAGGTTTGAAAGAATGTTTTTTTTTCGAAATTAGATCAATCACTTGATAAAGTAATAACTCAACAATTTGCTACACCCCCTACAAAAAAAAAACAAAAAAACACAAAGAAAACGAAAAAGACAATGAGCACATGGGTGTGTGGAAATCCTCTGCCAAATAATAGCGACTGAATGAATACAAACAACATTCAACAAAACAACAACCACTACAAAAAAAAAAAAAAAAAAAAAAAAAAAAATCAGCACCAAAAATCTTGCAACAATAAAACGCTACAGTTCTGCAACAGAGACACACCATCACCCTCCTACGTTTAAAAAAACAAGTACACTTGTTCAATAAAAAAACAAGTATACGATCATCAGCATTGCGTCATCTCCGTGCCGTAGACTGTGCACTACTAGAGTTCTAGGCTTAACATCAGCATCCCGTACTTTGCCATCTCCTTCTCTCTACACTTCTCACTGCCGAACTGCCATCTGCTTCTCTCTACACTTCTTTACTGTCCGAACTGCATCTGCTTCTCTCTACACTTCTCACTGTCCGAACTGCCATCTGCTTCTCTCTACACTTCTCACTGTCCGAACTGCCATCTGCTTCTCTCTACACTTCTCACTGTCCGAACTGCCATCTGCTTCTCTCTACACTTCTCACTGCCCGAACTGCCATCTGCTTCTCTCTACACTTCTCACTGTCCGAACTGCCATCTGCTTCTCTCTACACTTCTCACTGTCCGAACTGCCATCTGCTTCTCTCTACACTTCTCACTGTCCGAACTGCCATCTGCTTCTCTCTACACTTCTCACTGCCGAACTGCCATCTGCTTCTCTTACACTTCTTTACTGTCCGAACTGCCATCTGCTTCTCTCTACACTTCTCACTGCCCGAACTGCCATCTGCTTCTCTCTACACTTCTCACTGCCGAACTGCCATCTGCTTCTCTCTACACTTCTCACTGTCCGAACTGCCATCTGCTTCTCTCTACACTTCTCACTGTCCGAACTGCCATCTGCTTCTCTCTACACTTCTCACTGTCCGAACTGCCATCTGCTTCTCTCTACACTTCTCACTGCCCGAACTGCCATCTGCTTCTCTCTACACTTCTCACTGCCCGAACTGCCATCTGCTTCTCTCTACACTTCTTTACTGTCCGAACTGCCATCTGCTTCTCTCTACACTTCTCACTGTCGAACTCCATCGCTTCTTCTACATTCACTCCGAATGCCATCTGCTTCTCTCTACACTTCTCACTGTCCGAACTGCCATCTGCTTCTCTCTACACTTCTCATGCCAACTGCCATCTGCTTCTCTCACACTCTCATGTCCGAACTGCATCTGCTTCTCTCTACACTTCTCACTGCCCGAACTGCCATCTGTTCTCTCTACCTCTTTACTTCCGAATGCATCTGTTCTCTCTACACTTCTCACTGTCCGAACTGCCATCTGCTTCTCTCTACACTTCTTTACTGTCCGAACTGCCATCTGCTTCTCTCTACACTTCTCACTGCCCGAACTGCCATCTGCTTCTCTCTACACTTCTTTACTGTCCGAACTGCCATCTGCTTCTCTCTACACTTCTCACTGCCGAACTGCCATCTGCTTCTCTCTACACTTCTTTACTGTCCGAACTGCCATCTGCTTCTCTCTACACTCTCACTGTCCGAACTGCCATCTGCTTCTCTACCTTCTTTACTGCCCGAACTGCCATCTGCTTCTCTCTACACTTCTCACTGTCCGAACTGCCATCTGCTTCTCTCTACACTTCTCACTGTCGAACTGCATCTGCTTCTCTCTACACTTCTTTACTGTCCGAACTGCCATCTGCTTCTCTCTACACTTCTCACTGTCCGAACTGCCATCTGCTTCTCTCCTCTTTACTGTCGAACTGCATCTCTTCTCTCTACACTCTCACTGTCCGAACTGCCATCTGCTTCTCTCTACACTTCTCACTGTCCGAACTGCCATCTGCTTCTCTCTACACTTCTCACTGTCCGAACTGCCATCTGCTTCTCTCTACACTTCTCACTGTCCGAACTGCCATCTGCTTCTCTCTACACTTCTCATTGTCGAACTGCCATTGCTCTCTCTACACTTCTCACTGTCCGAACTGCCATCTGCTCTCTCTACACTTCTCACTGTCCGAACTGCCATCTGTCTCTCTACACTTTCACTGTCCGAACTGTCATCTGCTTCTCTCTACACTTCTCACTGTCCGAACTGCCATCTGCTTCTCTCTACACTTCTCACTGTCCGAACGGCCATCTGCTTCTCTCTACACTTCTCACTGTCCGAACTGCCATCTGCTTCTCTCTACACTTCTCACTGTCCGAACGGCCATCTGCTTCTCTCTACACTTCTCACTGTCAGAACTGCCATCTGCTTCTCTCTGCACTTCTCACTGTCCGAACGGCCATCTGCTTCTCTCTACACTTCTCATTGTCCGAACTGCCATCTGCTTCTCTATACTCTTCTCACTGTCAGAACCAGTAAATCAGGCCTAGCAGCTGTCACAGTTCAATGTCAGGGAGTCACTGCAGCTATAAAGTAACTGGCTGATCGGGAAAAGATGTATGCGAGAGATGAGAGGGGAAACGAAGGTTGCTTCCCGAGTTGTCCACGATTCAGCTGACACCACCACAGAACGACAACACACGAAGAGGGCTGTTGAGGAGAGCAGTCGGCGGGGATCCGACCCCCCCCCCCCCACACACTCCCATCCCACCCACCCCACCCCCCATCCACCCACCTCCCTATCCCCTTTGTTTTTAGTATACACGTTCGACGCTCTCCCAGTTGAACCGCAGAGATACCGTTTTGAAGTGAATACAAGGTCTCTCGGGTTCAGTTCGATTAAGGAGTGTTTGCTCCTTGAAACCTTATTAGTAAAATAATTTCAAATTAGTAATGGTGCCATTAACGTCTTATCAGCCTGAGGCTGTTGAGGACAAATTATCTTCGTACAGTCTCAATGAACTAGAGTGGACTTAGAAGACAGTATAGTTTCAGTCCTGTTCCAGGCTCCACTTGAATTCACCTAGAATAAATCCTGTACCACGGTACATGTAATTCACCAATATTCTTTCAGATTTAATCATGTTCCTGAGTCCATTTTATTCATTAAGTCCCGTTTCAGGATCCATTTATTTGCTTAATGTTAATTCCTATCCGATGTCCACATTACTCGCTAAGGTTAACTCCTGTTTAGGGTCCACTTTATTCACTAAGGTTAAGTCCAGTTACAGGGTCCACTTTATTCACAAAGGTGAAATCCCGTTTCAAAGTCCACTTTATTCACTAGGGTTAAGCCCGGTTACAGAGTCCATTTTATTCACTGAGGTTAACTCTTCTTCCAGGTCCACCTTATTCACTAAGGTTAAGTCCGTTACAGGGTCCACTTTATTCACTAAGGTTAAGTCTGTTAAGGTCCCTTTCGTAGTTAAGTCCGTCAGGGTCCACTTTATTCACGAAGGTTAAGTCCCGTTACAGGGTCCACTTTATTCACGAAAGTTAAGTCCCGTTACAGGGTCCACTTTATTCACTAAGGTTATTTAAGTCCTTTTCAAGGTCCACTTTATCTAAAAAGAATTATCGAGATTTAGTCGTGTTCCTGAAACCACTCTTTTTTTCGATAAAGATTAGGCGTGTTTTACGATTCACTTTATCACTCAGATATAGTCCTGTCCAGAGTCAATGGTTATCACTCATGTTAACTCTGTTCCACGGTCCATTTTAATGACAGAGATTGTTTTAGTGCTTTTCTGGGACCCAGTTTCAGACCTGTTTGCTCATACAAGTTCACCGTATTTTGTACACATGTTTGGTGAAAATACGACGAAAACGATAAACAAACAAACAAACAAACAAAAAAAAACAAAAACAAAAACAAAAACAAAAAAAAAAAAAAGGGGGGGGGGGGGGGGGGAAGGGGAAGAAGAAAACAAGTTCTTGAGCGGTTTATGCACTTGCGGAATGTAACCATGATAGGGGAGCTTTGACTGAAAGCGCGACAACTGTTGCTGACTTTCGTGCGCGAAATCGTGTCAGGCTGTGTTTGGCTCTTCGACAATTTGCCCTGAGACATCGAAAAAAACGAAATAGCGAGAGAGCAAGAGTTTGTGTCGAAGTATGCTGCTCCTAAATCTGGTTTGAAAGTAATTTGTGTTCGAAAGGCCCTACATGATTATACCGTAGTTTATGCAAGATCAGGTGAGTATTACTCAGCTTCTGTGGTATGACAGCAGGTAAAAACGAAATTAATGCCCCCCCCCCTCTCCCTTCCCTCCTTTCCCTACCTTCTTCTACAGAGTTAATGTGGAATTTTGTGCACACTCTTTAATTTTCCCAGAAAATACGCTGGGTTTTGTTTAAAAGTACACCGATAGCAGTTTTAGGGTAAACAGCTCTGCAGCTCTGTTCTAGTTTTTTTTTTTTTTAATTTCATGATAGGGGTTGGTATTTTATTTGTTTAAATATAGTCCTGTTCAAGGGTTCATTTTATTCCCTATCATTTAACCTGTTCTATGATCCTCTTTATTCACAAACATTAAGCTTTGTTCCAGGATTCCTTTTATTGAACAAAATCTAACCCTTTTCTATGGTTTACTTAAGTTTGAATCCTGTTCTACAATTCAATTTATTCACACAGATTTATAATCCTGTTCCAGGGTCCACTTTATTCACCACGATTTAATTCTATCCCAGTGTCTACTTTATTCACACAAAATTTAGTCCTGTTATAGGGCCAACTTTATTCATTTATATTTAAATCGATTCAAGATCCCACTTTATTCACTGAGATTTCGCCCTCTTCCAATGTCCACTTGCTTTTCCACACCTCTTTATTAACTGAAATTTAATCCTGTCCTGGGTCCGCTTTATTCACGAAGATTTGATGCCGTTCCAGGATCCTCGCATTCACTCAGTTTAAGTCTTGTTCCAAGGTCCATCTCATTCACTGTTATTTAATTCAGTTCTAGTGTTCACCTTAGTCACCGAGATTTCGTCCTGTTTCAGGGTCCATTTTATTCACTAAGATTTAGTTTTGTTCCAGGTCCATTTTATTCACTAAGATAAAGCCTCGTTCAAGTGTCTTCTTTATTAGCTTAGATTAGATTCTGTTCCGGGATCTATTTATACTCATGAAGATTTAGCTGTGCTTCAGGTTCCTCTTTCCTTAACTTCAATTTGATTTTGTTACAGGCCAGCGTCTACTTTCTTTACAGAATCTGTCAGAAATTCATCAGGATCCTTTTCAATTACAGACTGAGATTTCGCTCTGCGCCAAGGTTCATTCGTAGTTTCAAATCCAGGGTCCTCTTTACTCCTTGAATTTAAACGTCGTTCGGGGGGGGGGGGGGGGGGGGGGGGGGGGGGGGGGGGGGGGGGGGGGCCGCTGCGTTCATAGTTTTAGTTCATGGTTCATTTCACTCACACCATAGTTTTATCCCCCAGCATCTACACAGTTTTATCCCTGTTCCAAAATCCTCTTATTTCATTGTGTTCCATCTCTGTTCCGCAGTCCCCTTTGTTCAGTAAGTTTTTTATCTATATTCCAATGACTCCTTCATTCACAAAGTTTTGTCCCTATTCGACCCCCCTACCCCCACCCCCCCCCCCATTCCCCCCAGTGATACACCAAAAACCCCCTTCTTTAAGTGAATTTCATCTGTGTTCCAGTCACTCCTCCATTTACAAAGTTTTGTCCTTGTTCCAAAGTCCCCATCATTCACAATTTATCCCTTTTCCAAAAGTCTCTTTCACTCACAGACTTTTATCCCTTTCCAAAAGTCTCTTTCACTCACAGAGTTTTATCCCTTTTCCAAAAGTCTCTTTCACTCACAGACTTTTATCCCTTTCCAAAAGTCTCTTTCACTCACAGAGTTTTATCCCTTTTCCAAAAGTCTCTTTCACTCACAGACTTTTATCCTTTCCAAAAGTCTCTTTCACTCACAGAGTTTATCCCTTTTCCAAAAGTCTCTTTCACTCACAGAGTTTTATCCCTTTTCCAAAATCTCTTTCACTCACAGAGTTTAATCCCTTTTCCAAAGTCTCTTTCACTCACAGAGTTTTATACCTTTTCCAAGTCTCTTTCACTCACAGAGTTTTATCCCTTTTTTTGCCTTTCCAAGATTCTTTCACTCACAGTTTTATCCCTATTCCACGGTCTTTTTCACTCGCAGAGTTTTATCCCTTTTCCAAAAGTCCCTTTCACTCACAGAGTTTTCTCCCTTTTTCACAGACCCTTCTCCCCTTCACTGAGTTTTCGTCCTTGGCTCGTGTCCCGGGCCGTGCACCGGGGGGATCTTCACTCTCATGGCCTGCGCGATGATGGGCGGCACCCCTGCAGGCAGCGACACCGCTCCCACCTTCCTCAACGGGGGGCAACTCTGCTGCCTGCCACCGCTGGCCTTCCCGCAGAACTCCTCCACGCGGTCGTTGAGAGTCTCCAGCCGCTGGAGCTCGATGTGGCGGAAGCCGTCCAACAGGAAGCGGTAGAAGGTGCTCCGTTCCTCGATCTCCTCGTCGTCCAGGTAGCGGACCTGTTTGGCCGGGGTGCCCAGGCTGCCCCTCGCAGCTGCAACAGTTTGAGGCTGTTGCACGGGTTGGCACGCGCCGTGCTCGTGCGGGCGTCGGCTCTGGCGCAGGAGTTCCTCACCGTGGACCACGCCGTGCAGGGCCTCAGGTCCACCTTGGATCGCCTGCAGTGGGACAGCTTGACAAAGTCCTCTCCTCCTCCTCCTCCTCCTCCTCCGCCGCCGCCGCCGCCTCTTCCAATTCTGTGCTGTCTAGGCTGCTGGTGAGGACCGCTGTTGATTTGCCGGTGCTGTCGTTTACCCCTGCTGCTGCGGACCCGTCGCTGCTGCCGCTGAGACTGAGGTCGTTCTTCTGGGGATGCGGGCAAGTCTGAGGTCTGCGGCCGTACTGGACGGGGTGCGGGTGGTTCCTTCGGGTCAGCTGCTTCAGCACGAATTCCTCCATGGAGGTGATGAGGGACCGGATCTGAAACAGCGGGGTGTTAGCTTTTGTGACGTTGTGTGTTTATGCAACTTTAATTCGTCAGTTTTGTAATGTTGTTGGTGTATATACTTCTATGACTTATGCTAATCTAATTCAGGCGTGTCAGTTCTGTGACGATGTATGTTTGTGGTTGTTGTGTACCAAGACTGTCGGTTTTGTAATGTTGTTGGTGTATTTACTTCCATGACTTTATGCTTTTCTAACTTAGGAATGTCGGTTTTGTGAAGATGTGTATTGATGGAAGCTATGTACCAAGACTGTAGCGTTGTGTGTTTATGAAACTCGGATGTACCATTGTTGTAACGTATGTTTATAAAAAAACCCCAAAAAAACCTGAAGTGCGCGGATGTTGTGACGTTGTTCGTTTATGAAACTCGGATATACCATAGTTGTGACGTAAGTTTATAAAGCTTAACAATACCGATATTGTGACGTTGTGTGTTTACGAAACTCGAGTGTACCATAGTTATATGTTTATAAAACGAGGTGTACCAGTGTTGTGACGTTGTACGTTTAAGGAACTTTGGTGAGGCGAGTTGTGAACTTTTGAACCTGGTGTGAACTCACGTTGTGAACACAGCAAAACAGAATGACTAAACCGCCAAACAAAGGAACCAACAAACTATAAACCAAACAAATGCGTTTCGACCTACTGGGTCTTCTTCAGGCAGGACAAAATTCCCCCAAGACCAAATTTTGCACCCCGTATTGAAGTGTTAGTGACTGTCTGTTCACGCTTTGTTTTCATTGTTTGAAATGTTTTACTTGCATAATTTGTTCGTTCCTTCGTTTAGCGGCTCAGTCATTCTGTTTTTGCCGTAGTTTCAGTTTCCGCCTGTAGTCAGTCACTGCACTTTGAAGCCTGAAAACCTGATGTTGTTGTGTGTTCTGGAAACATTGTACACCAGCAATAGAAATGATTTTTTTAGCCGCGATCTTCTTTCATACAATACAAAATATATATATTCTTTGAGGATGCTCAGAAGTTTCAAAATAGAAAAAAAAAAAAAAAAACAGAAACACACACACACACACACACACACACACACACACACACACACGCACGCACGCCGCCGCACGCAGCACGCACGCACACACACACACACACACGCACGCGCCGCGCACACACACACACACACACACACACACACACACACACACACACACACACACACACACACACACTGAGCTCCACCGAAGTGACTCGGCAGCAGTGCAGTGTCTCCTCCGGTAAGTTACCTCCTGACGACTTGACATTGACTGCTCCGTGTGGATTGCCGGTGCCGGGGCTACGGCGGGCCGGACCGAGCGGTTGCTATGGACGGAGGTGGGGGTGGGTGGGGAGTGAGGTGTCGGAATGAGCGGCGTGGGTGCAATACCACTGAGGTGGCACACGAGATGGGACAGCAAAAAAAAAAGAAAAAAAAGAAAAGAAAAAAAAAGACATTCAAATGCACATCTCAAGTGCATTACTCATTGGTTAACATTAACGAGGATGGACACTTACAGACTGCCTTGCAAAAGCCTGTACAATTCTAAAACAATTAGACAGAAATGATAAGACTTGTATGAGTAACGTTCGAAATGTTTACAGAAATACGATTTCGCACCTGTATGATACAATCGAGGCGTTCAAAGAGTTACAGAATTCCTAAAAATGCTTCACACAAAGGTTATATAGTAAAACTGGCATGAACATTAGCGTTAGATTTACAGAGTATAAAAATGTTTAAAACGAATGACAAATATGGAACCACACATTTTCTATTCAGATGAACTGATATGTTAGGAATGTATTCATTCATGTTAGAATCGGCGTGTCTGGCACTACCTGTCATGGGTTTAGAAATAATGTGTAGGGTTCCAGAAACCTTATGCCTATATGTGATCGACCTGAAGAAAGTGAAATCCACACTATGCTCTGCTGTCCTGCTCTTAAAGATTTGCAGAAATGCCCAGGGTAATTGAAGCCAAAGTTATAATGACTAAAGTTTTTTTTTTTATTTTTATATAACTTACTCCTTTATGGCATCAAGAAATTACCATGCTTTTTTTTTTTTTTTTTTTTTTTCCAAATGCGGCGTTATACTTTACAAATATTTGAGACGACTGTGTATAAGTAAACGGTTAAGTTGAATACATTATTTCTTATATTGATTGACTGCTATTCCAATGGGCTGTGTTGGTGTTCTGATGATTGCGTTTAGTCACATTTTTGCTATATTGATTACAATTATGTT
>CM065717.1:52897106-52899606 GCA_033310375.1 Conus canariensis
GGCTGTCGGGGTAAACTCAGTTGTGATTTCCTCTCTTTGCCTATGCCCGTAATGAGTTTGTATATCGTGTCAACTAGCAATTTTGTGGGGACTATGCGTGGACAAGCGTTGTGTATGCCGAATCATAATTAGCCCCCATCAAAACCAGTGAACTGAATCCGCAGCAGTGCAGTGTCCTTCCTGGTAGGTTTCCTCATGGCGACCTGATATGGATTTGCTCCATGCAACCTGCTGGTGCTGTCGCTGAGACATGACGATCCTGGATGTGGTTGTGCCTGGTGCAGCCGAATGACCGTAATATGAGTGATGACACAGAGGGGGTACGAAAACTAGGGGAAAAAAGACAGCATTTGAAGAGACAGGAAAGTTGAGGAGAATGTGTAGGAGGGATGGGAGGGGTTTATTGTATGTAGATCAACACTTTTAAAACATGAACAGACACCTATGGGACTACTAATTTTTTTTTCATGAATTGGTAAAGCAGTCATCTTTTTTCTTAATGTCAGAAACGGAATAAATAAAAAGATTCACCCCAGGTGCCAGTGTGACCCAGGAAGTACCGTCCACAACTGCCGAAGCAACCAGCTGGGAACGATCCTGCACCACCCTTGGAAGCCTGCGCTGTGTTGACATAGGATGCATGCATGCACAGGGCATTCCAGTGAGTAGTCAAGGGACATAACTGCTCCCTGGCTGATGCCATTGTGTGAACAACAGATGCGACACAACAGAATCTCCGTGGCAGCGACCCCTATAGGGGTACCAGCCCATATTACTTCATGACTGCAGAGCCCATCGGCGAAAGACAAGCCACCACCTAACGAACTGTTGCGTGCAATCTGCAGTCCCCACTCGTTGCCGTTTCGCTGACAGGTGACGACAGTGCAACTCCAGACACAGCCAGACTATCGTCACCAGGTTTTTCCGTGCCCTCTGAAGAGGACCTCAGATGCATGTCTGTATGTTAGAAAGGGAACTAACTGATGCGTGAAAGGGCCGCACATGGATTGTTGACTTTATATATATGTCTCTTAGAAGGCTCAAGTAGGTGTGATTTTAATTCGCAGTAAAACATTGTGCAGCGGTCGTACGCTCTTTGGTCTCAAAGAGAACACCTGCACTATCATGCCTCGCGTTTTGTTTAGTTCACCGAGGATCTAGACATGAAACACATACCAACAGGTATGCTGATAACAGCCGACAGCTCTCTCTCTCTCTCTCTCTCTCTCTCTCTCTCTCTCTCTCTCTCTCTTGAGGGGGTGAGGGTATGGTGATGGGATGGTGGTGAGGCAATATGGACACAGTGCCCGTAATCTATGTCCAGCTTGGCTGTTTAAATACCCCCCCCCCCCCCCCGTCTCTCTCTCTCTCTCTCTCTCTCTCTCTCTCTTTCTTCTCTCTCTCTCTCTCTCTCTCTCTCTCTCTCTCTCTCTCTCTCTCTCTCTCTCCCTCTCTCTGTGTGCTTGGATTTATTTGCTGGCTGTTTGGTCTTTCTGTCTGTTCTTTTGTCACTTTATTCTTGTGCTGTTAGAATACGTGTTCCCTCTGTGTTTATGTAAGCACGCTTTTGCTTTTACGTTTATAATTGTTAGGTAAAAAAAAAAAAAAAGCATGTTAATATTCTGTCGAAATCGTGAGCACTGCTTTCTCCTCTCCCCCTTACTCCCCCCCCCCCACCCCCCTCTCCATCTTAACTCTACCCCTTCATGCTCACCACACCTTCCGCATTCACCACGCCGCTACAACACACACACACACACACACACACACACCACACACACACACACACACACACACACACTACACACACACACACACATACACACACACACACACGACACACACACACACACACACACACACACAACAACACCACACACACAAATCACACACACACACACACACAGGAGAGAGAGAGAGAGAGAGATTCCTGGCATAATTGAAACCTTCTTTTTGTTCGCATTTCTATCAAGCAATCTGTTGTTTATTTATTTTCCAGAAAAAAAAATCCTAATTCACAACCAGTCGAAGAGGTAGGACAGTAAAGGCAATCTGATTGCTCTGGGCAGGTGATTAACTGTGTCGGGAACGAAAAACAACAACAAACAAACAAACACCGCCACCTGCACAGCAGGCAAGAGCAGTATTGTACGAGCAGTCCGGAGAACTAAGAATTAAGCATTGTTGCCGATATCAGACAGTCAGTACCACAGTCGGAGATTCGCATCACACCACTGCCATTTTAAGTTACTATTTCTGACAACAATGTATCGTGCCAAGTGACTGGTTGAGTCAAAAGCCATTAGCCAATCAGAATCGGTCACACAGGTAGTCTACTTTCGACCAGCCGATGTAAATTGTCGTACGGAGACGAAGTTTGACGAAGACAGTTCTTCTTCTTCTTCTTCTTTCTTAGCTGTCCACCTTCAACCAGTTGAAGATTCTGATACTAAAAAAAAGGGTTTCCAGTATTAACAGAATATATATGAAGATGCTGCCT
>CM065717.1:52912106-52927106 GCA_033310375.1 Conus canariensis
ATGGTCGTCGATATAAACAGAAGAAAGGCCCTTCAATCATGTTCATCGAAGTAGACAGAAGTAGAACCGTACAATAATAATGTTCATCAAGGTAAAGAGAGACGGAGCTGTTAAATCATCAAGATAAATTAGAAGTAGAACCATTCAATCATGTTCATCAAAGTAGACAGAAGCAGAACCGTACAACACTGTTCATCAAGGTAAAGAGAGACGGAGCTGTTCAATCATGTTCATCAAGATAAATTGGAAATAGAACCGTTCAATCATGGAACTCAAAACAAATGGAAATACAATCCTTCAATCATGTTCATCCAGATCAATGGAAGTAGAACACTTCAATCATGTTCATCCAGATCAATGGAAGTAGAACCCTTCAATCATGTTCATCCAGATCAATGGAAGTAGAACCCTTTAATCATGTTCATCCAGATAAATGGAAGTAGAACCCTTCGATCATGTTCATCCAGATATGGGAAGTAGAACCATTCAGTCATGTTCATCAAGATGAAGGGGAAGTAGAACCCTTCAATCATGTTCATCAAGATAAATAGGAAGTAGAACCGTTCAATTATGTTCATCCAGATAGATGGGAAGTAGAACCATTCAATCCTGTTCATCAGATAAATGGAAGTAGAACCGTTCAGTCCTGTTCATTCAAGATAAATGAAAGAAGAACCGTTCAATCATGTACATCGAGGTCAGCACAAGAAAACTTGTGCACTCATGTTCATCAGATCATGTTCATCAAGGTAGTGATCAGAAGCCGAACAAATCAGAGGCAGACACTGTCAGATTTATCTTCATCAAAGTAAACAGAAATAAAAAATATTTAGTCACGACCATTGATAGAAACAGAACAGAACCCAATCCACGCAGTCATATTCTTCAATGTAGAGAGACAGACAGAGTCTGTTCAATTATTGTGTTCCTCGATCGAGGCAAAGAGAACAGGAGCTATTCTATCTGGTCATCGAAGCTGGAAGGGAAAAAACCAAAGCTGTTCTAGGTGGAGCCATGACCACTTTCTCATTCCCTGTTGTAACTGTCAGTTATATTGTTACTAAATCAAATACATGCATTACTATGTGAAAGTAATCTTTTGGTAGTCAGTTGCCAAAAACAAAAACAACGACAACAACAACAACAACAACAACAACAACAACAACAACAACAACAACAATACTAAACTTGGGGCTTTCAGACCTTGAATGGGACAACGGTTCTGTTTTTCTTAGCGTTGTTAAACTGCATGTATAACACACACACACACACACACACACACACACACACACACACACACACACACACACACACACACACACAGAGAGAGAGAGAGAGAGAGAGAGAGAGAGAGAGAGAGGAGAGAGATTCGGATTCAGGTTCAGATAGTTTCAGCTTCCTCCAGGTGTCATTACGATCGGACTAGTTCATATACGCTGCATATTACCTGCGAAGCTACAAAACCACCGTCCACATGATCTACAGCGGAATGGATAAATCAATTGATAGCTCATATGCACAACACAAAGCACACACACACACACACACACACACACACACACACACACACACACACACACACACACACACACAGAGGGCTGGTGAGAGAGAGACAATGAGAGGAGAGAGAGAGAGAGAGAGAGAAGAGAGAGAGGAGAATGAGAGAGAGAGAGAGAGAGAGAGGCGGACAGACAGACCGACAGAGAGAGAGAGAGAGAGAGAGAGAGAGAGAGAGAGAGAGAGAGAAGAGAGAGAGAGAGAGCAGAGGCGACAGACAACGACAGAGAGAAGAGAGAGAGAGAGAGAGAGAGAGAGAGAGAGAGAGAGAGAGAGCGAGAAGACAGAAGACAGAGACAGAGACAGAGGCAGGACAAATAGACAACAGACAGACAGAGGAGACAAAACCCAGGCTTTCGCGCCACGTCGTCAACCCAAAGCGTAAGACGATCCGGTGGGTTTAATCTACAAGGCGAAATCTAGCGATTTTTGTTTTTTTTTTTTTTTCTTGCGCTTCACTGTGTTCCAGCCTTGAGCGCGGTAAGTCGATAGCCGGCCATATAACCCCCCCCCCCCCCCCCCCCCCCCCCACCGACACACACAGAGCCTGTCTGACGTCCAATCCAATCGGCCAGGGATCATCAACACTCGATCGCATTGACTTCGCTATTTGAGCGTGAAGGCGGGGTCTCGATGGAGTTTCTCCGCTCGGAGGGGGTGGGTGGGGGGGGGGGGGGGGGGGGGAGGGGGAGGGGGGGGGACGGGTGTACTATATAGGTGGAATTTTGGTGTGTGTTTTGTTTTTTTTTTTTACGTGGTGAAGAGCGTTGAGCAGCGTGGTGTAGAAGAGTGTGGGGAGAGTGAATTGGAGTGGAGTAGTAGAGTGGAGTGTGGTGGGGTGGGAGTAGTGTGGTGGAGGGGAGCAGAGTGTGGTAGGGGTGGGGTAGTGGGGGGTGGGTGGGTGGGTGGGGGTGGGATGGTAGGGTGGTATGGCGTGCAATGGAGTGCAGTATGGTGTAGTGTGGTGGAGGGGGGTAGAGTGGGGTGGGGTGGAGATGGAGTGGAGTGTGGAGTGGTGGGGTGGAGGTGGAGTGCAATGGAGTAGAGTGGGGTGTGGAGTGATGTGGATAGGAGTGCAATGAAGTGTGTGGTGGAGAGAGGTAGAGTATAGTGGAGTGTGGGGTGGAGAGGTAGAGTATAGTGGAGTGTGGGGTGAAGAGGTAGAGTAGGGTGGAGTGTGGGGTGAAGAGGTAGAGTAGGGTGGAGTGTGGGGTGAAGAGGTAGAGTAGGGTGGAGTGTGGGGTGAAGAGGTAGAGTAGGGTGGAGTGTGGGGTGGAGAGGTAGAGTAGGGTGGAGTGTGGGGTGAAGAGGTAGAGTAGGGTGGAGTGTGGTGGAGAGGTAGAGTATAGTGGAGTGTGGGGTGGAGAGGTAGAGTAGGGTGGAGTGTGGGGTGGAGAGGTAGAGTAGGGTGGAGTGTGGGGTGGAGAGGTAGAGTAGGGTGGAGTGTGGGGTGGAGAGGTAGAGTAGGGTGGAGTGTGGTGTGGAGAGGTAGAGTAGGGTGGAGTGTGGGGTGGAGAGGTAGAGTAGGGTGGAGTGTGGGGTGGAGAGGTAGAGTAGGGTGGAGTGTGGGGTGGAGAGAGGTAGAGTAGAGTGGAGTGTGGGGTGGAGAGGTAGATTAGAGTGGAGTGTGGTGGAGAGGTAGATTAGAGTGGAGTGTGGTGGAGAGGTAGAGTAGGGTGGAGTGTGTTGGAGAGAGGTAGAGTAGGGTGGAGTGTGTTGGAGAGAGGTAGAGTAGGGTGGAGGTGTGTGAGAGGTAAGTAGAGTGAGTGTGTGGAGAGGTAGAGAGGGTGGAGTGTGGTGGGGAGAGGTAGAGTAGGGTGGAGTGTGGTGGAGAGAGTAGAGTAGGGGGAGTGTGATGGAGAGAGGTAGAGTAGAGTGGAGTGTGGTGGAGAGAGGTAGAGTAGGGTGGAGTGTGTGGAGAGAGGTAGAGTAGGGTGGAGCGTGGTGAGAGGAGGTAGAGTAGGGTGTGTGTGGTGAAGTATGGTGAGAAGAAGTAGGGTGAAGCTGAGTGGAGCATGGTGGAGTGGAGTGGACTCTGTCTGTCCTGTCTATCCTGTCTGTTTGTCTGTCTGTCTCTCTATCTGTCTGTCTGTCTGTCTCTCTCTCACACACACACACACACACACACACACACACACACACACACACACACACACACACACACACACACGTGTGTGTATATGTGTGTGCGTGCGTGCGCGCGTGTGCGTGGGTGTGTGTGAGTGAGTGTGTGTGTGTGCGTGCGCGCGCGCGCGTGTGTGAGTAAGTTGTGTAAGTATGAGCAAGTTTTTATGTGTGATATTTCACATTCTTGTTTGCTAAGCCGATCAAGAACAGATCTTTTAGGCCAAATGATCTCTGTCTGTCTGTCTGTCTGTCTGTCTGTCTCTCTCTCTGTCTCTCTCTTTCTCTCTCTCTCTCTCTCTCAGATAACAAAGCAGGATTTCGGTCAAAAAAAACTATTCTTCAAATGATACAGCAATAGTACAGGAATATCTGTCGATGAAGGGAGGAAAATTATACGCCGCCGCCTCCGTGGACCTTAGAAAGCCTTTTGATTCTGTCCGACAGGACAAACTTTTAGAATGCATCAGAACTCGGGTGTAAAAGGAAAGTGTTTTGCTTCCTTGTCTGCTATGTATGACCCATCACCGTCATGTCTACAGGTACCCAATGAATAGTCTCCATGTTGTTGGGTGTGCGGATGGTGTTAGACAGGTATGTATTCTGAGCCCTGTGTTATATTCAACTTTCATTGATCATTAATTTGCCACAAGTAGGACTGACAGAGGTACAAATTGTGTGCATTTTTTGCTTGACATAGCAGAACTTTTAATTCTCCTTTTTTGTGTGCAAATGATGTTGTTCTACTTTCAATCACACCAATTGGTCAACAACAAACAGCTAAACACTTTAATAGATGTTTGTGATGTTATGCAGTTAAGAGTCACTGCGTTCTTCTTCTTCGTCTTCTCTCTCTCTCTCTCTCTCTCTCTCTCTCTCTCTCTCTCTTCTGACAATGAAGGAGTTTTACTTCTCTCACTGCGTTTCTGACAAGAAAGGGTTTAACTCCATTGATTATTTTCAGTGTACACCACAGCGTGCGTCAATGATTATTTTCAGTGTGCACCACAGCGTGCGTCAATCTGCCTACTGTCCTGGCTACCTACCTCTGTTGTCTACCTGCGTTTTGTCTGCCTCTGTCTGTCTTGGAGTGTTTTGCCTTTCGGGGCGTTTCCTTCTCTCTATGCTTGGATGGATTCGCTTGCTATTGAGGGAACCGTTTGATCTTCCACCTCAAAAAAAAAAAAAATAAATAAAATAAAGGAAAAAAAAAGAAAAGAAAAAAGGATAGTTGTGGGTGTTTTTTTTTTTTTGCAAATTTTTCTCTCACTCAAAATTTCTGCAGTGACCGATATGGCTTGAACAGGCATTAAACGATAGCATGATTCTTCTACATGATTGCCCGCTTTCACTTCTCCAGAAGGAATTTCGTTTGGGTAGTAATGTGATAAAGACCCATAAAGATTGACCAAAGAAAAGAAAAAAAAAAAAAGAAAATCAAAAAAGGCGCCCCCCCCCCCCCCCCCCCCCCCCCCCCCCCCCGGAGAGCTCAGACTTCGGCCAAGGCTGAACAGATCCGCCCTTAGCCTTACTTACTTACTGAAAACGATCAATCCTCAATCTCCTAGGGGAAGTAACATTTGGTACGGGCTGAGGTAATTATTATTTCCCCGTATGCTTTTTACTAAACAGGACATGAATATTTAAAAAAAAAAAAAAAAAACTACCAAAGTTTTTGTCACTAATATGTTTTAATATTCCATTTCATTGCACTGCTTGGAGGACAATGACTAATTCTTAACAGTTCTTTTATACACGACGCGTTAATCTTGCTGAACGGATCTTTGCATCCTTTTCCTCCGGATTAACACCATGGATCCATACCAAAGTTTCATAGGTTCTTTCTTAGGGCTATCTTCAATGTTTCCACACCGTGTCCTTAAAATCGGTAAAGTAGTTTGGAATTATCACACTCATTAAAATGTTGGTTGCAGACATTGCATTCTTGGTGGTTATGGGGAGACACAGGACCACCGGCTTCCTTACTGTTTGAAACGGGGGTCGGAATGGCTCAGTGGTAGAGCGCCGGACTCGTAATCTTGGCGATTCTGGGGTTGCGGGTTCGAATCTCCGCCGGGCCGTTTCAGTACAGGAGGATTTTTCCCTCGGAGTTAACACTGGTTCCGACTCCATTTCCCATACAGTCCTTCGAATGAGACTGTAAGCCGAGGTTCCGTGTGTGAACGCACGAATAATATCTTGCACACACGTAAAAATCCCATCACCAACTTTCGGAAAAGAAGGCCAGTTTGGCCGTTGGTATGGATGACACGTTACACATAGCATGCACCCTGCGTGAGAAATGGAAAGAATGAAGGAAGTACGGAAACTGAGCGAACAATATTGAACAATATTGACCGGATGACACGGGAAACGACTGAATGAAGCGCCAGCTGGAAGTTTCTCAGTCGGCACTACCCAGGTAGGCAGCCCGTTGCGTAAACGAGTGTGGATTGTAAAGCGCTTAGGGCTTGATCTCTACCCGAGAATTGGCGCTATATAAGTGTTCATAATAATAATGACAATATTCAACGAAGATTTTGAATCAGGCTGTCAGGCAGTGAGCACAGCAAGGAGAGGTAGTTGCATTACAGTAGGCTTGTTAACTGCACAAAATTGGGTGTTGACTTCAAGTCAGGATGCAAAGGTCCCCTTTGGCACAGAAGCTCCTCAATGCTTTTGGAACAGATTTATCCAAAGACACAAGCTGTATCTCAAAATCCAAGATGGCCGCCGTCGGCCATATTGAGTAATGTGGTCAAAACATAGCCCAGAAACTTTTTGCCATAGAAACTAATGCATCACATGTTTTCTATATATTTTGAGGTCACTGAACACATTGCTGTTATCAATATAACATTTGCATTGCATTTAAAAGGTCAAACTTTGAAAATGAATGCACAAAGTTGAAATATTCCTACAATTTATTGAAACAGGAATTAGAGTCAGATACTCATACGGAAGACTTATTGAACCTGTTTCCCCACATATGTATACTCTGATTCAGGCATGACAGCACAACTTCAAACCAGTCAAGAAGTCTTTCATGTAAACCTTAACTACAAGTAACAGGTGTCTAATAACATTGAAGTTCACAGTCATTGCCTACCTTCGTTCCATTTGAACTAATCGGATTCATCATTTCTCTGTATTTCACTCCTGGTGTTGCCTTGGGTGCACATACATGTACAGAGGATCATACAGGGCTGCCCATGCATGCTGCACTTGCAAGGAGCCTTGCAATCCTTCTTGCACTTGCAACTGACAAGTTCTGGCACGTTTCTTGAAATGAGAGGAAGTGTGGTGTAAACTGGTGTTGGCACACAATCAGGAGATTCTTGTTGCCATCCCCATTCAATTGGATTGACTGGAGCTGGAGCTTTGTTCAGCATATTACCCCACACATGTCCACTCTGATAAACTACTCTAGGAGGTGTTGATGAAGATCATCTCTGCTTGGTGGCATATGCTCAAAGTCTTTCCCTTTGTGAAAAAGGTGAAGTCTGGCAGCATCTACGCTTGTGGAGTCATCATCATAAACACCATACAGTTGCATGGTGAATCTCTCAAGCATTGCTGTGTGAGTTATAACCATCTCTATGCTGGCGTTAGGGCACGAGAGAAGCTGTAGAGGCAAAGTGAGTTCCAGGAGAGACTGCCACACTGACCATGCCGTCTTCTTGCCTTTGCCAAAGAATGCAGAGGTCGTGTCGCATCCAGTTAATGCATGAAATGCTGGCAGTGCCTTTGCTTTGGATGGTCCAAGTTCACGAGCAATGACATGTATTGGAATGTACTGGTAACTACGTCGCATACCAAACGCTATCCAGAGTTCATCGATCTTTTGTCCAAGGGCAAGAAATGCTGAGACACCCAGCACAACAACATCACTGTCCACGGTTCACACAATTACTCGACGATGACCTGCAGAGGCAGCTGCAGCCACATGGAGAAAAATCTCTGTATCAGCTTCCTCCTGCGTGCAGGGAGCCACAGCGTCAACATCAGCTCCTGCTGGTGAGCTCGCACAATCACCAAGAATTGTGGTGAAGAGCTGCTTGCCCTGTGGAAGTGTTATGACCTTCAGATTCTTGCCGATCTCCACAAACAACTCCTGCTTGATCTGGTCTACATGAAGGAAAGCAGCCCAGTTTCCAGAAAGTCTGGTTGAGAAAGTGACCCGCCTCCGTGCTCCACTGCCTCTTTGTTCCCGAGTTCTGGACTTCAAGCTTGTCTTGGAGTAAACATCCCAGACAATGTCGATACGGTCATTCCCTTCAAACCAGGAGAGGATGTATGGCACCAACTCACCAGAAATATTCACCAGTAGTCTCCGCACGTTGAGGACGAAGCATTTGAACGAGCACAGCCCCGTCCAGTACACAGGCTGTCGTTACTGGTCTGTGATTGTCGAGACCTGAAGGAACAATGCAGTCCAGGATCTCACTCTTGTTTCCATGGTGCATGCTTCCCTTCCAAGTAAGTGAGGGAGGGTAAGTGCAGTTTTCGTGTGCGAATACATAGTCATCGATCATGCGACCAGAATTCGCAGCCAACAAAATCTCGGTCACTTTTGCTTGTTGCTCCTTGATAACAGAGATCTCCGACTTTCGGCGGGGTTCAGAGAGAGACGCTTTGAACAATTTCAGATTAGTTTTGTGTATTGGAGCAGTGAAAGCCTCTTCCTGTGAGCTTTCGCGTTTGTCGAGAAATGCTGTGTATAGCTGCAGTCCAGTCGCCTTCACCCTTCTTACATTCTCTACCACATCTGAAGGCATGAAAATTGACTGGTCCAAGTCAAGCAGCTCGCCACTGTCTTCTAAGAAGGGGTTTCCCAGCTGTTCAAATGCATCCACCAGCGCAATTACATCAGATTTAAAGTCAGATTGTAACTTGGGGTATTGTTCATGATGCATCAGTTCATCTGACTTCTCTGTCCCCTCAAATTCTCTGACAAGACGAGCCATCTCTGGGCGAACAACTTGTTCCCGGCGAACTGTGCGTGGGTCATCCAGATTCTCAATGACGCCAGCATGATTCTTCAGCCAATCCATCAGTTGCTCATGCATCTGGTCATGCGGTATGTGCGAGAATGCTCGTCTTGTCTTCTGTCCCATGAAGTGGCACCGTTTGAACTCTTCATATAGCGTAGGGTGTCGCTTTTCAAGTGTTGCCATGTCACGGAGATGGATGGGCAAGTTCCGAGCATAGTGAGTATGATCCAGAGAGACAGCCCACGGCATCAGAGAATCAAGGGTCTCCATGCAGAGAGATAAGTCAGCAGTGCCACAAGACTTTACAAACTGGAGAATGAGAAGATCCAATTCCATGGACTTGAACCAGTAATCTGCTTGTGGCTGTGCATTACATAACTGCTTTAGCCATTCGTCAGATGGCAGAGTGTTGTAGTCGTCATCAGCTTCATTTGTCGCTTTGTCAACGTAATGGTCAAATCCCTTTTTCATGAGCTGATACAGAGCGGCTACTGACACTTGGTGCATGTACCTAGTTCTGCAGATGTGGTGGACACCGATGAAGGAATCAGCTTTGCCGTTTGTTGAGACACCACTATTAGTAAGTGCTGTAACCCACCCACTACCGTCCAGCCAGTCACCAGATACACCCCAAAGCATCTTCTCTGTGTGCATAGCCCCCAGGGTCACCAGAAAGGCGTCTTCACCATGCTCAGTGTGAGGATACTTCCATTGAAGTGTTTTGGTCAGTGTGAACAGGGGTTGATCAACTTCAATGACTGGTGTCTGACCCGGATTGATGTGTTTTATGGCCTGAAGAATGACCTTCATGCCATGCCAAACCATTGCAGGGTTGTTGGGAGACTCAGTAAACAAAGGCAGCATGTATGACTTGCTTGGAGGAGCAGAGGGGGGTTGGTAATGCTGGCGTAGTATGCTGCCCAGAAATCCATTCCCCAGCTTCTAGGGTCTGTTTTGAGAGACTGCTTCTCACAATTTTCCAACAAAACGTAACCTTCTTGGAGTATGGTGTCGAGAGAACGCGAAGTTGGAAGGCATTTTGTTCCCAAATCAGACAGACTTTGCTTACAGTGTTTTTAATAACTTACTAGCCACGACTGGCAGTGCATTAACTGTGATGTTAGAAGGTTGTGGGTTGGGTTCCTGATGCGGTTTCAATATCTCTTTTGTTTTTAATTTAACCTGACCTGACCTAGGTATAGTGGAAAGCTTGTCTATGCAACCAAACATTTGAAGTCTTGTTATCTAATTAACTTAGTTATTAAAAAAAAAAGTTCAATCTGAAAGATCTAATTAGACCTTCTGATTATTATCGAATTGCTTCTGTTCCCATTATACTGATTAATTATTTTGTTGAATCATTTTCTAAAAGTAAATTTGATACCAGAAATGGTTTTAGCGACCTGAAATTACCCAGAAAACATGTATTGAATTAGTTATTGTGACAAAAACTTTCAAAATTAGGCATCGACCATATTATTCAAGATGGCCACCGTCGGCCATCTTGGATTTTAAGATACAGCGTGTGTCTTTGGATAATTCTTTTTCTAAAGCCTTGGAGAGCATACATGCCAAAGGGGACCTTTGCATCATGACTTGAAGTCAACATTTCCTTAACAAGCCCACTATTATTCCATTTGGCGCAGGACACCTATACAAGCCTGTAGAGTAAAGAAACGCGCATGCGGCTAATTACAAGCACATTTTGTGTGTGTGTGTGTGTGTGTGTGTGTGTGTGTGTGTGTGTGTGTGTGTGTGTGTGTGTGTGTGTGTGTTTTAGCGGTAGTGTACATGTACAAACATATAATTATCATAGTTGTTTGCTCTTGCGGTAACTCAAGGATTGTTAGGATCGAACATCGTGTGTGTGTGTGTGTGTGTGTGTGTGTGTGTGTGTGTGTGTGTGTGTGTGTGTGTGTGTGTGTGTGCATGCGTGCGTGCGTGCGTGCGTGCGTGCGTGCGTGCGTGCGTGCGTGCGTGCGTGGTGCGTGGTGCGTGTGTGTGTGTGTGTGTGTGTGTGTGTGTGTGTGTGTGTGTGTGTGTGTGTTTATGTACATGCATACGTATGTTTACATCCCCGTTTGCCAACACGAATGCTTCGTTGTTTTCATCTCCCAACTAAAACTTAAGCATAAATGCACACCCTGTTCGTCTGAATACGGCTTTGAATAAAGACAGTCAGTCTGTTTTCATACAAACGCACAGAAAAAAAAAAAAAAGAAAAAAAAAATCACTGCCGCATCATACTCATATAAACTAGGAAATAAAGTTCGGCAGCTAATTGCACAACTGGTTGTCTGTCTAGTTTACTAGCTCAATGGTTAGGCGTCAGAATTGTGTGCGTAGGCTACTGATGGGGGTGGGGGGAGGGAGGGGAGAAGGGTGGAAGATGTTTGCAGGGAAGGGGCAGGAGATAGGGGAGAGAAAGGGGAGTGTGTGAGGGAAGCGGGATGGGGGGTGGGAGGGGGGGTGGGGGGGGGGAGAGAGAAGCACAAGCGTTCTTGTTCGGTTGTTTGTTTGTTTCTACACAGGGTTTCGTTCTCTTGTTTAGGAAATTGACAAAGGTTGCTAAGAGCCATATGGTTTTATAGGATAGATAAAGAGCGTGTGCGGGCGCGCGCGCCCACACACAGACACAGACACAGACACACGGACACGGACACACACACACACACACACACGCGCGCGCGCGCGCCTGTTCATCCCTGCCTCCCCCTCAGGTGAGTTTCTCAGATTTTCAAGTGCCTTTTTAACAAGGTTTTCATTCATTGACAGAAGCCAGATTTCATATATACAATTTTAAGACTAAAACTCTTCTTTTCAGAGAAATTATAATGGTCTTCGACGATTTAGAAATAACACGGTCGACTCTTTACCAGTACGTATCTTTTCCAAATCTACTTGTGACACTTGTTTTTTGTTTTGTAAATTACACATTCAGAAAGTCTATATAACTTTAATCAAATTTTCGACGGTGAAAATGTGACGAGATCTCTGAAAGAAAACCTGGATCTCTGAAAAATCAGGGTTTATTTCAAAACACCGCACCTGTCTGACTTAGTGACAATTCCTGAATCCACTTTGCCATTGCAAGCGCACACATGCACACACACACCACGCACACACACACACACACACCACACACACACACACACACACACACACACAGATACAAAGTACCCGCACGCACGTGACGCGCGCGCGCACACATACACGCACTTTCACTCGCATGCCACACACACACACACACACACACATACGCGTGTCCGCGCAGAAGCGCGCGTGCTCACACACTCACACACACACACACACACACACACACACACACACACACACACAACACAAAACACACACACACAACACACACACACACACACACACACACACACACACACACACACACACACACACACGTTTGCACACGCGCGAATCTCACGCACATGTCCATGAAACGGACACTAGATATCCACCGATTCCTGTCTTTACCGAAAGTTGAAAATCAAATCATAATGATCAGGGCTAGGGCTTAACGTTGAGTCGATAGCGGAATTTACTACAGAGAGGGAAACGAACAGTGTATTTGTATGTAGCATCTGCTTAAAGACAGATTGTCAGGCTCCGAGTCTGTTGTAGGTCCAGGACTGTCTACAGAACAACATGGTCTGCCGCTGGAGTTCTCTCTGAACCCCACGTCACAAGCAGCTGAAGTCCATGACTCTGACTCTTTGCGTAAGTAAAGGTTTTTTTGTTTTTGTTTTTGTTTGTAAATAAGGAACAAGTAGGATAACTCTTTTCTCCTATTTCTTTCTTTCTTTCTTTCTTTCTTTCTTTCTGCGTACGCAGGCTGATACTCCTGCGAACACTCCCTGTATAGACAGACAGTGGAGTTTTGTGTGTATGACCGTTTTTTATCCCGCCATTAAGGCAGCCATACTCCACCTTCGGGGGAAGGTGAATGCTATGTGTTTCGTGTCATCCATACCAACGGCCAAACTGGCCTTCTCTTCCGAAAGCTGGTGATGGGATTTTACGTGTGTGCAAGATGTTGTGCGTGCGTTCACACACGGAACCTCGGTTTATAGTCTCATTCGAAGGACTGTATGGGGAATGGAGTCAGAACCAATGTTAACTCCGAGGGAAAAATCCCCCTGTACCGAAATTCGAACTCGCAACCCCAGGATCACGAGTCCGGTGCTCTACCAACTGAGCTATTCCGGCTCCACTCTTTCTCCTATGATGAAATTAATTACATGCCCATAACTCCAAACGAATGTTGCTTACGGCACCAAAATCACCTAGCAGAAATGTCAGCACCGAGCACACAGAACAAACAACGAGACATCTCCCCCCCCCCTCCCCCACCCGCCAAAAGAATGTTCCCAGCTTGAGCATATATCCAGTACCTACAAACAAATACACAGCATGCAACAAGACCTGGAGGAATGAAGATATAAAAAAAAAATGAACGTTTATTCCAGACTGGCACATCCTTTTTGATCTTACATATAGTCAAAGAGATGGAAGCCTTAATAGACCTATGACTTATCAGAACGCGCAATAGTAAACAGTAAATAACGAACAAGTAAGGTTAACTCGTTTTCCTATGATGAAATTCATTACCCGCTTGTAACTCCGCACATGTGCTGCCTACAACACCAAATTACTTGGCAGAAATACCAACACAGACCACACTGAGCAAACAAGGAGACATTCATTAAACATAAGAACTTCCCAGCTTGGCCATTCACCCTGTACATGACACATATACACAGCAACAACAACCACAACAACTGGAGAAGTGAACAGCTATCAATTAACATTTATCCAAAGACTGGCACAGCCTTTTCGATGTTGAATATAGACAAATATACACATGGGGCAAATGATATCAAATACAGAGAACCTCGGGTGTGATTAGAATGAAAGAAAATCTTCCAATGAGGCAAGGAGTAGTAAACAATGAATAGCGAACAAGTGGGGTAACTCTGAATAGATAACGACCGAGTGGGTTAACTCTGAATAGATATAACGAACAAGTGGGGTAACTCTGAATAGATAATGAACAAGTGGGGTAACTCTGAATAGATATAACGAACAAGTGGGGGTAACTCTGAATAGATAACGAACAAGTGGGGTAACTCTGAATAGATATAACGAATAAGTGGGGGTAACTCTGAATAGATAACGAACAAGTGGGGTAACTCTGAATAGATATAACGAACAAGTGGGGTAACTCTGAATAGATATAACGAACAAGTGGGGGTAACTCTGAATAGATAACGAACAAGTGGGGTAACTCTGAATAGATAACGAACAAGTGGGTATAACTCTGAATAGATAACGAACAAGCGGGGTCACTCTGATCCAATGAGGAAATTAATCACACGCCTATACCTCCACACGAAGTCTGCCTCCGACACCAAATCGCCGAGCGCGAGTGCCGATTCAGAGCACACAGAACAAAGAAAGAGACATCCCCCCACCCCCTCCCCCCAACCCTCACCCCCCCCCCCCCCCAAAAAAAAAGGATGTTCCAAGCTTGCCCACATATACCCTAGCCCTACGTCACCCCAACGAAACTGATCGCTTTATTAGGCGCACTTTCCAGCTGATTAGTCCTTTTGCCGACGACAGTGCATTTCACACGCTGCTCGTCAATCAAAATGCAGCCCCTGGCTGAATGACAGCCGAGGCTTAAGCCTTTTTCTGTCGCTAGCTTTCGGTAAGCAGGTGCCAGGAGATGAATGTCAATTTCACGGTTTAAAAGAGATGAGAGAGGGAGTGGGGAGGGGGGGGGGGGGAGGCGGAGAGGGAGAGAGAGAGAGAGAGAGGGGGGAGCATGCATCAGCTAAGCTCTTTCTCCTTGAGGTGGGCATGTATAACACGAGCTGTTGTTTGTCAGTTTGAAGTAAGTCTAAAAAAAAAAAAAAAAAAAAAAAAACACCCAGCTGAACGAACACCGTTTCGCCGCCATAAGTCATGTGAACACTCATTCTCCGGTAAATCTATACTGGAAAACCTTTTGTTAAAAAGTGCAGATGCTATCAATCAAAGATGTGTTTTTTAACAGGTCCTTGTCAAGTTGTTCGCGTGAATATGTAGTTGGGTTTTTTTCCCCACTGAATATTCCCGTCTCGCTGAGATTAAGTCTGCAAGGCGGTCTCTTCTTCTCCAAAGATGCCTAGAGAAACCACAACCTAGAAGGAAACGAATTTGTTGGATTATAGACGATCAGTTATATACTGAAGTCGGTTATAGCGAAGTCGGTTGTTCAGAAAGCTTGTTACTAATCCGATTCTTTTGGTTTCCAAGCCGAAACTTTTTG
>CM065717.1:52932106-52937106 GCA_033310375.1 Conus canariensis
ACTTTACTTCTGCTAATTTTTCTGAGTAGCCTACCATAAGTTTGAGCCAGCTTGTAACGTTAAACTGATAATTGATCAAAAGAACAGCTCCCAACCAATTTCATTGCAAGAATGGGCAGGGAAACACAGTCACGGAGACTGACCCAGGTAATGGTACACAATTGGCAGAACTGGAAAAACCTTATGTACATTTCTTCAATGCGACGCCTCAGTGATTCTGTACAGCGGTTATGTGAAGGACAACAAGAAGAAGAAGAAGAAGAAGAAGAAGAAGAAGAAGAAGAAGAAGAAGAAGAAGAAGAAGAAGAAAAGAAGAAGAAGAAGAAGAAAGAGAAAGAAAGAAAAAAAGAAAGAAGAAGAAGAAGACGAGGAAGAAGAAGTTAGTATTCCCAGTTACATAGATATTATGATGCGGAAAGCCCGTCGATTGTTCGGAAAGAAAAACGACAAACTCTCTCTCTCTCTCCTCTCTCTCTCTCTCTCTCTCTCTCTCTCTCTCTCTCTCTCTCTCTCCTCTCTCTCTCTCTCTCTCTCTCTCTCTCTCTCTCTCTCTTCCGCCTCTCTCTCTCTTCTCTCTCTCTCTCTCTCTCTCTCTCTCATTGTCTCTCTCTCTTCCTCTCCTCTCTCTCTCCTCTCTCTCTCTCTCTCTCTCTCTCTCTCTCAGTGATGACAACAATAATGAAAGTTTACTAGGTGAATTTCGAAGGTTTACTGGCTCATATATTTGTCAGCTTCTTCTTCTCGATCGCCTATCACACCTGTAGACAGGATTCTGTCATGAATCTGGTGGGTCCTCTGCAGGGCCTCCACAGACCCGTGCAGCTTGTCGTTGATGGGCACCGGCTGCGGCCATGTCCTCCTATCCCTCAGACGCTGCAGGTCCCCACAGTCCTGTAGAATGTGTTTTGTGGTTTGTTCTGCCTGTCCACCCACATGTGCACATTGGGGATGGTTTCAGGTGCAGCTTTGCGGTGTAAATGGGATGCTAGCCTGTTGTGCCCGGTTCTGAGTCGGAAGATGACCTGTGCTGTGGGTTGGGCGATGCTTGGTAGAATAGACCCACTGCCCTGCCATGCATGTCGTAAGAGGCGATTAAGGCAGGACCCCAGGAGCGCTGAAGTCGGCGGTGTTGGGCCAGACGGCGTATATTATTGAACCTGATGGTGCACTCCGAAACCACAGCACCACGCAGCTACAGCCAACATGTATTTGTCATGAGGACAAAGACTCTGAGACAGAGCTAGATAAAGGTTCACTGTCCTGTCTAATAGAACATTTGGTAGAAACTGATAATGGGTTAAAGTGTGTCGTGTGCCTATGGCGGTGCTGGAAAGCAGGGGAGAAGAAGGGGGGGGGGGGGCTAAGAAAGGGTATAGAGAGTGGGGGTGAGGAAGGTGGTTGATGGACGTGTGAGGAAAGAAGTGTGTGTGTGTGTGTGTGTGTGTGTGGTGTGTTTTTGTGTATATATATGTGTGTGTGTGTGTGTGTGTGTGTGTGTGTGTGTCTGTTGTGGTGTGTGTGGTTTGATGTGTTGTGTGTGTGTGTGTGTGTGTGTGTGGTGTGTGTGTGTGTGTGTGGTGTGTTGTGTGTGTGTGTGTGTGTGTGTGTGTGTGTGTGTGTGTGTGTGTGTGTGTGTGTGTGTGTGGGGTGTGTGTGTGTGTGTTTGAGTGTGTGTGTGTGTGGCGTGTGTGTGTGTGTGTGTGTGTGTGTGTGGTGTGTGTGTGTGTGTGTGTGTTTGATTGTGTGTGTGTGTGTGTGTGTGTGTGTGTGTGTGTGTGTGTGGAGTGAGTGAGTGAGTGTGTGTGTGTGTGTGTGTGTGTGTGTGTGTGTGTGTGTGTGTGTGTGTGTGTGTGTGTGCTGTGTCTGTCTGTGTTCATAGCGATTTGCCCATTATGTGAGATGTGTGCATAATTGCTTGCACGGGCCTCCTTGTCTGAAGAGCTTTAAAGTAATACGGACAATGAAAACGATTTGTCATTGTCGTCTCTCTCTCTCTCTCTCTCTCTCTCTCTCTCTCTCTCTCTCTCTCTCTCTCTCTCTCTCTCTCTCTCTCTCTCTCTCACACGCAATGCAATGGCTTGATCTACGTAGGCCTGTGTCGGTAAGCGTAATTATTTTCATCAGTGTGTTTTGCGCACTCGCGCGCGCGTTTTATATAATATATATATATATATATATATATATATGTGTGTGTGTGTGTGTGTGTGTGTGTGTGTGTGTGTGTGTGTGTGTGTGTGTGGCGCGCGCACGCGTGTGCGCGAGCGGGCACCTTCTTGTATGTACCTTTGTGTGGCTTTGCACATATGTACGGGTTAGTGCGCGCGCGCGTGTGTGTATGTGTGTGTTTGTGTATGTGTGCGCGCGCACGCGTGTGTGTGTTTCAGATCAGACTTGCAAACACGGTCCAAATTCTCAACTGCCTTTTAACAGATCAAACAGAGAGAGAGAGAGAGAGGGAGGAGAGTGGGGGGGGGAAGAGAGAGAGGAAGAGAGAGAGAGAGAGAGAGAGAGAGAGAGAGAGAGAGAGAGAGAGAGAGAGAGAGTTATTTTTCGTTTGTCCCATATAAGCCCTGACCTTAAAACATTATTGTTTTGTAATCCTCTTAAGATGTAGGGAAACCCACTCTGATCTGTGAGTGAGTGTGCCAATACAAACTGTAATGATGACAGTATGAGGAACTAGATTTACAGATTACCATGGATCTTCTTGCACATTACAGACGTGCCAATGGTGTTATAGGATACGAAAGCCCGTTACTGACCTGCACACTCATTGCATGGATGTGTGAAAAGGGTTTCAGTATCCTTTTCATCGTCATTCGTTTTGACAGTTTTTTTTTTTAATGTCGATTGTCATATGGGGTATATGCAGTTGTTCAACAACTCTCTCTCTCTCTCTCTCTCTACCTCTCACACACACCATCTACACACACACAACACACACACACACAACACACACACAACACACACACACACACACACACACACACACACACACACACACACACACACTGCTCGAACGCACAGATAAGTTCACAAACAGTAAGTGCACGTGCGCATGGACACATGCTACTTTCCAACACACGAATGCGAATAATCGCGCTTTCTCGCGTACACGCGCACAAGTACACACACACACACACACACACACACACACACACACACACACACACACACACACACACACACACACACACACACACACAGAATAACTATTTTCACACTTTCTCTCAGTGTTGGATAAAATTTTGCGAGTTATTCTAGATTTCGAGGTGTGATGTCTGTTGCAGCACAAAATGTCCCTCCTGTTCAACATGTAACCCGATCGATCATACTCTGTACTGGCGTTGCGACGCAAAATGTCACTCTGGTACAAAACACAACCCGGGAACCACCTGTACGGGCACTGCGACACAAAATGTTGCCCTGGTATAGCCTGTCTCTCTGGGTGACCTTTTGTGTCTACGTTGCGCGTACAAAAATGTCATCCCACCACCTGAATAAAACATGTTGTGCAGACAGGACAGGAGTCATGGAAGCAAGACCGAAAGTCTGTGGAGAGCTTGGCAGCAGAAGCCTGCAGAGAAGAAGAAGACCCACTTCCGACAAGTGTTTCAGTCCTGAACTTATTACACTCTCAGGGGACCAGACTGCATCCGGGTCACGGTTCCACTATGTTTTTTTTTTTTTTCTGGAACGAGTGGGTCACGGAGCCATGCCTTAACGAGTGTATGCCTAAACCTCGCAATAATACTTATGGCCTTTAATATGGGGGGGCGAGTGCTTCATTGATCGGTTGATCGATCGATTGATTGATTGATTGATTGATTGATTGATTGATTGATTGATTGATTGATTGACTGATTGATCGATCGATTGACTGATTGATTGATTGATGATTGATTGATTTCTTATATTCTATTTTATTTCATTTTATTTCATTTTTGGTAACTGGTGATTCCAAGTCCACTGGTGTTTATCATTTAGGCATACTTGTCTTCCAAATTCCGCCTATACACTTAGATCAAAATGATACAAGTAACCACTCAGACCCCATCCCCCACCCCTTCCCCCCGTCAACCATGCTTCAACAAAGGGCGACAATTCATCCAGCTGGGGACATGACTATGTAACCTGCCGGTGCAAGAATGTCACCCAGAGTGTCCGCCCTCTGACAATATGTACCGGAGTGACAATTTGCGCAGCAACAGGCTCCCACCGTGGTACGACCCACTTGTGTCACGGTGCGGCATGCGGTTATATTAAGCAGGAACGCGTCCCCCTTCTTACGTCCTCAGTAGCTCTCACGTCCGATCAAATTACGATTCTTCTAAGTACTTTGAGGTGGAAAAATGGCGTTTATATACTCGTGTCATGCGACGACGTGTGTCAGGCAGATTGAACCGAGTCAGTTGAGCCTATCGCCCTCCAGATAGGATTTTCTTGTTGGGGTTGCTCCCTGCACGTGGCAAGTAGTCCTGGACTGACTTGGTTACCAGTAGCAGAGAAGAAACTCTGACTTGATCTAATTGCTGACTGAGTTTGCTGTTTCGTACACACACACACACACACACACACACACACACACACACACACACACACACACACACACAGAAAGAGAGAGAGAGAGAGGGGGGGGGGTCTCATTAAATGTTCAGGTAAATTTTCTCCCTGAATCATATAAAATCAGACAATGTTTAATATCAGTTAAAAAAAAATCTTATGCTTTTCCTGTACTACTACAATGTTGCCTTTTTCTTTGGTAGTCGTAGCAACGACAGCCGGTGACATTTTCAACCACACAACAGTGTTTCTGTTTGATTCCTGCTAAGAGTACAGTGAGCATGGTGGCTTGTTTCAATAGACAGACGCTGACAGATGAATGAACGCTTCCGGTGTGTATTTGGTTGATTGGTAATTCATAATGAGCTGGTTTCATACCTGTGTGAGATACTGTACCTACCCATGTCATTGGAAAAATCAAACTTTTGTCATAAAAG
>CM065717.1:52942106-52944606 GCA_033310375.1 Conus canariensis
GAGAGAGAGTGAGAGAGAGAGGAGAGAGAGAGAGAGAGAGAGAGAGAGAGAGCTAGCTCAGAACTCAGATGGTTTACTTCATGTAAAGGCCATTACCCCTTATGAAGAGGGGTATGGAAAACACACACACACACACACACACACACACACACACACACACACACACACACACACACACACACACACACACACACACACACACACACACAGAGAGAGAGAGAGAGAATAAACAAACGAACAAGAGAGAGAGTAAACAAATGATCAAGAGAGAGAGAGAGGAGGGAGAGAGAGAGGGAGAATAAACAAACGAACGAAGAGAGAGAGAGAGAGAGAGAGAGAGAGAGAGAGAGAGGAGAGAGAGAGAGAGAGAGAGACAGAGACAGAGACAGAGAGAGAGACAGAGAGAGAAGTCAAGATGGAAAAAAGGAGAAATGAGAGAAAGACGGAAAGAAATACCAATAAAGAGAAGAAGAAGAAGAAGAAGAAGAAAAGAAGAAAGAAGAAGAAGAAGAAGAAGAAGAAGAAGAAGGAAAGAAAGACCATCTAACCAACCTATCAAACAAACAACAGTAAAAACAACATCAAGAAAGGAATCTATCATGCTTCACTTCTCGCTATCAAAGAACAGCGTAAGAATCGACTTTATTTATTTTTTTTTTGGCAAATAACTGAACACAGCCCGGTATAATTTCCCCCCTATATAAGGCCTTTCAATACGTGGTGTGGTCCATTCGCCGCCCCCCCCCCCCCCCCCCTCACTGTTGCTGTAACTTGACGTGGTCATTAAAGGTGAGGGGGGGGGGAGGGGGGGGGGAGAAGTCCTGTGGTTCTTTTGTTTGGCTATGAAGAAACCGGATGATGGATAAGTCATTGTTAATGGGCATTGAAAGAAGAAGGGGGTGCGGGGAGAAAGGGTGGAGAGTGGGGGGGGGGGGGTGGACAAGAAGAATAAGAAGAAGAATGAGAAAGAGAGAGAGAAAAGAGAGAGAGAGAAGAGAGAGAGAGAGAGAGGGTGAGGGGTGGGGGGGGGGTGCGGAAAGAAAACGGAGGAGGAGGAGAAGAAGAAGAAGACGAAAACGATTACAAAGACGACGAAGACGACGACGAGCAGGAGGAGGAGGAAAAGAAGAAGAAGAAGAAGAAGAAGAAGAAGAAGAAGAAGAAGAAGAAGAAGAAAGAAGAAGAAGAAGAAGAAGAAGAAAGAAGAAGAAGAAGAAAGAAGAAGAAGAAGAAGAAGAAGAAGAAGAAGAAGAGGAGAAGGAGAAGAAGAAGAAGAAGGAAGAAGAAGAAGAAGAAGAAGAAGAAGAAGAAGAAGAAGAAGAAGAAGAAGAAGAAAGAAGAAGAAGAAGAAGGTGGAGGAGGACAAGGAAGAGAAGAAGGAGGAGGAGGGGGGGGAGGGAGAAGGGAGGAGAAGGGGGAGAATCAGGGAATGGGGACGAGGGGGAAAGGTGCGAAGAGGGAAGGGTGACGGAGAAAAGAATAAAGAAAATCGGTTGGGGGGGGGGGGGGGGGGGGAGGGGAGAGTGAGAGAGAGACAGAGACAGAGAGAGACAGAAACAGAAACAGAGGCAGAGGCGAGAGACAGAGACAGAGACAGACAGAGGAAGGTAGGAGAGAGAAATATAAGAGGAGAGAGAGAGAGAGAGAGAGAGAGAGAGAGAGAGAGAGAGAGAGGAGAGAGAGAGAGAGAGAGAAGAGAGAGACAGAGACAGCGACAGAGAGAGACAGAGAGAGAAACAGAGAAACAGAGAGAAAGAGAGAGAGAGAGAGACAGACAGAGACAGAGACAGAGACAGAGACTAGACAGAGACAGAGACAGAGAGACAGAGAGAGAGAGAGGCAAGAGACAGAGACAGAGAGAGAGAGGTCAAATCTCCCCAGAGAGAGCCGGCGTAAATTGATAGCTAGCTAGCTGCCTAGTCAACGGCTTAGTCAGTTGCAGTAGGTGTTGGAGGCAGACAGCCAGCGGAGGTGACGTGGGGAAACCTGGAGTGGGTGAATGAAACTGACGATGATGGAGTGTCGATTTCAGAACTGCCGGAGAGAACGTTCGGGAGGTAGTGGTTAGCAGGGCTTTCGATAGAAGGCAGAAAGGTAGACTCTCTCTCTCTCTCTCTCTCTCTCTCTCTCTCTCTCTCTCTCTCTCTCTCTCTCTCTCTCTCTCTCTCTCTCAGGCCAGTCAAAATTGCTTAAAACCTCTTGACAGCTTATACAGACGCTCTCTCAAAGCTAATTCTTCTTAAATCCTCTTCTCTTGTCCCTGTAGATTATCAACAGTTAGATATTCTCCCCTTCAGTCTTAAATGTCGCTACAACAAAGCTGTGTTCATGTTTAAAATTGTGAACGATTTAACGCCTGCTTATCTCAACAACAAATTTCCCATCAATAATGTTCGTAACAAACGTAACATCCGCATTCCTCTCCCAGGAACTAATCTTTTTATGTCTTCTCTCATTTATTCCGGAAGCAAATTATGGAATGATATACATGACCACATTA
>CM065717.1:52957106-52959606 GCA_033310375.1 Conus canariensis
CGTCTGGGTGTATTCATATATTGATGTGTGGTGCGCTGACACTTTCAAACCAATTACACATGTAGATTTGACGAGATGAAAAAAAAAACATACATCCTAATCTAGGCCTTATATCTGTCTTAACTCCGTCTATTTGACTTGTTCCACATACAAAATCGAGAAAATGTGCGTATTTCTCAAGGACTGTTACTCAAAATAGTAACACAAAACCAAGGTTGTTTTGTGCGCAGTGATGGAATAACAACGGCTATGCACTAGTCTCAACAGATTTCAGGTTGCTTGCTGTTTGTAGACAACAGTCGAATGGTCATGTACAGTCTCTTGTTTCAAAAAAGGATGAAATGTTTTGATACCCCACATCTTTCTCTCTCATTGTAAAGGCTTTATCTAGACTATCCGAATGCACAGATATAACCTGTTCACTCCTCAATCACTTCATTGACTGGTTTGATTGATCGATTGTTGGAATGGTCAGTTGTTTAGTCGACTGATTGAATTGGTATGCTTGAACGCCATGTTCAATTCTGGAAACGTACCATGTTTGAGTAGTGTAAAACCCAGGTCAAACAGCCATGCACATGCGAGGGTTCTCACGCACAGAGGTATGTTCAGGCATACATACAAATCAATCTGTGCCATTGTGCACCAGCACGAATGTGCATGCAGGAGTGCTTGCGGACTCTCTGTCTGTCTGTCTGTCTGTCTGTCTGTCTGTCTGTCTGTTCTCTCTCTCTCTCTTCTCTCCTCTCTCTCTCTCTTCTCTGTTGCCTGCTCTGACGTCTGTCTGTCTGTCTGTCAGTCAGTCAGTCTGTCTGTCTTTTTGTCAGTCTGTCTGTCAATCTGTCCGTCTGTCTGTCTCTCCCTCCCTCCCTCCCTCCTTCTCCCCTGCTCTCTCTCTCTCTCTCTCTCTCTCTCTCTCTCTCTCTCTCATTCTTTGTGGCATGTGACAATAAACACCTCTTACCCCCCCCCACCCATCCCCGCCCCCGGCCCCCCCCCCCCCTCAAAAAAAAAAAGAAAGAAAAATCAAGAATCTATAACGAAAGTAACACAAGATATACCAACATTAAGAGGGGCAAAAAAAAAAAAAAGGAAAAAAAAATAAAAGAAGAAAAAACGAGAATTTATAACGAAAGTAACAAGAGATAGAACAAAATGAAGAAAAAAAAAAGAAAAAAAGAAAAAGATGTAAAAAAGGAAAAAGAAAGAAAGAAAAAAAAAAAAGAAGAAAAGACAGGAAGAAGCTCCCACCTCTCCAGGAAAGCCTGGATGGTCTTGATGATGAGCTCGTCGTATATTTCGGACACGATGTCGATCTTGGGTATGGGCATATGCTTGAAGAGCTTGGACCGCGGGGCCAAGGTGCTCAGAGAACGGGATGTCAAGGGCGCGGACCAGGGGGCCTGCAAAACACCCTTTTTGCCCTCCGTGGAATCGCCGGGGTCGGTCTTGGTGGCCCCGGGGGTACCCTCCTCCTCCGAGCGCGTGCTGTCTTCCTGCGGCGACTCGGACTCCTGCTTGTTCTGCACCACAACGATGCCACTGCCCTGGATGAAAGGCAGACCCTCCGTGAACTGGACCTTGCGGTTGCTGCTGTTGTTGTTGTTGTGGTGGTGGTGGTGGTGGTGGTGGTGGTGGTTGTGGTGGTTGTGGTGGTGGGGGGACGGGACGATGGAGTTGGGGGCACTGTTGGGCAGGATGGCGTTCATCCTCCGCTTCAGCGGCTCCGAGAGAATGTCAGGCAGCTCCACCGTAGGAGTGCCGCTGCTGTTCCCCCCACCCTGCCCCTGCCCGTGCCCGTTCCCGGTCTGAGGCGAGGCGCCGAGGTCTTGAGGGGTCTTGGAGGGCAGCCACGCTTCCTTCCCGCCGGCGCGGCTCCCTGGGTGAGAGGAAGAGCTGGAGAAGGTTTCTGTGAACCATTGGCTGAAGCCTCGGCAGATCATGTCCTCGATGGTCAGCTGCTCCGCGGGGTTCAAGAAGAACTCTCCTCCCGCTCCTCCTCCTCCTCCTCCTGCTGCTCCACGGCTGGGCGTGAGGTCTCTGTTGGAGTTGCTACTGATGGGCGTGGTCGGGTGCCTGGTCTGGAAGACGCGTTTCCGGCGGGCCGGGGTCTGTTGAGGACTCTGCGAGGCCGTGGCCGCCCAGGAGGACTGTCTGAGAGGTTCCAGCCTCAGGCCCAGGTCGATGCCAGACTCCCGCGCCCGTTCCATCTGCTCCCGGCTCTGCTGAATGCGGCGCTTGCGCGCTGCCAGGAATCGTTGTCTTTCCTTGGCCGTGTGGCTCTTGCTGGCCTTGATGACAAATAAACAAATGAATGAAATAATTATAAATAAAGAAGTAAATAGATAAATAAAATAATGATACATGAATAAATAAATGAATGAATAAATCTATATATATATTATAATATTATATATAATATATATATATATATGTAATTTATTCAATCATTAATGTATATATATAATAGATAAACAAACATAAATAAACAAAAGCAAAA
>CM065717.1:52972106-53082106 GCA_033310375.1 Conus canariensis
GAAACTAATACCAAAGTCCACGACACAAACGAAAACCACACACACACACACACACCACACACACACACATACTCACTCACTCTCTTTCTTTCTCTCTCTCATTTTCTCTCTCTCTCTCTCTCTCTCTCTCTCTCTCTCTCTCTCTCTCTCTCACACACACACACACACACACACACTCTCTCTCTCTCTCTCTCTCTCTCTCTCTCTCTCTCTCTCTCCTCACACACACTGGCGCACTGAGTCAAACAACAACAACAACAATAATAACCAGCAGTAAAAACAACAAAAAAAAACAAGTCAATATGTACCTGCAGTAGGTCTTCCCCTCGTTCACATGATCGAGTTGGTCAACAGGATCAACCAGGCAGACTACCCCGTGCGTCCACTGACCACGAACGAAACCAAGGCGCAGTCGTCCTGTGCAGTTTGGCTCGGACCTGACTATAGCTACAGTCCGTTTCCAGACACGTGGTGGCCGGTTAAAGTGACCATCGCCCGGGCTGGTGTCCAAGAGTAGAGAATTACTGAAAGAAGTGAACACAATGCTGCGAATGAAGACACGAGTAAAAGCCGCTGTTACTTCGCTGCTGGGCTTGATGACAAAAAATGTTAATAATGCTAATGATGGAGTAATAATGAGGATGATAATGATGATGATGATGATGGTGATAGAGTACATAAGTATCTAAATGAATAATGATAGTGATAATAATGGCGATAAAAGAGATAAATGAATTAATAATATCAATGGTGATAAAAGTGGTAAATGAATCAATCAATGAATAAATTAGTAATAATGATGATGATGATGATGTTGATGATGATGATGATGATGATGATGATGATGATGATGATTTTTTTTTTCTGCGTACCGCAGGCTGATACTCCTGCGGATACTCCCTGTATAGACAGGCAGGGATTAATCCTATCTACCCAACAAAGGGAGTGAAGTTTTGTATGTATGACCGTTTTTTTTTTTGTTGTTTTTTTTTTATCCCGCCATTAAAGCAGCCATACTCATCTATAATAATAATAACAATGATAATAATTACAATAATGATGATGATGATGACAACAATAATAATTATAATGATGATGATGATAATTATAGTAATAATAATAATGATAATAACAACAACAATAAAAATAGTAATAGTTATGATAATAATTATAATAATAATAATAATAACGGAGATCATTCAAAATATACTGTCAGCAATTCTGGTAATGACGTTGATGGTGGTGACACACTCTGACACGTAGTTGCAGACACATACGCACACAAGCGCGCGCGCACACACACACACACACACACTACGTATGATTATCGTATATGATTTTTCTTTACTTGTGCGTTGTCATTTGTTTGTTTTGTGTTATTGGATTTACTTTTCGTCGGCGTATTACTTCGTGTAAAAGATACGCATTCGCCGTGCGCACGAGCCCGCGCGCGTGTGTGTGTGTGGCGCGCGTGTGTGTGTGTGTGTTGTGTACGTGTGCACGCGCACAGGCGTGTGTGTATGTATGTGAGAGTCCACGCATGCGAGCATGTGTGAATTGCGTGCGCGCGCCTCATGCGCGTCTGTTTGTGCATCTCTATCTGTGTGTGTGTGGGGGGGGGGGGGGGGGAGGGGGGGGGGGGGGGGGGGTTAATGGGAAGTGATTGGAGAGGGGAAGAGGGGGTCGGCAGCGGTGGGTGAGGTGGATTCTATTTGAAGTGTAAACATCTAACAGTTTGATTGAAAAAGACATGCCAAAAGTTTCTTCTCTCTGTTTGAAAGGGTCTGCCTATTTCTGAGATAAAGAGCTGAGTAGGGGGGTGGTGGTTCAGACGAAGTCTTGACTACATTAATATAGTATCACTGCACACACACACCACAGCTTCACCGCAAGGTCGTGTTGCTTTAAAAGAGTCGTAGCCACGGTACGACGAAAGCAGGGACCTAACATACACAGCCGAAGACGGATTTTCTGAGTCCAGCCTTAATTGAATTAATCCGCTTGACTGACGTGAAACGTTAATCTGCGAAAATCACTGCAGCCTAGCCTGTACAGATCATACCTGACGGTGACCAGCACAATATGAGCTAAACGTCATTCAGTCTACGCAAATGTTGTTTTCTCTACCACGATTATCCCTCCTCCCCTCTCCCCCTCCAACCCCCCCCCCCCCCCCCCTCCCCCGCCGTGTATTTGCGGGGCCAACGGTCTGAGGATGGAAACTTAGTTTTAAGCTGTGTGAAATAAAAATCACGCGCAAAGTGCGCGCGCAGCGTGTTTGGACAGAAGCTAGGTACTGTTTAACAGCTCATTGATCTGTGATCCATCACCTTAACAGTTCTTTCCCTTGAATTTCGATTACCGGTGATCGACGGTTTTCTTCCAGGAATTATGGTATTTAAAACAACATTTTTGTTATCTGAAGCAATATGTCGCCTAAAAAAAAAAACCCGAAATAGACACATTCATCACAAAAATATTATTGTTTTAGAAATAATTCACAGAATGTTACGAAATAAAACATCCGTCATGCAAAATGCAAAAATCACAAAAACTGTTGAGAGTTAACTAACAAACCTCTCGAAGGCAGCGTAGACAATATCAGCACCATCCAGACTGAAACCTGTGCGGAAGACAATGCCATGTCCAAGATCAGCATCCTGTGTGTCGTTGGTTCCCTCCATCTTGTTGTATCCATACGAGATCTTAGCAGCGGATCTGCAAGGGTGAATAATCCAGGCCATGGAACTGCGGTGTCCTCACAAGATCCTAAACAACAGCTGTACTGATCATAATCACTGATGAACAAGTGCATTAGACCATCAAGCAGCACCTCGTAGCAGATGAAGATCTGCCGACATCTGTTGAGAAAACTTCGTTGGGATGACCATTAACAAGATCCAGTGGCCTTGCGAAAAACAAACCTCCAAGGAAGTGCTGAGAGATGGAGATGAAGGAGACGCAAAACAAACAAACAAACAAACAACGGAAAATCGATGGACTGATTTGACAACGTTGCAGAATGGACAGGAAAAGATTTGGGGAAACCCAAGCCTTGGAACACAATGGACAGAACTGTCACCCGTTGAACTAGCTTCAGTGCGGCGCCAAAGTGAATCCCCCACACAGTTAAGGAAGAAGAAGAAGAAGAAGTAGATCAAGAACAAGAACAAGATGATAATGATGAAGAAGAAGAAGAAGAGCAAGAACAAGAACAAGAACGAGAAGAACAAAAAGAACAAGAACAAGATGATGATGATGATGATGATGATGATGAAGAAGAAGAAGGAGAAGGAGAAGAAGAAGGAGAAGGAGAAGAAGAAGAAGAAGGAGGAGGAGGAGGAGGAGGAGGAGGAGGAGGAGAAGAAGATAAACAACAACAACAATACAATGATGATAATGATGATGATGGCAATGATGATGATAATGATGATGATGGCAATGATGATGATAATGATGATTTGATATGAAATTCGGGTGGTGACTGCCTACTGGCTCTGGTCTGAGAAGAACTTGGTTTTATGGGCATCATTCTACTACGGCGCTAACTTTACTGTCTGCAGCGACTGCATGCATGGTTTAGTACCATGACAGTTAAAAAGATGAGTACTGGGTTAGCTGAATCTTAGTTGTAGGGAGCAGTCAATGTCAAATGATCAACAGGCAGCCCACGAGAAAAGCCCTCCAATGCTACCAAGCGAATTCAGTGGTGTTCAGTGGTGCCTGTTTCCAAACAAGCATGCAGAACATCACCTCACTCCCTCTCCTCCACTCCCCTTCCCCGTCCTCCTCTCTCCGTTGCCATGCTCCCTAAAGAGTGCACCCCATCAAAGATGATCAAAGTTCTGCACGTAGGTGTTGAAGTTCTATGGGCTTGAATGGGAAGATTAGACGAACAAGTCGAATGTCATCCATCTAAAGGATGCGTCTCTGACTGTTTGGCTCAAATTTCCTGACCCAAACTGCGAATGTCCACTTTCATCCATTCAAGGGCTGCCTTGGCTTAAGGGTGTGTCAGGCCAATTGACATAGGCTAGAACACCAAGGCTACATCAAAATGTTGTTATGCTCCGCATAGTTATGCAGGGATTGTCTTCAGTTGTGACAAGCTCCTAGCATAACATTATCAGTCTCCAAAATCCCCCGAAGTCAGAGTGTGGCTGCCACGTGGCGGGGTAATCAAAAAACGGTCACGTAATGTTCTCATCCCCAGCTGATGCATTTGTACCATAGTGTTCAAGTACTTCGGCTGTTTGGATGATCCCTGGAGTCTTTTAGACAGGGTACGACAACACAAACAACAACAATACTAATACACAGTTTAGCTAAAAGAATCATGTAATTAATGAATTTGTAAATCGCAAGATTTAGACCAAATTTGTTTGTACCAAACAGTATGTCCAATACTGATAGCTTTAGTCTTATATCTGTTTATAACTCCATAGTAAACACCCAAGCCCTTCGTTTGATTTGTTAACTAGGCCTACGTGGTAATGTGATGATCAAGTTAACTTGAAAAGTTAAAATCTCGAAATGGGGAGTGATCCCCAAATCCTTCTTCACTTCTTCTTCTTCTTTCTTTTAGTGTCCACAATCATCATGTTGATTATTCTGACACTTTTGTGTGTATGACCTTTTTTTTTTTATCTTGCCATCAAGGTAGCCATGTTCCATCTTCGGGGAAGGTGCATGCTATGTGTAACGTGTCATCCATACCAACAGCCAAACTGACCTTCTCTTCCGAAAGTTGGTGATGGGATTTTACGTGTGTTCAAGATGTTGTGTGTGTGTTCACACTCGGAACCTCGGTTTGTAGTCTCATTCGAAGGACTGCATGAAGAATGGAGTCAGAACCAGTGTTAACTCCGAGGGAAAAATCCCCCTGTACCGAAACGACGCGGCGGAGATGCGAGCCCGCAACCCCAAGATTACGAGTCCGGCGCTCTCCCAACGGAGCTATTCCGGTGTAACAATCCATTTTAACTCCCATCCACTTTTAACTCCCCGGGAGTTAGAATTAGCACGTGCCAATTTTAACTCCCCGGGAGCTAAAACAAACCACGCCAGAATGACACCCTCCCCCCCCCCCCCCCCCCCCCCCCCCCCCCCCCCCCTGTTTTAGATTAACTCCCCCACCCCAAAACATTCCGTTTTGTGTGTTAGTCACGATATGAGAAATAAACATTTAATATACACCCCCTCCACCCCCCCTCTCTCTCTCTCTCTCTGCCTGTCTGCCTGTCTGTCTGTCTGTCTCCCTCCCTCCCCTCCCCCCCCCCAACTTTCTTTCAGTCTCTCGCTCACTCTCTCGCTCTCCTTGCTTGTCTGTCTGCCTTTTTGCTTGTCTGTTTGTTTGTTTGTCTCTCTTAATCTCTCTCCCTCTCTCTTTGCTTGTCTCTCTGTCTGCCTGTCTATTTGTTTATCTGTCTCAGTGTCTCTGTCTCTAGTGTCTTCCCCCCACTACCCCTCTCTCTGTCTGTCTGTTTTTCTTTCTTCCTTTTACCCCCCCCCCTCTCTCTCTCTCTCTCTCTCTCTTTATGCACTGTCCTTCTGGTACCAAACATTCCTCACCATCATAAATAAACACGCGCCGTTACATCAAAAAAGAGTTAGGAATCCGCAGATTAACCCGTGGTTAACACCAGAATTGCTACAAGAAATGGTACTACGTGACCAACTCAAGGCAGCAAATTTGTTTGACGAATACAAAGAGCAGAGAAACTTTGTTTCAAACGAAGTTGAAAAAGCCAAACGAGACTACTTCAGTCAAATGATAACGGATGCAAAATCCACAGCGCCAATGTGGAGGGCAATAAATACTATTGTACGCAACAAGCGTACAGATTCACAAAATTCAAGCACAAACATCACCCCGGACAAATTTAATACCCACTTTCTGTCATTATCAGATACCCTTACTCAAGCTTCACAGAATATAAGAGCACCAAATGAATATGCATGCCCGACCTCCCTAATATCATTTTGCAAACAAAAACTTGGATCCAGTAACTCAATCAAAATTCCCCTTCTTGCTATACATAGCGCAATTAAAGAATAAAAAATCCATGGGTCCTGATAACATACCCACATTTCTTCTCAAACTCGCTCTACCTTACATTGTTGAGTCTCTTACATACATATATAATTTATCCATTGAAACTAATGGTTTCCCTCAGGCGTTCAAAAACGCCAAAGTGATCCCCCTTTCAAAATCAAATGATTTGTCAGATCCAAATAATTTCAGACCTATATCCTTACTATCTATTCTATCCAAACCCCTTGAAAGACACATACACACACACACGTATCTCAGTTCATGGAGAAAAACAAACTATTTCACCCACTCCAATCTGGATTCCGATCTAACCATTCCTGCCACACAGCATTATCACGAATGTGTGACTCATGGCTTTCAAATATGAACCAATCACAAATGACAGGCGTTGTCTTTCTTGACTTCAAAAAGGCATTTGATCTTGTTGATCATTCCATTCTTCTAAAGAAACTATCTGTCTACTTGAACCATACCCCGACAATCTCATTATTCCAATCATACTTGAACGATAGGACTCAGTATGTGGTGCTTAATGGCAAAACCTCCGCTTCAGACTTTGTCAGACATGGAGTCCCACAGGGCTCAGTACTAGGCCCCCTACTATTCTGCATCTTCATCAATGATTTACCATTGTCCGTTTCAGATGAAAAGGTCACGACAGATTTATTTGCTGATGACTCGTCACTCCAAACGAATGGTAGTGATCTACAGACAATAGGAACTTATCTCCAGGAAAGTCTAAACGACGTGTCAGACTGGTGTCATTCAAACTCAATGGTCATACACCCAGCCAAAACCAAATCTATGATTATAGCTACCCGCCAAAAACACCAGTTGACTCCTCTTTGCCTAAAACTTCAGTTGAATGGCACTTCTATCGAGCACGTATATGAGCATCGTGTTTTAGGGTTAACGATAGATAAAGAATTGAAATGGCAATCTCATCTCAATAACGTATGCAAGGTAGTCTCAAAACACCTTTTCCTGTTAGCTCAATTAAAGCGCTACGTCAACAGTAATGTGCTTAAACTTTTCTTCAATGCACACATAATGTCACGTATCAATTACGCTTCAACAGTGTGGGACGGAAGTAGTGACGTCCACAAAAAAAGGCTGAATTCTCTCCATAGACGTACAGCAAAGCTACTCCATCCAGCTGCATCTCTAACAATAGACGAAAAACTAAAAGCGCTGAACATACTTCCTCTGAATAGGCAACTGGAATTCAACAAGGCATCATTTATGTTTACAATCTTGACAGATACTATGCCATGTTATATCAATGCCCTTTTTACAAGATCGAACAGCTTTTCTGGCTCGACGAAATTCCTTCTTCCCTACCCACGCATTGATCTATACAAAACAAGCCTAGCTTACTCTGGACCATATGCCTGGAATTCACTTCCACCGAATCTACAAAACATGAATAGGCCTACTTTAAAACTTTTCAAGGAACATTTGCATAAACATTTTATGTCTCAGTAATTTAATTATACGATTACAATGATTAGCGCCCATTCGCAAAGTCTTCTGTGAACCATACTTTGAATAAATCGTCTAAACATAAAACCTACTCCGTTAAAATCGCTCATCCCCACTCCCACTCTGTCTACCATCCCTTTTCTCCTCCGCCTACCTACCATTCCTCTTCCCCACCCTCCTCTGACCTCTCTCTCTGTAGTTTTGTTTGTTTCTAAGTTTCCTTCTGTTTTACCATCCCCCATCTCATTAGTACTTTTATGAATAGCTTGCTTATCATTGTAGAATTAGATTTCCATGTTGCTATGTTGAATTGTCAGTATGAATGATATGTGTTGAAATAATGTATGCATGACAAGGACAGATTGTAAGACTAGGCATTGGCCTAAAATCTTCATCCTTGTGTATTAAAGATCAATCAATCAATCAATCAATCAATCTCTCTCTCTCTCTCTCTCTTCTCTCTCTCTCTCTCTCTCTCTCTCTCTCTCTCTCTCTCTCTCTGTGCATGCTTCTAGTCAGCTATGTTTACTGTTATTAGCGTTTATCAAAGATAGATTGGATTAACAGGCTTTTATGTTAGCCTAAGATCTTTATCCTTGTCAAGTAAAGTTTTCAAGTGTCAAGTGTCTCTCTGCAGTGTATGTGTGTGTGTGTGTGTGTGGGGGGGGGGGGGGGGGGGGGTGCAGTCCTGGCATAAGGCCAGAATGACTACCCCCTTCTATTTTTTTTTAACTCCCGGGAGTCAATCTGGATCAACATTTCTTGATCGAAAGTAACTCCCCGGGAGTTAGTTTAGGCACGTGCATATTTTAACTGGGGGGGGGGGGGGGGGGGGGGGGGGGGGGGGGGGGGGGAGGGTAAAATACGCACGTGCCTAAACTAACTCTCCGGGAGTTAATTTCGATCAAGAAGTGTTGATCCAGATTGACTCCTAGGGAGTTAAAAAATACAGGGGTGTGGAGGGAGGGTGGGGGGTCGTTCTGGCCTTATGCCAGGAATGACCCGGACATAGGCACCAAGAATACTGGCTGCATCTATGGAAAATGAATAAATAATTGAATAGTTTGTCTTGTATATAAATATTCCAAATCTCTGTGTGTGTGTGTGTGTGTGTATGTGTGTGTGTGTGTGTGTGTGTGTGTGTGTGTGTGTGTGTGTGTGTGTGTGTGTGTGTATACCTTATGCACGGCTACAGTTCTTAACCGATCAACACCAAATTCGGCATCAAGCATCCTTGGCACCCTCGGAAGGTCATGGCGTCTTTACTTTTTTAATAACCGTCCACCAATGAGCGCGAAGCGCGACTCGAAGTGCGAAGCACTGAGTACGGCCACAGTTCTCAGCAGATCGACTTCAAATTTGGTATCAAGCATCTTTGGCACCCTCGGAAGGTCTTGGCGTCCTTACTTTTTGTATAAACCTCCACCAAGGGGTCGAAACGCGAAGCGCTGAGTCGGTCAAAGTGCGGGGTCGAAGCGTGTGAGCGCTAGTGTAATATAAGTTTGAAATAGAGACAAATAGTACCTTCATCTTCCGGAAATTATATTTAAGAACCTGGCGAAAATCGATTGAAAAAGGACTGAACTATAAGGCCCAGTGCCCTGCAGAACGGGTGCTGGATGCCCAGGTCATCCACTAAAAGGACGCTAACTTTCAAATCACATTGGCATAGTCACACCACTTCTCAAAGCAAAATTGAATTGAATCAGTTGAGAAACAGCTGAGTTATAAGGTCCGTTTTATGTTTAACACACTCAGACACACACACATTTGCATTGTAATTTTCTTCATCATGGTTGTTGCCGTGCTAGAATGAAAGGAGGGTATTGACTTCCCATCTCCTAAGCCTTTTATCCTTCGTAAGATTTATATAAAAGGCAGACATGAAAGGGGGGGGGGGGGGGAGTGGGGGGTTGGGGGGGGGGGGGAGGGACACACAGACAGAGACGGAGACAACCGGTCAAATAGACCACCAGATATACAAACAAGAGAGAGAGAGAGAGAGGGGGGGGGGAGAAAGGGAGAAAGGGAGAGGGAGAGAGAGAGAGAGAGAGAAAGAGAGAGAGAGGGGGGACAGACAGACAGGCAGACAGACAGAGAGAGGGAGAGGGAGGGAGGGAGGGAGGGAGGGGAGGGAGGAAGGGGGGTGTATATTAAATGTTTATTTCTCATATCGTGACTAACACATAAAACTGAATGTTTTGGGGTGGGGGAGTTAATTTAAAACAGGGGGAGGGGGGGGGGGGAGGGGGGCATTCTGGCGTGGTTTGTTTTAACTCCCGGGGAGTTAAAATTGGCATGTGGTAATTCTAACTCCCGGGGAGTTAAAAAGTGGAGGGGAGTTAAAATGGATCGTTACACCGGCCCCACTGTGCATTTCGAAGTGCATCTGACTTGGTTTTTCAAATTTCGTCCTTTTTTTTTTTTTTTTTTTTTTTAGCTCTGTCTCTATTATTCCTGAAAATTGATACAGATACTGTTCTACATGATTCGTCACATTTTTTTTTTTTCTTCAAAATAAGACAATCAGAGACCTCCGCTTTAATACGAAAACAACGGAAACGAACATCTGAAGCTGGCTCCACTTACTTGATCCCACGCTCGAAACTTGCCTGTACAGATTTGCTGTTTCATTTACTACACAACTTGCTCTTGTGAACCTTGTGTTGGCGTAAGTGTGTAAACATTGTCTGTCTGTCTGTCTCTCTCTCTCTCTCTCTCTCTCTCTCTCTCTCTCTCTCTCTCGTTTGCAGGAAAGGAAGAGGGAAATGTTATTATTCTGTTATCCTCTCCCCCCTTGTCATACGACCTCAGGTAAAGACAATAAAATACCAAAAAGACAATAAAATACCAAAATATAAAAAGAATATCAGTGTCAAAGTCTCTCTTTCTCTCTCTGTCTCTCTCTCTCTTAATCATGGTATCAGTGCAGACGATAGACCAAATATCTGTTCAGGAAAAATACGGAAGACAGTACAGTTGGCAATCGAAACTAAAACTAGTTTTTCCGACGAAGGACTAGAAGTTCAGAGGCAAGCTTAGCTGGGCTGGTCAAGTTTCCGTTATCTATTTTACCAGTTATTGAATTACTAACATAACAAAGGTGGCGACTTTGGTCTTCTTGTGGTCCTTAACCTTCACCAGCCTTAACCTGTGTATTGTAATCAAGCCAAAGCTGGAAAGAAAAAAAAAAAAGTAGCGCACAGTAACTGAGTAAGTTATAATGCTTGTTTTTAATATCATGCACAACGTACACACAAATGAGTTTTTGACAAATATGCATTCTTCTGAAGTTACAAACGACAGACATGAACATCGCTCAAACAGTACTCCACAGATTGCAGTCTGAGTGAAAATGAAGTAAACTTTACAAACAACAGACATTTGGAAAAAAAAAAAAAAGCACAAACAATAAGGCCCAGTTCTATGTCGGCATGAAAGGGAAGTGGAATAGAGAGGGCATTTTAAAAGAGGGAGAAGGAAGGGAGTGGATGGTAGGAGAGTAAGAATTGAAGTTTTGAACTGGAGTTCCTAAACTGATATATATGTAAAGTGACTTATGTGTATGTACATACGAGGGCCACCCCATAAGTTCTCGGATGGGAAAAGGTGGAAGTACACTGGCATTTCTTACCTACTAGCCCATCTTTTCAAAGTATCCTCCATCAGCATGTATGCACTTTTCCATCCTTCTAAACCACGAATCCATCACCCCAGCCCACTCCGACTTAGGTATACCAGAAATCAAGCCCTCAGCAAACGCTCGGGCATCTTCAGGGCTCTCAAACGGCTTTCCTTTCAGTTGTTTTTTCAAACGAGGGAACAAAAAGAAGTCACAAGGGGCTAGGTCAGGAGAATACGGAGGATGAGTGACAAGCTGCACGCTGTTCTCTTGCAAAAAGTCTAAAGTTGCAGCTGCCGTGTGGGCGCTGGTGTTGTCGTGGTGGAGGAGTAGGTGGCGGATACCGGTCCGTGGTCGCCGTGCACTCCAAGCCTCGAACACTTTTGGCAGGCAGGTGTTGATGTACTGTTCAGCATTCACTGTCTTTCTTTCCAGAAGCGGTACGAGTACTTGGAGTAGTCACATGGCCGGATCTTGCGAAGAAAACTGCAATCATTTGCTTTGTGCAGCTTCTTGATCTCTTAAATTTTACAGGTGGGGTTTCCCCTGGAAACAGCCAAACTGAAGACTGCTGCTTTGTTTCAGGGTCATACTGGTAAACATAGGTTTCGTCACCTGTGATGATATTGGAGACCCTATGTGATCTTCCTCCGTCAAATTTTTGCAGCATAAACTGGCACCATTCAACCCTAGCCCTCATCTGCTCCCCAGTCAGCTGGTGGGGCACCCAACGGGCGCAACGCTTCGGTACAGAGAGATTGTGCCGAAGAATGCGGTCTAAGCTTCTTGATGAAAGGTTTAGAGTATCCTTGAGTTCATCCTCTGTGATTCGAGGATTTTCTGTAATCATGGCCTTCACTGTGCTCACGTTCCCATCGGTAATAACTGAAACTGGACGTCCACAACGGTCACGATCTTTCAGCGAAATTGTACCAAACTGAAATTCTTTGAACCACCTATGGACTGTGGATAATGATGGAGCCTTGTCACCAAAACAGTTTGTCAAACATAAAACTTTCCTTGAAAGACTTCCTTTGAAGATAGTCATAATAAATCATGGCACGAACATCTCTCCAAAACAGGCTCTCTGCAACACTTTGAAAACTGTCCCCTTGCCATCCATTTTGCTGTCTAGAACAAATTTGGCTCTGACGATTTTTATCATTTTTTGTGTCATAGCTATTATGACATCGCTTGTGATGATGATATAAAAATTGAAATTATGACTTCAGTGGTTTCTGCGCATCCGAGAACTTATGGGGTGGCCCTCATATTATGTTTGTGTGCACATTGTTTGTGTGTATGTGTATGTGTGTGTTCATGCATGTGTGTATTTGCAAGAGAGAGTGTAAATGAGTGAGTGTATGTGTTTGTGTATGTATGTATGTGTGAGTGTGTGTGTGTGTGTGTGTGTGTGTGTGGAGAGAGAGAGAGAGAGAGAGAGAGAGAGAGAGAGAGAGAGAGAGAGAGAGCAAAACATTAACTGATTAAGGGAGAAAGGGAGGGGGCGTTAGGAGACAGAGAGAATGGGCAGGTGTAAAAGAGGAAGAGTGAAGGAGAAAAAGAAAGACAGCAGCGAAAAAGGTGTCAGGAACTGGGTATGGATAATCGGTGTGAATAAGCAGGATGAAAAAAATGATATAGAGAAACTTAAGTCACAGATTATTCAGAGCAAACTATAGGGAGAGATCAATGTACACAGAGAGAACTTTTAAGTGGAAACGAAATCTAAGAAAAGGGTGATGGTGGGGGAGGAGGATGTTGGTCGCCATTAATGTCAAACCCAGAATTGATTCCCAGAGTAAATTGCCCCACATAAGCACTGAGGGATTAGGGAGGAAGTGGAATCTGAACTCTGTAAGTCCCATGAAGATACATTGTTGCGGAATGTTGCTGAAATGGCAGCAGCTGCAAAGCACCTCATTGGAGGAAAAGAAAGAAAGAAGGATAATTGTTCACCAGGCTATAGATAAAATGTTTCCTATTGTGTATTTGTATCCAAATAGAAAAAAATGCCATATTTCAACCATTTGCACATTCTTAGGCAGAATTAAAACGGTAAAATCTGCGTTGTTCTCTCTTTTTTCCTCTTTCTTTCACACCTCTCCAAACATACGTTCCAAAAAAAGTCGTCTTTATTTATCTAAAACCAGAAATAAAGGGAGTAGATCTAGTACTACTGTTGCCATACTGACTAAGCATGATGCTTGCATGCTACTGACAATGACATATTGACATATTCTGTGTACAGAACGTGCTTTAGATTCTGTATGTAGTGTTATTAGAAAAACCAGAGGAAGATGCCGTGTGTTGTGTGTGTGTGTGTGTGTGTGTGTAGGAGGAGGGTAGAGTGGTGTAGTGAACCGTGAAGGTGTAAAAGGGAAAGGTGAAAGCACGATCAGTGTACACAGCTTACTTTTCAGCCATCTTTTCACTTGACACTATGAAGTATTGCTTGCCTTAGTTCAGGACAGCTGAAGAGGGAATTTCCACTTTTATGCTTCATTTGAGCTTTGCCAGTTAATTAAGGTGTGAGAATGAAGATGCAGAGTATATTACTAATACTTTATTATTACCCTCACTTTTTTTGTTTTTGTTTTCTTGTTTTCAGGTTAGTTTGCCAAGATGAATTATCTGACATCCGAGATTTCACTGGAGCTGATAGATGAATGGTTTAGATATGGGAAAATCGCAGCGTCCAAGTCCCATGGTTTGAAAATTGTGCCAGCAGGAAAGCTTTTGGGTCGGCCTTTGAATACTGAAACTGGGAAGGCGTATGATCCTAGTGAGCAAGATGAAGAAGAAGTTCATCCATCGCTTATAGGGTACTTAATTCTTCTCTCTCTTGTCACACTCTCTGTCTATTCTTCTCTGTCTAGACAGTCTGTCTGTCAGTCACACTCTCCGTCTATTCTTCTCTGTCTGTCTGTCTCTCTTTGTATTTGTATCTGCCTGTCTGTCTCTTCCATCTTTCCTCCCTCCATTTCTTCCTTCTTCTCTCTTTTCTCTCTCTCTCTCTCTCTCTCTCTCTCTCTCTCTTTTTTATTTTAATAACTTCTTCTCCTCCCATAGCTCCATGGAAAGTTGTTAGGTGCTGCCCTGAAGAAATTCTCAACACTAAACAGGTTCCTTCAGCTCTGTCATCTGTCTGTCTGTCTGTTGATCTGTTTGTCTGTGTCTGCCTCTGTGTCTCTGTCCCTCTTTTAATCTTATATTGTTATAAGATTGTCATTGTCATTGTCTCATTATACACCTGGTATGTTAAGATTGTCATTGTCATTGTCTCATTATGCACCTGGTATGTTAAGATTGTCATTGTCTCATTATGCACCTGGTATGTTAAGATTGTCATTGTCATTGTCTCATTATAATAATAATAATAATAATAATAATGTATAATACTTATATAGCGCATTTCTTGTTACACAACTCAATGCGCTTACATCCACCATTTGCACTTATTCATCAACACTCGTTTACACAACGGGCTGCCTACCTGGGTAGTGCCGACTGAAGAGCTGCCAGCTGGCGCTTCATTCAGTCGTTTCCCGTGTCATCCAGTCAATATCGTTCACTCAGTTTCTTTACTACCTTCATTCTTTTTTTCCATTTCTTACGCAGGGTGCATGCTGTGTGTAACGTGTCATCCATACCATTATACACCTGGTATGTTAAGATTGTCATTGTCATTGTCTCATTATGCACCTGGTATGTTAAGATTGTCATTGTCATTGTCTCATTATGCACCTGGTATGTTAAGATTGTCATTGTCATTGTCTCATTATGCACCTGGTATGTTAAGATTGTCATTGTCATTGTCTCATTATACACCTGGTATGTATGTATTTAAAGAAAAAAAACCTCTTAATTTACCCAGTTCAGTTTCGATTTCATGGTACTTATTGCCCAGCCTACAGTACTGGAAAGGGTCATAACTCATATCAGGGCTGTGACCTCATTGAAATTTGAAGTCAGTTCTCAACATTGACTAAAATCAGCAACAACAACAACCCATAAATGCACAACTCATATAAACATTTTCCGAAAACATTTCAGAATTTCATCAAAATCTCTCTCCCATGAAATCCAAGATGAAAAATGTCGATTCTCTCTCAGAAACTGAAAAGTTGCACCAGGTAGTAGCAAGAGAAGGAGTAGATGTGTGCTACAGTACTTTTGTCCCCCCCACCCCCTCTTCCCCTCCATTCTCTCTCTCTCTCGCTCTCTCTCTCTCTCTCTCTCTCTCTCTCTCTCTCTCTCTCACGCACACACTGAGAGAGAGAGAGAGTAGAGATAGATAATGCCTCATTTGGATGTCTCATGACTGACGGTCAGTTGTGTGTGTGAGTGTTTGTGTGTGTGTGTGTGTGTGTGTCTGTGCGTGTGTGTGAGAGAGAGAGAGAATGCCTCGTTTGGATGTCTCATGACTGATGGTCAGTTATGTGTGTGAGTGTTTTGTGTGTGTGTGTGTGTGTGTCTCTGTGTGTGTGTGTGTGTGAGAGAGAGAGAGAGAGAGAGAGAATGCCTTGTTTGGATGTCTCATGACTGACGGTCAGTTGTGTGTGTGAGTGTGTGTCTGTGTGTGTGTGTCTGTGTGTGTGTGTGTCTGTGTGTGTGTGAGAGAGAGAGAGAGAGAATGCCTTGTTTGGATGTCTCATGACTGACGGTCAGTTGTGTGTGTGAGTGTTTGTGTCTGTGTGTGTGTCTGTGTGTGTGTGAGAGAGAGAGAGAGAGAATGCCTTGTTTGGATATCTCATGACTGACGGTCAGTTGTGTGTGTGAGTGTTTGTGTGTCTGTGTGTGTGTGAGAGAAAGAGAGAATGCCTTGTTTGGATGTCTCATGACTGACGGTCAAGTGTGTGTGTGAGAGAGAGAGAGAGAGAGAGAGAGAATTCCTCCTTCGGACGTTTCATGACTGATGGTCTGGAGATTTTCCTTAAACTAGTTTTGTTCTGTTCTTGATAACTTCGCAGCCGTTTTTTTTTTTTTTTTTTTGGTTGGACAATGGCATTCCTGACATAACTAAGTAAATACAGTCTCGGGATCAGCACTGTTTAAAAACTCTTAATGTTTTACAGACGTGGTTAATGGAATCAGCTTTAGCGGTGTGGTAGAAAAGTGTGAAGAATGTGAGCTAGAAAAAAAAGGGATTACTAAAGCAGAGACGGAAAATACTCTGGATGCATGTGTCCTGGCTCCCATTTATGCATCAAGATGCACAAAATGTCCTTTGGAAATGTGCTTCAGGTGTCTGGTCACTATGTAAAATTGAAAAATAACCGTCATTTGACCCTTTAAGAAATTCTCTCCTTTTGCATAATCACAGCAGATCAAAGTTCATGGCATAAACCAGCAAATCATGCTCAAGGCAGAAGAGATGCCATGTATTTGTCAGCACAGCCAAACACAGATAGCCTGTACACAATACATCTCATAATCCTAGTCAAAGTTATTTTGACACAAATGAATACAGTTAAACTTACGTGGAACAGTCTCGGAGGAACTGGCAGCTTTTTCCATTTTCTGGCTATGATACTACACCCCCAGTGACTATGAAACATTCTCTGTAAATCTTCTCTCCCTTTGTCACTTATCCATACGCATGCACACACACCACACACACACAAACAAAACACACACACACACACACACACACACACACACACACACACACACACACACACACACAGAATGGCAGACAAGTCACTAGTGAGTTCATCAAGAAAAAGCACCTCAAAGAAAAGGAATTCACACAAAGAGCGATTTTAACAAAACACAGCCAAGGTATATTTAATCATTAAAAACAATATAGTTCTGTCTATAGCAGCCAAAACAAACCTCAAAAACCATTAAACCAATTCAAGTGTCAAGAATTCTTAGAATCGGAACATGGGAGTTTGATGACCCTGTAGAATTCTATTCTGGGTTTCATGTGGGAGCACTAATGTTTGTGTGTGTGTGTGCGTGTGTGTGTGTGCGTGCGTGCGTGCGTGCGTGCGTGCGTGCTTGTGTAGGAACTGCTGTAATTCTTTCTTGCAGTACTGAGTCTAGTACTGAAGAGCAGTAGAGAGCATGGTAAGTTATGCATAACATGTTTTTTAGAATTCAAAGCAAGTATTATTTTCATGTACCATGTTCATTGTTCAGCTGACCTTTCAAATATTTGTGGAAACATATTTATGAATGGTTATTGGGTTTTCTTGCAGGAGGCAGCCTAGCCAAGAATACCAAGAACAGTATGAACAGTATATTCGCCAGAGTGAGGAAAATGTTGAGGTATGGGTTTTTTTTTGTTTTTTTTTTTCCAAATCAATTAATTTTTTTTTTCAGCATCATGTCTTTTTCTGTTTTAGTGTTGAAATGAACAGTGGAAAAAAAATCTTAAACCAGTGTTTATCAGATCTGCAGGATGAAAGTAGTATCTGTCTTTGTGTTTTTACCAGCTATGATTGAAGATTTCGTTGTCATGTCTGGGATTAATAAAAATCCCCTTGCTGCAGGCAAATGATTGAGTTGAAATGCTCATGTTAACCAAAAAATATTTAGTATGGGCAGAAGAAAACCTTTGGTTGGGAAGGCAAAATTTACTTGCATAAACGAGGCTATATATAGTCTCACTGAGGCTTGTCTTAAGTGGACATGGCTGTTCATGATAGTATGATAGTTTTACGATGTGATCAGTTGTTTGTGACCAGATGTTCAGAACAGATTGATTGATTGTGTTGAGTATTACATTTCAAATGTATGTATTTGCTGTATGGGATGTTATTTTATCCACAGGCAACAATTTTGGTTGCATGTTTGATAGAAAACAAAGTTTGTAACCAGAAAACAACTGGGAAACAAGTTTTGTAAACAGAAAAAAGTAGTCATGAGATTTCAGGGGCAGTCACATTATGTAGACTTGTGTCACTGGCAGCTGGACATGCCCAGTGGCAACCTGCCGGACGAGATGGTCAACCGCATGGACGAGCTGGAACTGGACAGCACAGTGTGCGGCAGTGTGGGCGTGTCCCAGGACTTCATCCCTGAAGGCGCCATGGCTGTCTACGGCAACTACTGTTTCCAGCACCGCTATGACCCCAAGCTGCCCATCACTCAGAAGGCTGAGGAGGTAGGGTGTCTTTTTCTTGTTGTGAGTCGTGTGTGTGTGTGTGTGTGTGTGTGTGTGTGTGTGTGTGTGTGTGTGTGTGTGTGTGTGATCTGAGGATAGGATTGGTTGTATTCTGTAACGTTCCTATCGCAACAGATTTCTGTGTGCAAATTTCAGGATGGTCTCGCCCAGGGAGAGGGTGTCCTCAAAGAAAGATTCGTTTTGTGGTCTCATTTTTTTTTCCCCCTTCAGTGGCAGTATCCCCACACATGCGGCTCCCCCATACATAGCTACACTCAGATTTGTCTGGTTGCATCCTCAGTACTGCAGTCCTCGGGGAGGAGTCGTTTCTGGTCATCTGGAAGCAGCCCTCCACAGGAGACACTATATTGCTGCAAAGTCGCTTTGGTGGTGTTCAGTGGCGCTTTTCCTGATCCAGCATACACAGGATACCGCTAGTCAAGCCCGAACTGATGACAAGAATTTCTTAGTCGTTAAGTCTTAGTGAGTGAGCGTCTTTTTTTTTTGGAAGTATGCCACCCGGCTCTTCCAAAGTCAGTCCACATGAAATTGCTGATATCAGTTGAATTTTTTGTCTTCCCCACCCTCCCCCTCCCCCTGCCCTAACTCTGTGATCTGTGTATGAAACCTGTCAAAGACACAATATATTCAGTTGATCCCTCTAAACACTTCAGCCATGTCCCTTTTTGCATCAGGATATTTTGCCTATAAATGTAATGTGCACTCCACTGTTATTTATTATTTGTCTGTACCTCTTCTCGTTGATATTTGGTGACTTGTGAGGAAGGCTTATTCACTAAGTACCAAGGTACATATTGACAGCATGGTAAATATGTTTGGGTCAGCTGACGTTTTGGTGAAGATGTGGTACATAGCATGCCAGCTGACATGGCAACATTTATCAGTCAAGATAGTTTATGTATATAATACAAACTCGCATCAGTTATATACCGTTTTCAGATGACGAACAAAACTTAGTTTGCTCTATAACTTAGAAAGTCGTATAATGAATTGCATATTGCAAAAGTGTACTTATTATATTTTTAAAAAAAAATTTATTTAAGTGAGAAGCAGAGAGAAAAAAAAAAATGCCAAGCAATACCAGTAGAAAAAAATTGTGCATTCCAAGTCACTATATTGTTTGTGTGGAAAGCACATAAAAACACTAAACAGGTTCCTAGAAGTGAAGTCAGAGCCTGCCATGTTGCCATTTCCAGCGTGGTTTAGTGGGTGGCAATTAATTCTTCTTCTTTGTAGTTGGGTCAGACAGCAACGTAGCATTCCAGACAAAAGCTGAAATGCATCGGAGATTTTTCCAGTGACCGAAGACAGGTCAGAAAGCCAGATTTTTACTCAAAGGCTGTGGTGTTTTGAAAGTCCTGGAAGAAGTGTTCAGCTAATATTGGGGATGATTCACATCAGCACAAGGCAAAATCATGTGTATGGTACTGTAGTGAAATGCGAGGCAGGCAGTCACTTCTATGGAAAGTCTACCTGGCTGAATGATGATGTTTGACTTCATCAGCTGAACTCTCCAAGGATTTGTCCAGCATATGGGCCCTCCCAAGGAAATTGTAGGTTACCAAGTGCGAGTATTACCTATATAGTCAGTTGCCATGCTTCATCTTGAAAGGATTTCACTGCTTTTCAGGAGAATGAAGGTGGTTGTGCTTTGAGCTGACCATGGCTGGTGACAGTCCCCATGTAAGATTGCATTGCATAACAGTTTGGTATCGGTGTCAGGGTCTGGTATGTATTAATACTATCTAGCTGAGAGCGGCGCGCACGGCACAATTCCCTGCTGCACCACGCTCGCGCATGGCGCTCAGTCCCTGCCGATGTGCCTATTTCACCACTTTTTAATTTATTGTTACGGTAGCTAGACAACAACTGACAGTGTTGTGTTAGGTGTCATAGGAAAGAACAGGCATTCAACTAATCGAACATAGTAATTTCAAATCATTTACTTTCAATGTGTAGACATGACTGTGCATAAAAAAAAACATGTCTGACAAGTAAAAAAAATTCTTTGATTACATTCTATTCGGTTCTTTTACAACACCAAATCAGAAGATGAAGGGATGGCTGCATCTTCAAACAATTCGCTTTGCTCTTCTCTTTCATAGTTTTCTATCTCTCTGTCACTCCCCTCATCACCAGATCCACTTTGTAATACGATTTCAAGCGCTTCATTGAGCGAGAAATCACTATCACCCCTTCGTCTGACCGACATTTATTCTGGCACAGGAAATAACTGCCGCGCGCACGCTCAGCGGCAAAGCCCGGTGCCGCAAATTCCTTTGTTTCAAAGCTGCTGGGGTCAGCCAAGTTCACGATAGAGCACTGAAAGTAAGGTCTACAACTCGTTACAACATCCCCAAGACTAGTTACAGAGCTTATTTCCCTTGGCTCATTTTATGGAAAGTGTAGGAATATTTTATGTTCCCGTCACCCGATAGTGGTTGACACGGCAGAATGTAGTGTCTGTCTGTCAGGCAGCCTTGGGTGACACGGGTTGAGGGAAAGAAATCTCATCAGCCACTATTGGATGACATGGCTGGTAAAGGTTAATCACTGACTGCACTTAAGGCCAAGAACTAAGTTCAAGCCTGGCCTTGCGTCTGTTTGATGAGTAACAGAATTTTGAACAAGATTACCCATAGGTTTGGAGCTGGTGACAAACTAAAAGTCTGTTATTTTTTCCCACAAACCAGAATGGCTTTTGTCTGTAAATCAGGTTTTGTTTTGATCATCTCCACCAACAGCATCATCGGAATTTTATATTTTCATGGTTGAAACAAAGGATGGCTACCAGAATTCTTTGTTGGCAATGTATTGTTTTGTGCTTGTGCAATATCAGATCACGTAATTCCTGTACTTCCTAAGGGTCATTAATCTTTCCCCTCATGAGACATCCACTTGCCTGGTCCCTACACACACATATCCTCATGCACACACATGCACACCACACCTCCACACCATCATCAGTTCTCCACTGCACATGTGTGCACACACACACACACACACACACACACACACACACACACACACACACACACACACACACACATATGCACAACTACACGTCCTTTTACCACTTCCATAGAAAGAAGAATGATCACATATTTTCATCATTTTATATGATCGTCTTGAAATCTGAAGTTTACACTTTGGTTGAAAAAGATTATTTGTTCAAATGACCACAGGTCCTGTACACAATCGAAAGCAATCAGGTGACCATCATCCAAGGGTCGACAGGGTCAGGGAAGACCACCCAGGTGCCTCAGTACATCCTGGACCACTACGCTGAAAAGGAAGAGTACTGCAACATCATTGTCACCCAGCCGCGTCGAATTGCAGCCGTCAGCATTGCCAAGCGCGTCTGTCAGGAGCGTAACTGGCCAGTGGGAAGTGTGTGTGGCTATCAGGTGGGAGGTGTTTGCTGCGTCTTTGGGCTGTACTGTATGGCTGAGTGGATTTGCATTTTGCTTATGGTCTGACGGATTCTTACCAGGTTACTGTAAATGGTCAGAAATAGTAGTTTAGCCTGAAAAGTATTATCTGTTAAACAGTATAAATGACATAGAGACATGCTCTGTAGATTTAGAACTCAAACAGGTCTTAGGTCTTCGTGTGAACAAAATTTGCTCTTACCAGGATCAGAAACTGAAAAGAGATGAAACGTTGTAGGATTATTGCTATTGAAAATGAATATCATGTTCTTTTTAAATGCAAAACGTTTGACAGGTCCGAAAAAACTATCAGTTATTTCAGGCACCTGTCATAATTAATAACAGTGTGTCAAGAATTGGTCACTGAAGATGCGCTCTTAACATCTGTAGCCAAGTTTATCACAAAATGATGTTAAATCAGTCTTGAATTTCAGCTTAGAAAGCCATCAATAGTTTGCATGTACATCTTGTTTAGTGCTGCTTTTTGCTGATCCATAGAAGTCATAGAATGACTGTTATTATAGTCTCTCTTGCACAGTAGTGTTCTAGTTTGCCCCATACTGAGGACAGTGAGAATGCGCTGTTGTTTCAGCACACGGATGTTGGTAGATGAGTTATTGTTTTTTATATGTATTTGCTGATTTCTTATTTATCTGTATGAGACCTTGTGCTTACCCCTTGATATTAGAACTTTCAAGCTGTTGCCGTTAAAGGTCATTGTCATGTGAGTGGAGAGATTTGTGCACTTCAGATACAGGTACATTTCCTTTTTTCTGGGTTTGGTTAAAAGAGTGAAGGAAGGCTTGTCATGTAATATATAAGCATACATTCAACATGCATGCCCCAGCATGCACACACTCATGTGACATGCTGAACAGGGACAAAAAATTGGAATCACACACACACACACACACACACACACACACACATACACACACACACACACACACTCATATGGAGACTTGCATATGCACATGATTCGAGCATGCCTGTACTTATCAGTCATGTACATGGTTGAGGTTTTTTTTTTTTTCATTCGATTATTTAAAATCTTTTGCATACAAGTCCTTGTTTTAAAATCTTTTGCATGCAAGTCCAGGCTGGAAGAAATTTGAATTTTCAAATAACAGTAACCTTATCTCTATCTTTAAGAGGAAAGAGATAGCACAATCCTTGTTTGTGACATTTTTTGTGGTGTGTGTGTGTGTCCAGATTGGCATGGACATGAAGACAAGTGACGACACCCGGATACTGTATTGTACAACTGGTGTGCTGAGAGAGAAACTGATGAACAAGAGGAACATGCACCAGTTCACCCATGTCATTCTGGATGAGGTGAATATTGTTGTGTCTCTTTTTTCCTGTTTTCAATAAGAAATGCTGGTGCAGCTCACTTCAGGATGTCTCTGGACAGAAAGAGGTTAGTCCATTCAAGACTATCTTGCTTGAGTGCCTTGTACTCACTTCCGCGGAAATGTTCGTGAGCTGGGTACATCTTTTTTGGGCCTGTTGTTTACCGAGGATTTTTGGCTGCTTGAGAGTTTGGGCAAAGTATGTGGATGTATATATTGCATTACATCTCTTTTGTTGTTCTTGTCTTTGATATTATGCCAGGTCATTCATTTATCAGAAGCTGCCAATGTAACTGCCTGAACCCAAGTGCAGTTCAGCCTATCTGTGGCCCTGATTAGAAATTTTAACTGTTTTTGTTCTGCTTGACATCTGTAAGTCAGTAAAGAAAGCATTGATCACAACCTGTATGGATTTATTTTGAAGTCTTTTTACAAAATGAGGTTCTACAGATAACTGTATGTGTGAAACCACGCATGAAGAAAAGTTTCCTCATACATGCCATTCCAACCAAATGCCTTTATTAAGGGAGATCGCTCTCGAGAACTGGGAAACGGAATCGTGTACGGGTAAAAATTTAGCTACCTTTTCTCTGTTTTGTTTCTTAGTTTGGGCATCTTGATTGTAAAAGGCATTGTCCACACATAGCTGGAATAAGATATTTGTTTGGAAAGGTAAGTATATCATAATGTTTACTTTTGTAGAAAAAAAAATTCTTGATGGGCCCCCTTCACAGATATTTTGTGAAGAAAAGTGCAAGGCCAGAATCTTTATTCTGTAAGACGAGGACTGTGTTCAGATTACAAGCTGTGTTTATTATTCTGCTGAATTCGTTCGTGTCAGAAAATCCTACTGCCCATCATAGATCAGAGACCATGGCAGGTTTACTTTCACAGGTGCACGAAAGAGATCAGGAATCGGACTTTGCTTTGCTGGTGGTCAAGAAACTTCTGCGCACCAACTCCAGACGTGTGAAAGTAAGTTTGATTCTTCTGCTTCATAGTACATGTTCGATTGATATTGGTGTCTGTATACATGAAATTTGTGTGCATTTTTGTGTTGGGGTGGAAGAGAGAAAGATGGGGGTGGGGGGGTGATGATGGTGGTGGTGATTAATACGTGCATGTTTTATCTTACTGTATGCAGTCCTGTAGTTTTGTGATTGATAAAAACCTGTGTGTCCTTTACCCAGGTGATTTTGATGTCGGCCACCATGAACTCGGATCAGTTTTCACGCTACTTCTCACTGCCCATCGCCAACCAGATGGCCCCTGCGCCCGTGGTGAATGTCGAGGGTCATGTGTTCAAGGTCCTCAAGTTCTTCGCCGACGATCTGTCCACCCTCGGCCAGGTGATAATGCTCATTCATTTCCACCTGCGTTATGTTGAAAGATAGACTTAAGTCAGTACAGAAGTTTTCAAGCAATGTGTTGCTTAAACTCTTTGAGTTGAAAAACATGGGTGGATGACAAACCGCCATTTTGCAATGGTCATCATAGTGGACTTGGGGGTTGGAGGTCATGGGTTTGATTCCTATCAGAGGCATTTGCTCTATGGAATTTTTCAGCTCCAGCCAGCACATAGCCAGAGCGGAGTTAGCTGTAAGCTCAGGTGGGAAGGTTGGAGTCACATAGTCAAGTTTCATCCACTTACGTAGCCGATTTTTGACTGGAATTTCCTGAATTTAGAAATCATTCCCCAAATCCCAAATTTACTGGAACAAATCCTGAATTCCAAACTTTAGTTTCAAAATGTGGGGTTTGAGGGGGTCATTTTTTGTTGTTGTTGATAGGGATGGCAAAGTATTGCAGAGTAAAGCCCATGTAATGTTGGATATTGGCAGTTGTATATATGGATAATGCATTTTCTTTTTAAAGCCCACATGTGTCATCTGAATTATAAGGCAGTTAGAAAGGCTTTTAGTCAAGAGCCAGATTGGCTTCCCTTCACTCCACCCAGCCCCTCCCTCCCCTCGTTCCTGACTTTGGACTCCACAAGGTTTGCAGCTATGCACTTAATGTATGCATCTTTAAGTGTGTTGCTCCAATATTCCTGGCTAGTGCTGCAGGTGCTTGTCATGTGGAACTGAATCAGTGATTGATGTGGAGATACACAATGAAAGTTCCAGTATTAGCTAAATCAGTTACAAATACTCGTCACAAACATCATGAACGTTTAACCCTCGTTGCTTTGTGTGTGTGCCTGCTTGTGATGTTTTCGGCTTTTTCTTTGTTTTTTTTTTTGTAATTTCCCCATTTTTTTAATGTATTAATATCTTTTCCTTTATCATTCACAGTTGCCCAGACTGGATGAAAACGACCCCAAATTACATCCTGAGATGGTGGACATTGCTGTCAGATTGATTGGAGAGTTTGATGGATTGGAAGCAAAGGAACAGGGGTGAGAGGCTTGCTGCCAACAAAATTGTCATTCCCTAATTCAACTATGTTAAGAGTTTAATTTTCAAAGTTCCACAAAGTTATAGAATTTTATGGAGAATGGCCGGTGTGAAATCAGAACAGCTGTTTAGACTTTAAATCTTTATCATGGTAGTGAGATCTGTGCCTTGACCTTAAAGTTTTGTATGTTCAGGTCAAGTGCATCTACATTTCAATAGATTTTTTTTTTTTTTGTCTAATCCATTGACTGCTTGAAGTGGATGGTTTGGGTAGTCGGCACAATTAAAAAAAAAATTTTGCTGGCATACGTAGTACATACATGCATGCATGCATACATACATACATGCATACATACATACATACATACATACATAACATACATACATGCATACATACACACACATATTCATTCATTCATACAATTATTCATTCATTCATTCATTCTCTCATTCCACAACAACGTACAGGGATTTGCCATGGAATAGAACATTATACAAAGTCTCTGTCTCAGTTGTGCTAGAGACCTGGTTGAGCATATTCATTTGTTAAAGTCCAAACACTTTCATACCCAAGGTGTTACTTTGGAGTTTCCCAGGTACGTGTTAGGATTAGCAGCTTTTCATGAAGTTTTGAAATAGGCTAGTCCGCATTCTGGATTTCTTTTTCTCTTATCCATGTGTTCCAAGGTTGCAAAATGTCCACCGTTTTCAGCCTGTTTTGCACTGTTCATGAATCATGTTAATACTGTTACGATGACAGCATGTTATTTTGAAAGAACTTTTCATGAAGTTTTAAGATAGGGTAGTCTACATTATGGATTTCTTTTTCTTTTATTCGTGTATTCCAAGGTTGCAAAATGCCCACCGTTCCAGCCTTTGTTTGCGCTGTTCATTTACCATTTTAATACTGCTAAAATGACAATATGTTATTCTGAAAAAGTCCGCAAAAAGTGAAGCATGTTTCTCTGAGTAGTCTGCGATGAATTATGTGAAGTATCTGTGAAGTTTAAACGAATGAGTACCATTGGTGTTTGTTTGACATGTGAAAAGGATGTGATTCACTGCAGTGCATGACAGTTCCCATAAATATTAAAAACTGTTCCAGCCATCAAAGATGAGCAGTATCTGAAGAATTTTGGAGTTCAGTTTGGAAATAAAAGAAACTTTGGGACTGGACTTTTGGAATGCAGTTGCTTGTGATGTCTACTGCTGTTGGAAATATGTTGCAAGAAGAGCTGGTCTTCAGGATCTTCAGAGCATTCCAAATTTCATTTAGATCGTCAGTTCTTTGATTCTGAGGTCCATGTTATAAAGGCAGAGGCCATTGGTTCGGCTGATTCATCTTGTCAGAACTCGCCATAGCAGTGTCTGAACAGCTGCTTTGCTATTTCTTCCAAATGAACACAAGATCTTTTCAGCTCCAACTTCGAAAGTGATTCAGAAATGCTTCTCCCGTTTTGTTACTCAACAGTTTATATGTCATGTTATGTACTAAAAATGTATTCTGGAATGAAAACAATGTTTATGTTTCTCATGGATGGTGCATCCAGTTATGGAAAACTGACGCTACAGTTATTGAAAAAAAAAATGTCTGGTATGTGATCTCAGATTTTTGTCATACTTTCCGTATGTGAAGTTTTTTGATTTGTGAATATATTGTGATGTATTCTGCAGGATGGATCCTGGAACAGGATATGCCACCATCAGGGGAACTGTCCTGATTTTTCTGCCCGGTAAGGGTGTGCGTTCTGATGTGTATATGTGTACATACATTTTTGTTTCATTGAACATGAGAGACAGAAGGTTTGCTTGAAGTTTTGGAAGAGTTTTTGTTGAACCATATTATGTTTCTCTGTGACTTTTGGGCTGCTTTCTGTTAGCAGAGTGCTACCTTTTTTTTCCCCTCTCTGTTTGTATGTTAAAAAGGCGGATTTCGTACATGATTTAGGCTGAGAGAAAGCCCTTGTTGCTGTAATGGTTTTTTAATGAGAACAAAGTGCATGCTATTCACAGGGCCACAGTATTTCATCTCCTCTGAAAGACTAGAACTCACACCACCATTTGCAGTCCAGTGGAAAGGGAGAGAGGGAAAAAATGCCACATGCAAATCTAGAACCACGGGTCCTGCATTCTCTCACCTCCTTGGCCAATTCAGTCTCCCTCCGTATGTCCACTTGTTTTTCATGTGTCTCAAATGTTTTCAGGTTACGTTCAGAATACACACTGATGTTTTGTCTTCACTTGTTCAGTGATAACTGAGTAATGCCTTTCCAGGTCAGTTCCTTGGGGTTGAGGGTGTGTGTGTGTGTGTGTGTGTGTGTGTGTGTGTGACTGATATTGATGTATAGTCCGCCTTTCCACTGTATGAACTTTTATTCATTCGGCTTGCCATGGTGGTGATTTCCAGTATGCTGTGTCATGGTTTTTAGTAGTATTCGTTGCATGGATATGGAACAGCATGTTCCTAAGAGCCTTATCCTGATAAGATGCTAATCTCACCGTTCACTGTTTCACAGAGGAATTTGAAGTGGCACCCTCTCTCCTCCTAACTAATCAAGCTCACTATGTAGGTACTGTTTCTAATCTTGGTGTAAGTAACCCAGAACATGGCAGTTGCGAGGATGGTGTGTAACCATTAGTGTGAATAGTAGGTATGATGGGTATAGCATACTTATTAGCACAAAGACACCCGAAATAAAACAGGTCTGCTACCCCGTTTTCCCTGTCTGTGTACGTTTGTCTGTATAGGTGTGTGTGTGGTAAACATAAGGCATATCCATGTTAATTAGGTAGTACTGCATATTGCTCTTTCTATATTACTTTACAGGAATCTTGGAGATCTCCTTTGTGTTGGACCAGCTGAGATCCATCGAAAGTTCTTCCAAGTGAGTTTTGTTAAAATTGTTTGAATTTGTGATTAAATACTTGGGGCAAAGGTTCACACAAAATGATGACAATGGGATTATGCATTGGGAATTGAGAAACGGACAGCTATGAATTATATTGATCGTATGTTGATGTTTTATTGTAACATAATTTAACGAAATATTTGATTGCATATGCGTGTCTGCAACATGTCTGCTTACATGCAGTGTGATATAGCATGATCATTTGGATATTGGGTTTGGACATAGAATATATTTTATTACAAAAAGTTTTGTTCAACACATACATGAAATAGTTTTGCAATACTGAGCTGCCAGCTGCTATACGTGGGACATAATATGCTGCACTGTCTTTAAAAAAAAGTTGTTTTTTTTTTAAACATTGCAAGATTTAACCCGTTCGCTGCTTGAAAATGTTACAAACAAAGGCTTTCCCAGTGCCAGGGAAATCTAATGATTTGGGGGTAATAATTAACAAAAAATTCTAGCTCAGAAACTACAAAAGATATAACAATGAAATATATATGATTTTTGAAGGAAATTGAATGAAGATTTTGAATCTGGGCTTCTTTTGTTTTAATTTTGATAATAAAAAAGTATTTAGGCAATTAGATTTGGATAGATTTTTTTGCACGATCAAAAGCATATGTATTTACCACTACATTTCACATCCAAACAAGAACACAAAGCAAAAAAGTTGAAAATAAAGTTTGTATTGTCACACTACACCTGTAAATGAAAGTAAAACAGTTTAGAAGTCTATCAAGACGCTCACACTCTATGCAGACAGGTCAGTCCACGACCACGCCCCCCTCTCCCCACCACGCCCCCTGCTGGACTTCAACCCTCTCTTTCACTGCTCCTCTTCCCCTACCTTTCCCTCTGCCCCGTGCCACGCCGCGAGCAGGCCGCGCTCCCCTCTTGCGCTGACTATCACGTCACTGACCACTGGCACGCAGTGCAGAGTACACACTAGGCGAGCTCGTTCGACGCTGGCAAACCAGTCAGCTGAACACACATTGAGGTCACACAGCCCGACACAATAACTGACTAATACGGTCGGCAATTCCATCACTATCATCATCTCACCTTCATGCTCGAGTGAGTCGTTGAATAAAAGATTATTGTCTTTGTCAAAAATCATTAGCAGAGCCTGCTCAGCTGTGTAAATATGTTGATTTGGTCGCTGCGCTTGTCGAAGGTTGTGCCGCCATCTTTGCAAGCGAGACAAAGTGCTGGCTGGTCATCCAGTCAGTGATGAGAATAAATGGGCTTTCCCCTCACCTGTGGTCATTTACATATCATTTTAATACTACAGACATATAAGGCTTACTACGCACACTCTATTTAAGTCCGTTGATAGAAATAGTAACGAATGAAAATTCAAGAAAAATGCATGACGTCAGTGGACGGCCCATAGGCACTGGGAAAGCATTTTTAATGCGGCGTCGGCTGACGGCTTAAAGGCACTCTACGGGTTAAAAAAAAATTGTTTTACTGATCCCATAGAGATAGACGGACACAAATCATTCACCTGATGACATAGGCTGTGAACTTAACCTGTCACAAATGGCCCTGATAGCAGATGTTGGGACTGCTGATTGTTTTACTGAAATCATATATGGATCAGCATACCAAAGAATTTATCAGGAATGGGGGGGGGGGCGGGCTTGCTAAGTTAAAGCAAAGATCCCTCACAGGACAGGAGGGGGGTGGGTGGGGGGGGTTGCTAAGTTAAAACAAAGATCCCTCACAGGAGGGGGGTGGGTGGGGGGGGGGTTGCTAAGTTAAAGCAAAGATCCCTCACAGGAGGAGGGGGGGGGGGGGGGGTTGCTAAGTTAAAGCAAAGATCCCTCACAGGAGGAGGGGTGGGGGGGGGTTGCTAAGTTAAAGCAAAGATCCCTCACAAGGCTGACCAGAAATGCTGACCAGATTACTAGGATTACTTGTCCCTCGTTCAGCCTGAGAGAGACGCCTCACTGTTACGATGCCTGATTAAACATTGTGCTGTGCTGGATGACTGTGACTCTGTTCATGCAAGTTCCCACCTGAGCCTTGTGAAATTCCATCAAACACTGTTGGAATTACTGTGAAGGGAGAGAATTTTGATGGCTTGGTGCCGGATGTTTTTCAGCCTAACAGTGATCCCCCTTCATTCCACCATCACTCTGGATGAACAGGCCCGAGCGTTTGAGAAGCCTGCAAGGGGCTATCGTAAGGTAAGTTTTCACCTGAGAGTAACTGCACCAGAATGTGTTGTTTATTAGACACTGAAACTATGGCATTAGATGCCAGTGACGTGCAGGTTCAGATGTAAGCGTCGCTTTATTCATTGAGTGAGTGTTATGAGAAAGTAAAATAGAATTATTTGGGTGTTTTGGAGAAAATGGATATGTTGTGACATTGAAACAGACAAACATGACGTTACAGTCACACATGCATGTACATGCACATGCATGCATGCATGCATGCACCCATCCATACACATACACTCATACATGTACACACACGCATGCTCACACACACACACACATACAACACACACACACACAAAACACACACACACACACACACACACCACACACACACACCACACATTAAGCCTGTTTTCAAGTATAAAGACTCCTTGAACTTTACTGTCATACAGCGTTCTGTGTCATTTCATTTGACTTACTGTTTACAGGATTGGAACCAGATTTTGAGCCAGAAAAGTAAATGACAAATCAACACCATGCTTGCGCTGAGTTGTTGAATTTTTTTCTTTCATCACACAGGTGATTCTGTCTACCAACATTGCTGAAAGTTCCATCACTGTGCCGGACATCAAGTATGGTGAGTCAGATGAAACTGATGATGAAGGCTCATGCAGTATGACAAGCCTATATGAACAAATTACCTGACACAAACACAACCTGCTGCATTTCTACAGCATCTTTCAACAGAAAATTTCTGCCTATCATACAAGGATTAATGCATGTGTGTGTGGATGTGGTTGTATACATGCATGCTTTCATTCTTGAGGCAGCTTGTTGAGAGTGTTTGGAAAGCAGAAGGCAACAAGACAAAACAAAAAGTCATTTCCACTTTATGGATCATGGAAACAGCAGCATCAAAACCATCAGCAACTCGTTTCGGCAGTGCAGTTCTCTCTCTCTCTCTCTCCTCTCTCTCTCTCTCTTTCTCTCTGTCTCTCTGAGGCACACATGGATGCATGCACACACATACACACGCATGTGCGCACATGCACACGCATGCACACACATTGACACAGAGTCTGTCTCTCTGTCGCACACAAACACACAAGCACACATGGGTACACACACATAGAAACTCTCTCTCTCTCTCTCTCTCTCTCTTCTCTCTCTCTCTTTGTGTAACACAGTCATCAAAAACAACTGTTGCAACTGGGGAAGAACCTTTCTTAAAAAGTAAATGTTTGAAAATGATTTTGATAACTTCAACGGATGTGCATCAGTCCTATTTTCTTGTTACTTGTGAGGTTTTGTAAGGTGCTAGTGTGCATTTATACTGTGTTGGTTTGACTGGTCAGGGTAAGACGTACATGTGTATGTGTTCAATACAGTATAGGTTTCTTCAACTATTTCAGTCCTGCCAATCATCGATCCATTAAAATTGTATATCGCAGATCATGTTGATGAGTGTAAAATGTTGTTGTGCCTGTGGGCAGTGATTGACTTCTGCCTGACCAAGTCTCTGGTGTGTGACCATGTTACAAACTACACTCACCTTCAGCTGGAGTGGGCCTCCAAGTCCAACTGCACGCAGCGAAAAGGTAGACTTCACTTGCTGTGGGGGCTTCAGGAGAGGCTAGTTGTGGTTGTTAAGGTCGTGGAGGGTTTGAAAGGAGTTTGTTACACTTGGCAGTAGCTGAATAAGAGGACGCATGTACTGTTTGATGAGTTAATATATATATACATATAGGATGTTTGCATTTGTGTTTTGCGTGTGTGAATCATGTGGTCATTTTGCATACATATATACAGTGTGTTTGTGGATGGTTAAGTAAGAACAGTAAAACCTCTCCAGAACAGCCTCAAGAAATCCAGTAGATTTGTAGAATGGAATCTTTATTGTGAGATCAAGGGTCAGTATAGTGATTAGCATTTTACTCTGTGGGCTGGGTGGTTGTTGGTTTGAATCTCTCCAGATTCCTAAATTTGTGAGGTTTTTTGGCAGAGGCCAGCTTCTACACTGGGTTATTGAATGTCCCCTTGGGTCAAATAGGAAGTCTAGAAGCACACAGGCCAGCTTCTACACTGGGTTATTGAATGCCCCCTTGGGTCAAATAGGTAGTCTAAAAGCACACAGTCAAATTTCTTTCACTTCATGGATACTCACCTGAAAATGTTACAAGACGTTTCCTAACACAGCATGATTTTCTATCTCTCAGGCCTGGTTAACACCAGGTAATGTTATGAAAGGAATCATACAGAACAGCTCTGTCAAATAGTCCCAGGCTCGATTTATTTTCCTTAATATCATCATCAGATTCATCCTCATTGATCATTAGCAGAAAACAAAATCTCAAAGGTGTGCGACCTTTCATGCCTCGCACTTGTAGTGACTACAGTTTTGATTTTCCCTCACAAGTTCAGTCATCTGCTGAACTGGCATCTACATCCTCACTGTTGGAGGGTTTATTGGGACTGTCGCTGGATTGATGTAATGGTGTTTATCCTCTGATTGGGGATAGATTCTGGGACTAAGCAATTATTGTTATCAGCAGAGAGCTTTGTAGGCTGTGTCCTTAGTATGTAGGATGATAAAAGCACCATTGAGCATTAGCAGAGTGGTTCAGCAGCAGTGCAGTGTCTCCTGCAGTAGGTACCCCTATGATGACCTGATATTGATTGCTGCCTGTAGACTGCTGGTGCTGGAAGTGCAACTAGATGAGCCTGGATGTTGTTTTGCAAGGGGAAACAGAAATAAGCAATGTGCATGTAATGTCATGGAGAGTTCCTTTGCTACTGAGCGTCTCCCATATTGTCAACAAAACAAGGCTGTTCTTTAAAAAAAAAAGTTTTAAAAGGTACTTGATTAAAGCAGAGTGGATTTTGTTGTGGGGTGTATTGTATTTAGATTTTGAGATTTTTTTCGGTTAGGTTTTGATTTTTTAAAAATACCTGTTTGATGAAGGTCGGGCGGGCCGAGTGTCTCAGGGGCGTGCCTACTGCATGGTGACCCGGCAGTTCTATGAACAGTGTCTGGAAGAGCACAGTGTGCCTGAAATGCAGGTGAGTGAATGTGCATAGTGATGGCTAATGGTGAGGGGTGAATCTTGCAGATTGTGCAGAGGGGAGTGGGGAGGGAAGCAGAGGCGTTAAGGGGATTGACTTAAGATGGACATAGGCCCAAGAACAATATGATACTATGTTGGCCTCTTTAATATTTGGCCATGTATGGCAAACACAAAGGCTATGGATTGTTGAAGTGAGACGTGGCAGTTATGCTATCCGAACAAGAAACCACGTTGGGTTTCTGCTTTGTGTGGCCTGCTGTAACTGTTGTACTTTGTGAGTGATTTGTCAGAACAGAGTTCTCTGCATGGAAATCAGTTCCTCTACCCAATCAGAAGCCCTATTTCTTTCTGTCTAAAGCAGACTCCTGTTTTGTCATGGAGCAACTCCTTACTGAAGGGTAGGGACAATGTTTACCCTGGTTGAATGGGTTGAGACTTTTGTATATTAAGTTTTGTAGATGACTGTGTGTGGGTGTGAGTGTGTTTATAGTTTTGCTTTCGATGATGATATTCCTTGAGCGGTTGCATTTTCATGTATTTGCCAGTTTTGATGTTTGCCAGGGCACAGAGGTACATAGATAGTGAGCCCCAGTTCAGTTCTGTAAGGTTATGCACAACAGCACTTGGTGTAGTTTCATATTGCGATTTCAGAACTCTTGACCATTGCATGTTGGATATCCGGTTTTGGAGCAGAGAAATCAGTAGATCATAATGAAACATAGCAGTAATGTGAAAATCATTTGATTAACAAATTAGTTTTGCTTGATACCTTTTGTGCCACTTGTATCATTATTCCTTACGTTTTAATGGAAATACAGCACAAAGAAATTTGGGGAAAATGTATTTCAGGAATGAAAGAAAAAAAAAACATTGATTTTTTTTCCACACCTTTACTGCTGCTGGGACTGTCACTGCAGTTGCCAGGCCAGGGCATCTTTGGCTGTTCTGGTTGGAGTTCTTTAGTTTTAAAACCCATGTGATGTATGCACACACACACGTGCATACGCACACACATGCACACACACACACCACACACACACCACAACACACACACACACACACACACACCCACACCTACCTTACCCCCTCCTTTCTTTTTTTTTCTTGTCTTTCAGAGATGTCCCTTGGAAACGTTGGTGCTGAAGACCAAGCTGTTGGACATGGGGGAGCCCATCGCCCTGCTTAGTCAGGCCCTGTCCCCACCCTGCCTGGACAACATCGAGCGTACCATCCTCAGTCTGAAGCAGGTGAAAAGACCCCTGTCCACTGTGTGGTGGTAGTAGCAGTATATGTGACCATGCTGACATCTGCTGTCCTTTTTAAAGAATCGATGCTGACATCTGTCGTCCTTTTTACAGGGTTCGTACCGAGTCCTGGAAGTCTGGAAAAGTCTTGGAAAAATGGGAAAGGCTTTTCCAGGGCTGGAAAAGTCTTGGAAAATTTGCTTTTACCCAGCAGGGTTTGGAAAAGTCATGGAATTTCCAGAGTTCCATCATGAACGTTCAAGTCATGAATTGAAACAAAATTGTTTACATCAAATTTCGGAAAAGGTCGATGTCGATTTGCCACCCCGTCAACACTCGCGCATCCGAACAGCAGAATTATTTATTTTGCCGTCCGAGTAGTCTCCCTTGTGTCGAGTGCGCATGTGCACAATTTCCCCCCCCCCCCCCCCCCCCAACTTCCGTTCTATCATTTCTTCTCCATGGTTTGCACCTGCAGCAAGAATAAAAAAAATGGGGAAGTGTGTATTCAGCCAAGCGTGGTTGACCAATAGCCAGTACCAGAACTGGATCGGAAAAGCATCAGACGGCAGTAAATTTCGAGCCCGTTGTCGCCTGTGTCAAAAAGACTTCGATGTGTCCAACATGGGTGAAGCGGCCTTGAAAAGCCACATGTTGGGGAAGAAACACGTGTTACTGGCACAGGCTGCGAGTAAGTCGACAGGGTCGACGATGACGATGAATGACTTTTTTACAGCCAGTGGGAGGTAAGTTGAAGACCAGAATGACCTCTCTCTCTCTCTCTCTCTCTCTCTCTCTCTCTCTCTCTCTCTCTCTCTCTCTCCGCTTCCCCTCCCGAGTTTTCTTTTTTTTTTTTTTTTTTGAACGGGGCTTCCTAGCTCCTTTTTTTTTTTTTTTTTTTTTTTTTAAAGCGGGTATTTGTACTGGGAATAGGATGCATGTTTTTGATTAGCTCACTCACTCTGTCTGTCTATCTCTCCCCCAGTCTCGGTCTTTATCTTTGTCTGTCTCAGTCTCTGTCTGTCACTATCTCTCTGAAGTTAGGAGATAGGGACAGAGGGGCAGGGGAGGGGAGAAGAGTTAGTTGCTAAACTTTCCTAATCAATCTGCAAAACAAGACACATGCTGATGCATAATAAGTAAAACACACACACACACACACACACATGATCAGTATCCATTCAGGAATTGTTTGTTTAGTGAGTTTCTTTTTTTTTTTTTTTTTTTTTTTAAATACAGAATTTAAAATAGTGTTTTTATCATAAAAGAATAAAAGAAAAACGGGGTTAGTGTGTAATTATTTTGAACATCATGCAACAAAATAAAAATGTATCTCATCTGTCCGTTTCTGTCTGTTTCTCAGTCTCTCTCTGTCTCTCTCTCTCTGTTTCTCTCTGTCTGTCTGTCTCTCTCACTTGGCTGCTTTGTCTGTCTTGCTTACTGATTTAAACACACACAACACACACACACACACACACACACACACACACACACACACACACATACACACACACACACACACACACACACACACACACACACACACACACACACAACATACACACACACACACACACATATACACACACACATGATCAGTATCCATTCAGGAATTGTTTGTTTGGTGAGTTTCTTTTTTATTTTAAAAATTTTTTTTTTTAAAGAAAATACAGAATTTAAAATAGTGTTTTTATTATAAAAGAAAAAAAGAAAAATGGAGTTAGTGTGTAATTATTTTGAACATCATGCAACAAAATAAAAATGTATCTCATCTGTCCGTTTCTGTCTGTTTCTCAGTTTCCCTCTGTCTGTCTGTCTCTGTTTCTCTCTGTCTGCCTCTCTTACTTGGCTGCTTTGTCTGTCTTGCTCACTGATTTAAACCACACACACACACACACACACACACATGATCAGTATCCATTCAGAAATTGTTTGTTTGGTGAGTTTCTTTTTTTTTTTCTTTTTTTTTTTTTTAAAGAAGATACAGAATTTAAAATAGCGTTTTTATCATAAAAGAAAAAAAAAGAAAAACATAGTTAGTGTGTAATTATTTTGAACATCATGCAACAAAATAAAAATGTATCTCATCTGTCCGTTTCTGTCTGTCTGTTTCTCAGTCTCCCTCTGTCTGTCTCTGTTTCTCTCTGTCTGTCTGTCTCTCTCACTTGGCTGCTTTGTCTGTCTTGCTCACTGATTTACACACACACACACACACAGAGTATATATTATGAAAAACGTGTATACAGTTACAGATGGCATTGAACTTTTTTTTCTGTTTCAGTTCAGGTGTTCAGCAGTCCACTTCAGCATCAGGATGTGAACATCTAATCTGCAAGTGATTTATCGTGTTCAGCAGTCCACTTCAGCATCAGGATGTGAACCATCTACATCTGCAAGTGATTTATCCAGCATCCAGGGCACACTAGACAAGGCTGTCACCAAGAATGACCTGCTTACAGCTGAGGTGTATTGGACCATGTTCGCGATGGAAAAACATTTTTCTTTCAAAAGTTTTGGAGGGGTAGGAGACATTTTCAGAAAGATGTTTCCAGCATGTGAGGTTGCACAACAATTTCAGTGCAGTGAAACCAAAGCCAGGTATTTAGCGACTTTTGGAATTGCACCGTACTTCTCAGAACTATTAACATCCCAGGCCAGAAATGCAGAGGAATACGTTCTTCTGTTTGATGAAACTCTCAATCATCAACTCCAGCAAAAGCAGTTGGACATGCATGTTCGGTTTTGGGATCGAAATGAGGTAAAAACTCATTATTTGATTTCACGATTCCTGGGACATGCCACAACTGATGTCCTGTATACTGAACTTGAAGATTGCTGCAGCATTTTGGGGAAATCAGGAATTTTGCAGTTATCATTGGATGGCCCCAATGTCAACTGGGCTACTTATGACAAGCTGAAAGTTGACATAGAGAAGGAGACAGGAAAAGGCCTGTACAACATTGGCAGCTGTGGGTTGCACATTGTGCATAATGCATTTAGGTCTGCCTACAACACACAAGGCTGGGACATTGAACATAAATTAAACTCTCTTTACTGGATGTTTAAGGACTCACCAGCTCGGAGAGAGGACTTCACACAGCTGACAGGATGTTCTGTTTTTCCAAAGAAATTCTGTTCTCGCAGATGGCTTGAAAATGTGAGCGTTTGCAATAGAGCGTTGGAAATGTGGCCTCATGTTATCACATTTGTGAATGAAGTTGTGAAAAAAAACAAATGCCCACAGACAAAGTCATTCAGTGAGGTGAGAGCCAGCTGCAGTGATCCATTGTTCATGGTGCGCTTGAACATCTTCATCATGTTGCCAGTCTCATTGAACCTTTCCTGACCAAGTATCAGACTGACAAGCCCATGCTGCCATTTTTGGCTGAAGACCTGAAATTGTTGGTGATGAACATTCTGGAGAGGTTCATGAAGTCAGAGGTTGTTAAAAGAGTGGAAAGTGTTGGAAGTATGTTAAGGGAGATCAAGGATATTTCGGACAGTAAACTGCATTTGGACATTGCAAACATTAATTGTGGATACATTCCAAACAGAGATCTTAAGGATCTCAGGAGAAAGGGAACAATTTCAGAAACAGACTATGCGAGAATCAAGCTTGATACCAAGAGGTTTCTGATCCAGCTTGTGACAAAACTGCTTGAAAAAGCCCCTATTCGCTATGGCCTTGTTCGCTTTCTTGATTGGTTGAAACCAGCTCAGATTGTGGCAAGCAGAACAGCAGCAAAACAGAACTTGATGAAATGCCTGGATTATATGGTGGACAGAGGAAGCATACAGAAAAACGACTGCGACAGTATCCTCAGCAACTATGGAGACTTTGCTTCTGAGATGGCAGGAAATGAACATGTTCTGTCATTTGACAGAGATAGAGACAGACTTGATACATTCTTCTTCTCTGTCCTGTCAGCTCGCAAGGAGTGGAAGAATCTTTGGAATGTTGTCAGAAAAGTGCTGGTTTTGTCCCATGGTCAGGCATCAGTTGAGAGAGGCTTCTCTGTTAACAAGGAGGTTGCAGCTGACAACATGAAACAGAGGACTGTCACAGCTCTAAGAATAATTGCTGATCATTTGTCCAGTGTTGGGGGTGCAAGCGAAGTGACAATCACCAAAAAACTTCTTGCTTATGCAGCCAGTGCTAAATCAAGGTACAATTCGTATTTGGCAGAACAGAGAGAAGAACAGGAGAAAAAAGAGGCTGCAGGGAAGAGAAAGGCAATGCTTGATGAACTTGAAGAGGTGAAAGCAAAGAAGAGAAAACTGGAAATTTGTGTCAAAGACCTGCTTAAGTCTGCTGATGAGTTTGCTGAGAAAGCAGAAAGAACACAAAACTTCACCTTCATAGCAAAGTCAAATGCTCTCCGTAGATCTGCTAAGGACAAGACAGCTGAAGTTTCTGTTCTTGAGGCCCAGATAAATGAGAAAGTGGAAGAAATCAAAAAGTAAAACTGGGGTCAAGATACATTTTCAGGTGTGAATGGGATTGTGTAAATTTTACATTACGTCTAAATGGCTACTCTTTGCATGGTAAAGGAACTGTGACTGTTAAATGATAGTGTGATTCAAGTGCTGGCAGTGTGAGCAAAGAAGAGGAAACTGGAAATTTGTGTGAAAGACCTGCTCAAGTCTGATCAATGAGAAAGTGGAAGAAATCAAAAAGTAAAACTGGGATCAAGATACATTTTCAGGTGTGAGTGGAATTGTGTAAATTTTAAAATTACATCTAATGGTAAAGGAACTGTGACTGAATGATAGTGTGATTCAAGTGCTGGCAATGTGACCATGATTCATTGATTGGGAAGTGAATTGTTCATTCTGTTGTGTTCACTTGCATTTGTGTGCATGCGAGTGTGTGTGTATATAATGTGTGTGTGTGTGTGTGTGTGTGTGTGTGTGTGTGTGTGTGTGTGTGTGTGTGAAGCCTGCATATATAATATGAAGGTTGAGGGGTGCCGGGTGAGTGGGAGGTGAGATTGGGGGGGTGGGTTTAGTCCAGGATTTTGGTCCTGGAAAAATATTGCTGAGGCCTTGAAAAGGTATGGGAAAAGTATGGAATTTTGTTCTGACTAATTGGTATGAACCCTGTTTTTAAAGAATGATGCTGACATCTGCCGTCCTTTTTAAGGAATCGATGCTGACATCTGCCGTCCTTTTTAAGGAATCGATGCTGACATCTGCTGTCCTTTATAAGGAATCGATGCTGACATCTGCTGTCCTTTATAAGGAATCGATGCTGATGTCTGCTGTCCTTTATAAGGAATCGATGCTGATGTCTGCTGTCCTTTATAAGGAATGGATGCTGACATCTGCTGTCCTTTATAAGGAATCGATGCTGATCTGCTGTCCTTTATAAGGAATGATGCTGACATCTGCTGTCCTTTATAAGGAATTGATGCTGATCTGCTGTCCTTTTAGGAATATGCTGACATCTGCTGTCCTTTATAAGGAATTGATGTTGATGCCTGTCCTTTTAAGGAATGATGCTGACATCTGCGTCCTTTTTAAGGAATCGATGCTGACAACTGCGTCCTTTATAAGGAATTGATGTGTGGCAGAAACTGTCCTGTCCTTTTTAAGGAATTGACATCTGCGTCCTTTAAGGAATCGTGCTGACACTGCGTCCTTTATAGGAATGTGCTGACATCTGTCCTTTTAAGAATGGTGCTGAACTGCGTCCTTTTTAGGAATCATGCTGACAACTGCCGTCCTTTTTAAGGAATTGATGTTGACAACTGCCGTCCTTTTTAAGGAATTGATGTGACAACGCGTCCTTTTAAGGAATGATGCTGACAATGCCGTCCTTTTTAAGAATCGATGCTGACAACTGCCGTCCTTTTTAAGGAATTGATAAAATTGCGTTGTAAGAACGTTTCTGCATCCTCTTTTTGTGACAGTTTTTACAGACTCGTTGCTGACAACTGCCATCCTTTTTAAGGAATCAATGCTGACATCTGCAGTCTTTTTAAGGAATCGATGCTGACATCTGCAGTTTTTATTAAGAAACGTTGCTGACAACCGTCGTCCCTTTCAAGGAATCGATGCTGACATTTGCGGTCCTTTTTAAGAAATCGATGGTGACATCTGCGATCCTTTCTAAGGAATTGAAATGTGGTGAAAGAGTGTATCTTGATAGTTTAAGAGGCAGCTATTATTTGTATTACTTCGGGTGGAGAGTGCTCTGTGTGTGTGTGCGTGTACGTGTGCGCACACACGTGTGTGTGTGTGCGTGCTCGTGTGTGTGCATGTGTGCATGTTTACCTGCGCCACTGTGTGCCCCGCACATGTGTTTGTGTATGTGTGTGCGTGTGTGTGTGCGTGCATGTGTGCGTGCTGCGCTCACATGTGTGCGCCATTGTGCGCTCACACGTATGTTTGTGTGTGTGTGTGTGTGTGCATGTGTGTGTGTGTGTGTAATGTATGTGTGTGTGTGTGTGTTGTGTGTGTGCCTCTGTGTGTGTGTGTGTGTGTGTTTCACAGCTCTGGTATAGCCACCATGGTCAATTATAAATGCTTGATGTCTCTATACACATCTGTTCTCTCGAGTCGTGTGCCTCTGTCCCTCTCCCTTTCCTGTGCCTCTTTTTTTTTCTCTCCATTCTTCTTCCTCCTCCCCACCCACAGTAACATGTTCTGCAGCGCACTGTTTTGTTGTGTGCAGGTGGGTGCCCTGTGCATCACATCGAATGGCAAAATCAAGCGTTTCGATGGAGACCTGACTTTTGTAGGTCGGGTCCTGGCCGAGCTGCCAGTGGACATCCGCGTTGGCAAACTCATGATTCTGGGCTATGTGTTTGGGCTTCTGGAGGAGTGCATCATCATAGGTATGATTGCTGTCAGTGGTAAAGGGATGACCTTGAGTGTTTGGAGTGCGTTATCATAGGTATGATTGCTGTCAGGGCTAAAGGGACCTGGAGTGTTAGGTGTTCATTATCATAGGTATGATTGCTGTCAGTGGTAAAGGGACCTGGAGTGTTATGAGTTCATTATGATAGGTATGATTGCTGTCAGTGCTAAAGGGACCTGGAGTGTTAAGAGTTCATTATCACGGGTATGATTGCTGTCAGTGCTAAACTAAAAGGGACCTTGGGTTTTAGGAGTACATCACCATAGGTATGATTGCTCTCAGTGCCAAGGTGACCTTGCATGTTTCTGTTGGCACATGTGCTCTTTTCAAATTCTTAGTATTCGACCAGGCTACTATACCAGAGATTTTGTATCGTTTTAAGGCAAAATGTTCTTGAAATCTCAGATCTAGAAATGAATTTTACAGTTTCCATATAGATTCAGATGGTACAAGATCTACGTTTGTGAGAGCTTGATCCAGATTTGAATTTTGAAGTCGTTGATCATGTTCTTGAAAAAACAACTGGTAAATTAATCAGAAGGAACAGCATTTGTGTAACTGATTCTATACTTTGAATTTGATGGGTTTTTTTTTATTTTTTAAATGAAATCCAGTTCCATTATCAAGAGCTTGGAAATTCGCAGAATGTGTATTTGGACAGATTGGCATTATGGAATGAAAAGAAACTCATCACCTTCTGAAGTGATATCTGAAAGTTTAGTAGTGTTAAATCTTTGTGATTTGTAAAGCAGGTCTTTAATTAAATGTCAGCTGAAAAAAAAGTATATTGTAAGCTTTAGCAAGGTGATTTAATTTCACATAGACAAAGTACTGTGTAGCTTATTGCTCTTGATATAGCCTTCAGGTCTTTTCAGCACTTCAGTTTGTATGACAGTCGAAATTTTTTTTTCATGTGAAGCTCACGGTGATGATATTTGCCCATTGCTGTTACCCTCCATACCCTTAACCTTTACCAGCCGAGTCATCCAGTAGTGGAGGACAGGATTTCTTTCCCTTGAGCCGAGTCATCCAAGTCCGGATGATGGACAGACAGCAGTACAGTCTGCCGTGTCGTCCACTATCAGATGACGAGAACATAAAAAATTCCTACTCTTTCCATGAAATGATCCAAGGGAAATAAGCTCTGTAACTAGTCTTGGGGATGTTGGAGCGAGTTGTAGACCATACTTTCAGTGGCCTATTGTGAACTTGGCTGACCCCAGGAGCTTTGAAACAAAGAAACTGGTGGAACCGGCGTGCGCGCGGCACGTATTTCCTGTGCCAGAAAAAATGTCGGTCAGGCGAAGGGGTGGTAGCGATTTCTTGCTCAATGAAGTGCTTGAAATCATATTACAAAGTGGATCTGGTGATGAGGGGAGTGATAGAGAGATAGAAAACTTTGAAAGAGAATAGGAGAGTGAATTGTTTGAAGATGCAGCCATCCCTTCATCTTCCGATTTGGTGTTGTAAAAGAACGGAATAGAATGCAAACAAAGCATTTTTTCTACTTGTCAGACATGTTTTTCAACGCACAGTCGTGTGTACACATTGAAAGTAAATGATTTGAAATTACTTTGTTCGATTAGTTGAGTGTTTGTTCTTTCCTGTGACACCTAACACAAGACCGTCAGTTGTTGTCTAGCTACCGTAAAAATAAATTAAAAAGTGGCCAAATACGTGCGTCGGCAGGGAACGAGCGCTGTGCGCGAGCGTGCAGCAGCAGGGAATCGTGCCGCTCTCGGCTGGATAGTATTAAAGATGGGTTGTGAGGAAAGTGAAGATTGTTGAAAGAAAAAGATAAACACAGTTCCTGGAAGAGGGAGATCTGAGCACTAATGATACGGGCGCAGCATGGCTGATTTTTCAGCAGTGGTGGTGGTGTTTATCGTTACAGGTGCTGCCTTGTCATTGAAGAGCATCTTTGCCACTCCTTTCCAGTCCAGGTTCCAAGCCTTCATGTGAGTTTCTACCTGTTGTTCTTTTTTGTGAATAGAAATATGCCTGTGTGTCTGTGCCTGTGCCCGTGCGTGCATTGTGTGTGTGTGTGTGTGTGTGTGTGTGTGTGTGTGTGTGTGCGCGCGCGCGCATGTGCGTGAATGCATGTGTGCGTACGTGCGTACATGTGTGTGTGTATGTGCGTGTGCATATGTGTGTGTGCACATGTGCATGTGTGCGTGCATGTGTGTGCGTGCATGTGTGTGTGTGTGTGTGCATGGGTGTGTGTGTGTGTAGGTATGAAAAAGAGAGAGAGAGATTGCTTGCTTGAATACATGTATGACAGGCTTACCATGTGCGTACCAAACAAGGTAACCTGCATTCTGTGTGGCAGAAATCAGAAGGGCTTTCCCTTGCTCTGTGAAATCAATGGTCATGATGTTTGTGTAGGCACAAGTTCCAGTGGGCCAGTGGATCACTCAGTGACTGCCAGGGGATTCTCCATGCCTACAGGGTAATGATGCGTCACCGTCTGTTGGATGGTGAAGTGGTTGATAGAACACTTTTACACACAAACATGTGCGCGCGCACACACACTCACACACACGTATACATACACACACACACACACACACACACACACACACACACATATACATACATACAGATTTTGTGTCCCTTCATGCGTCACTCTCATGTTAACCTCAGTTTCAATTTCCTCTTCATGTCCATGCCCTTGGTGAGTTAGAGTTGAGGTCAAGGTTATCACTGAGATCACTGGGACTCATTGGACAGACATGATGGCACTCTCTGGAAGGGGATGCTCAGTGGTTCCATGACTAACCGGTTACTGTCTTTGGGGTTTAGAGGATGGTGTCCTGTGCGTTGTGGATCAGGACAGGCAGCACTCGACACCACAGAAGTGACTTGGCAGCAGTGCAGTGACTCCTCTGGTGGGTTGCCTCATGATGACTTGATATTGACTGTCCCTGTAGACTGCCATGGCCGGGGCTTCGACAGGACGGGTCGGGGAATGAGCGGTGTGCGGGTAATGTCACTGGGGTGGCACAGAAGATGAAATGAGAATAAAAAGGAGGGGGGGGGGGGAGGGGGTTGTGTGTGGAGCACGGCGCACGCAATTACAGCCTCTTGGCCGGCGAGGGAGGCCCGCCTATTTTTAACGAGCGCCCAACCTCCCTCCCCCGCAGTAGCACTCCCACCTCTCCCCACCCCCATCCCATCCCTCTCGCATCGCCCGCACATTCCTTCCCAGCTTCTCTGTGGCGAGGTACACGCAGCGCGGAACGGCAGCATCACTGTGGCGAGGTACACGCTGTGCCGATCGGAATGTGTAATGCTGGTCTCCCCAGAGCCAAGAAAGTGGCTTTGCAGAAACTACTGACCACTTGTACTGCTGTGTCAGCCCCGATATGGCCCTTTGCGGTCGGCTTTGCTATAAACAACATTACAATTACCGTACTGCTGGACCGACAAGGAGAGAGAGAGAGAGAGAGAGAGCAAAACGCACACACACGAAGAGAGAGAGTGAGAGAGAGAGAGAGAGAGAGAGAGAGTGACAGACAGACAGACAAAGAGAGAGACAGATAGAGGGCAAAAGAAACACACACACACACACACACACACACACACACACACACACACACACACAAAAACCTTCGTCTAATATCACTTTATGTGGAAAGACAACAACAACAACAACACACAAAACCTCCTTAAAGACGCATCTTTTCCCTCGGACTGATTAACAATATCCACTTACAACTGTGCGCGTGTTTTCTAGTGTTGAACGCGCTCGTGTGTCTGTCTGCGTGTGTGAGTTTTTCGGCGGTGTGTGTGTGTGTGTGTGTGTGTGTGTGTGTGTGCTTTGAATAGGAATTATAATGTTATCATGTTTATCCTTTTACATTACATTACATTACGTTACACACACACACACACACACACACACACACACACGAAGAGAGAGAGAGAAAGCGAGAGAGAGAGAGAGAGAGAGAGAGAGATTTAATACTTACGGTAATACTTACGTTCACTGTTTGCTGCCCTCAAAACGTTGTCAAGCCGATTCACCAGACGCAGACGTAAACACACACTACTAGCCAACACAATTTGTTTTGCGTGTTTCATGCATTTTTTTTTTTTTTTTTGCTGTGAGTGTAACATGCTTAATTTTCACATAAACATGAACAGATTTTGGTGTGCATGTTTCATGCTCTTTTACGCTACGTTTGTAACATGCTGAGTTGTTTTTTTACGCTACGTTTGTAACATGCGGAGTTTTTACACACACACACACACACACACACATGAGCATGTGTGGGGGGGAAAGAGAGAGAAAGAGGGAGATAGAGAATCAAAGCAACGCGAGAGGGGGCGAAAGAAAGAGAGAGAGAGAGAGAGAGAGAGAGAGGGGGGGGGGGGGGGGGGCAATGCAAGACAGGACAGAGGAAGACAGAGATATTTTGTACTCACGGTTGTGCAGCGTAGTCCATGTAGGATGTATCCATCATTGTTAAAATTCAGCTCAACATGTTACTTATCACGGACTGTCCCGTTAAATGGAAGATGATAATACAGTATTGCTGTTTTCCTTTGTATGCAAACAACTAAGAAGTCTCACAGACTGATTCTCTTTATCACTTTCCTGTGAATTGATTTGGAAATTGTCGCGTTGGTTGCCAGCCAGCAAGTACTCGACTCATGGGGGAGCAGGGAGGGCGGGGTGGGGTGGGGTGGGGGTGGGGCATTAAACCTGAGTTATGTCTACAGTAAAGTAAATGTAACATGCAAAACAAAAAAAAAAGAACGGTCTTTATTCTTAAAAGAAAGCAGTCTATATGGGTGCAGTGCAATGAATGAATAACACAGGGCTCAGTTGCAAAGAACAAAACAAACTTGGACTTAATGACATACCAAACCAAAAGCTGCGATTTTCATACAGTAAAGCAACAACAACAACAACAAGAACAACAACAACCAGTCAGCCAACCCAACCATCCAAACTAACAAAGAAAACAAATTAAATAACAAAAAAGCTTTAAAAGCTAATGGACACGGACAAAAAAACCGACACTAGACTATATACAACATAGAGAACAGGAAACATGATGACTGTGTAAGTTGGCACCTGAGAAAATGCATTTATAAGCATATGCAGCTGCGCATTCATGATGACTACAATGGGCGTGCAGTTATCTGGTGAAACACACACACACACACACACACACACACACACACACACACACACTCTCTCTCTCTCTCTCTCCCACACACACACACACACACACACACACACACACACACACACACACACACACACACACACACACACAGCGATTGATCCCTGTGTCAGTGTGTGTGCGCTCACATAGGATTACGTGTGTGTGTGTGTGTGTGTGTGTGTGTGTGTGTGTGTGAATGAGTATGCATGTTCTTGAGAGAGAGAGAGAGAGAGATTCTGGGTTTGTCCATTGTCTAAAATTTGGAATGTTACTTTGCCTTTCCTTTCTTTTTTTTCTTGGGCGTGTCTTGCATTATGGGGGATGCTTGCATCCATTGCTCTTGCATGATCAGGGCCAGCCTCTGGTCATCTTTTCTAATACCCCATGCTCTGCGCTTCAGCTGGTTGACAGTGGCATGCATACCTTCTCCCCCCTGTTCACCAAGTAAAGCTAACCCAAATTTCCACCTCTGGATCCAGTCAGCACAGTGGTCTTCAAGGATGTGCTGCTTTGGGATAACATTGATCTGATGAACAAAGTACGTTCTGTACAGTGTCATGTACTGGTCGATTGCGAGTTGGATCTCTTTAAAATCCTTCTCAACAGGCTGGCTTGATGACAAAAGGCTGTGCACATTCGAATAAGCCTTGTTCAACGTGGTGTATTTACGTTTTATTTCTCTTCCTATGGCCTGAATGCTTTGGTCGTCTGTCATACTATTCACTGTATTCTCTATGCTGTCAAAGATATCCGTGATGACCTCTGCTTTGAGGTATTTGTTACAGTGGTTGCCGATAAAAGTGCCACTGTAGTAGGCTTGCTTCACGATCCTGTGTCTTTGAAGCACAGACTCAACTGCAACACCTACTGGTCCTTCACCCTTCTTGAAAGGATTAAGGCCTTTCAGTGAAGGAGTATCTGTTTTCTGACTTTGACAACATATCTTCACCATCCTAACACTTCTTTGAAACTCCCTGTGTGTACCTCTTACATTTGGTTCTTCTTTCTTTGCCAGATCTAGCGCTATCCTTTTGTCAACATCATAGCAGTCATCTTCCAAAAGATCATGATGCTTCTTGACAATTCCCAAAAGGATATGAAGGTAGGGAGGGGTGACATGATCTAGTTCAATGTCCCACACATTCGGCAAGATAAGATTCTGGAAGCACTTGGCCTGAGATTTTTTTCCACCTTCTTTCACAAACTTGGCATGCATTTTCTTCATGCCTTCAAGCGTTCTCTGTTTGATGGTATCCCCTAATCGATCACTGCACTTCTTTTGTGCTTGTTCCTTTGTGGCTGTACACCACAGACATGGATACACACCCTGAGCTCCAGACAGCCCATACATTTTCAGGAGGAAATCATAATCCCCAAACAGAAACGGTCTAATATTTTTTCCTTTCCATGTTGTTTGTGCAAGCCGACTGATCTGCTGCTTGAAAGGATTCAAAACAGTTCTGATGTTTTCACTGCTGTCTTTTGCCTCTACTATGCAGACCAGGAAACAGTTTTCCTTGGCATTGGGGTGTTCAAGATTTGCGACAGACATGACCAGTTTGAAACTGCCACCCCCATGATCACCTCCAACTTTCACCCATATTTCATTTTCAGGAATAGTGTTATGATGCCATGTCAACAACTTCTTTTCTTCATACTGGTCTAATAGTTTTTTCAGGAATGTTGGCAAATCTTCAACCCGTACCACAGGGGTACTTTTCTTTTCATCTCTGTTAGTTTTCTGGTCATGGAAGATTAGTTTTTTCCAGTCTACCCGAATCTTTCCACACTTCAAACTGTTTTGAAACTGTCTTTCTTTTTCCTCACTATCAAGTGTTATCCCTGCCTGTTTTGATATCTTCCTAAACTGCCTCTGTTTTGCCCAAGTCAGCAACATTCTTGCTTTCATTTTTGTTGCCTGTTTTGCAGTGATGTGTCCTTTCAAACAACCAGCAGCTTTTAGTATCTCTGTCCTTTTTCTTTTTCCGGTGAATCTAAGCTCAGTGCTTTGCTGTTTCAACAAATCAGACTCCGAAGCACCTGAATATTCTCTGCGGATTTGGGCAACCTGGTGTCCTCTTTTCCTTCTAGTGGGAGTACTTGCAAAAGCTGAAGACTTTCTGGCTTTGATGATTTTTTTTTAGAATTATAGGCTGACCCCTAGTTTTGCATGCAACAGTCCGTTTGTCACTGGATTGTTCCATTTTGATACGGACTAAACGAGTGAGATACGCTTCTTCTCCAGCTGTCAGAGGTGCACACAAATCTTCTAGTGGTCGAACTAATTTTCTTTTCTCAGTTTGTGATGAGCGGTGCTTCACTGTTTTGTGTGGTTGTCCTTGTCCCGGAATCTGTGTATGAGGGCTAGTTACAGGTGTGCTCAGCACTGACTGTGTTTGCATTCCTGATGTGCAGTCAGTTGATGTGTTATCGATCTCCGTTTGGACTTGTAAACTGCTCATATTGTTGGCATTATTCTGAAAGAAGTCTGGCCTTCGGGCATTGAGAAAGTCCAACAGCCGCCTTTTGACAGTCTTCTGTTGAGGTGTTGACGATGCTGAAGGCTGGAACATTGCTCCTCTGTCACTGCTGTCAGCTTCTGTTCTGCTAGTGTTATTGCTGCTGAGAGATGTTTCTTCACAGGCACGACTGAGGGTATTGTCAAGAGCTTCACTTACATCCGCCACACTGCTATCATATACTGTCTCAGTTGCAGTGACGTTGTCGACATTGACGTCATCACTACTACTAGGAGGGCCTGTATTACAAGCTTGCTCACTGATTCCATCAACGTAGTCATCACAAACATTCTGATCTATATTTGTGTTACAAGTGGTGGTCATTGTTCTGTCTCTTGCTATGTTGTCTGCAACATTGCTGCCACAAATATCCCCATCTGAATAAGGAACAGCACTGTCAGAAATATCACCTACACTACCTGTGTCAAGCGACTCACCTTTCTTACTGTCATCACAGATTTCCTTGCTGCTGACAGTTCTGTTTTGATTTGCTAGGGGGTCCAGTTTCCTTTTTTTAACACGTCTACGTGGTATGGACTGTTCATGAAACGTGTGACACACAGTGCAATCAGCTTCTTCAATCGTTGGGTCAAACTCAGTCCACAGGCTATGTGTACTGGCTATCTGTCCTTTTATTGATTGGAGAACAGCAGCACTTTTTTCCGTTTCATATAAACATAATTTGTACACATTGTTCTAGAGTACAGTTTGCCTTCTGTTTCTTCAGAAATGATAAGTCCATATGACTGTTCCAGTTCTGATGCATATTTATTGCAATAAATTGTTTTCCTGTAACGGGTTGGTTTTGACCGACCGCCACAGAGTCGACATAAAGAATTCAGTCTCTCTGTATGATTAGTTTCTGTGTGCTTAACGGACGCCATCTTCAGTCACACACACACACACACACACACACACACACACACACACACACACACACACACAAGAGAGAGAGAGAGAGAGAGAGAGAGAGAACTAAACACCAAGGACGGCAATGTACACTTACATGCACATTCATTAACTTATCTGAAAAGACAGTGCAGTACACACAATTAGTCACTGACGCCCAATTCTCTCTCTCTCTCTCTCTCTCTCACACACACACACACACACACACACACGCACGCACGCTCGCACGCTCGCTCGCTCGCACTCACGCACGCACGCACGCACGTACACACGACCGCACGTGCGCATGCACGCGCGCACCCCCACACACACTGCAGACGGGGAAAAGAATAAATCAGTTAGTAAGTGAAAGTATAGGGGTGGGGGACGGAAGTTGTGAGGAAATTAACACGGGGAAAAGCCGCCGAGTTCTTAAGTGAAGAAAACACTGGGGAAAATTGATGATTTCTGCAATGACGTAAGTCAGAAGCATGCAGAGATAGAGAGAGAGAGAGAGAGAGAGGGGGGGGGGGGGAGACAGATACAGAGAGAGAGAGAGAGAGAGTGAGTGAGTGAGACAGAGAAACAGCACGTGGCCTGTTGTCAGCTTGTAGGAAGCATGCACGGCGTGTTAAATGAACACGCAAACAGTGACGTCAGACACAGAGACGCTTACTGAGCTGGGAACAAAGACGGTTTTACACCCCACATATAGCCTTCCACCGGCCTGTAACTAGTAAATGACTTAGATAACTTAGTACTTGAAACTAAAAACTTTCCAGTGAACAATTGTAAGAGCGGACATCAACCCCCCAAAAGACCTGAATTTAAGTTTTGATATTGTCAACAAACCCCAAAATGCACGAATTTTACTTATCTCAAAGAAGGAAACGTTTTCCCGTTGCTCACACTGACGGAGATGGCGTTTTGAAGATTTGGACAAAAGTGATATCCTGTCTACTTCTTTACAGAGCTAAGACTATATGAACACTGAAACGAACGAAGATGATGAACTGCAGTATCCAAAACACACCGAAATTCGCACTTTTTGCACAAATTCGCCACAGAGAACACCACGCGCAACTATGGCGGGTAGCATCTTTCTTCTTCCCTGCAGCTGAAGCTGGTCGCAGTGCGCGCGTTCACGCTGATTGGTTAATAGCTGGCCGCTTTATTTAGCTGACGGCCAGTAAAATGGCAAAGTCTCGCTCACACTAAGCGCGGGGCAAACGACGGGGTCTCGTGTGCCGTGGGAGGTTTGTGAAACCTGTGTGTACATGAGTATGCATGTATGTTACGCCGTACAGATGTTGATGATTTGGATGTATGTAACTTGAATGCTTGTGTGCCTGAAACAAAAGGCTGTACGCTTTTTGAATGACTAGCATTGTTATTGTTGTAATGCTAATGAGGAATGGTGTGGCCGGGTGTGACAGGTATGGCAGAAGTGCAAGGAGCTGCAGGAGTTCAAAAGAACAGGGCTGACAGAAAAGCAGTGGGGGGTGAAGAACTTCATCCAGACCAGACGCATGATCGAGGTCCATGAGCTGGTGAGAGAGTTGAGCCAGCGGCTGGAGAAGTTCAACCTGGTGCGAGTGAAGCCTCGCGCTGAGGCCACACCTCACAGGGTGCTCCTGGAGGAACCAGGACAGATGTCTTCTAAGGACTCCCTCTTTCTCAAGGTACGTGTTCACCGCTAGGCTATGCTGGCCTTTTAGTGTGCTGTGTGACCATCATCTCCATTGGACCTGGAAATTTGGCAGGCATGTCAGGAATTGCTTCTCTCCTTTCATTTTGATAAAACAGGTTATTTCGCAGAACTAACTCTCCCCTCATCCGTCGATCCAAACAGCCGTCACATGCACTTGTCATGAGCGGTTCTTTGGGAGAGCCATCAGCTGTCGATCCTCTGGCTGGGATTTGACCTACACATAGGTCTTCTCCTCTGATGATGGAGACACTGTAGGTGAACAGTTTCCTGTTATTTGCAGACAGTGTCGTACGTTTGGTTTCCGCTGCTCCCTCATGACTAGGTGAGCCTGAGTCACCCTGTCCTGATTCTTTCCCTGGACATGAAATGGTGTTATGAGGACAGCACGCTGACTTCCTCAACCCCTCACTCTTTTCATTCCAGGTACTCCTGAATTGCACACTTCTTCTGAGAATCCAGGAGCTGCTCAGGGGATGCCCCAATCTGGAGGTTATCCTGGACACAAAACCAGACTTCCTTTGTGTCCTGGAAGGCTGACAGAATGCCCTGGGTAAAGCAGTTGCCCCTAATCCTTCACAGTGTGCTGCCATGCACCTCCACTCTGGGCCTGCCCTAAGACCACTACTTTTCCCCAGAAAGCTGTGTGCAGAGTCTGTGTGCTATCTCCAGCTAGAGTGTGTTAACTCTTTCATTCCTACTTTTCTATGAACCATTACTTCCTCTTGTTCCAATATTCTTATAATATGAGTATTCCCTTCATGCCTGGATTTAGAGAAAAAAAAGTAGTGTAAAGTGAGAACTGCCGCGTATGCAGTAGCAAACCGGCCAGAATAGAGCGGCGACCACTTTCCCACGCTGTAGGGGCCGTAAGCGGCGACCACTTTCCCACGCTGTAGGGGCCGTAAGCGGCGACCACTTTCCCACACTGTAGGGGCCGTCTGGCATCCATTCCATTCATAAACACTGCTGCACGAGCGACCGGTCATGACGTGTACCGATGACGCGACTCGAGCGAAGTTCAAAGCACTTACTGCGAGAACCGATTTACCAGGTTGCAGGAAGGAAAGGAGGGATTTTTTGCTGCCCGGTTTTCCGGGCTGCAGGAAGGAAGGATAGGATTTCTGCAAACCAGAAAACTGGGTTGTAGGGATGAAAGAGTTAAAGTGGGAAGACTTCACCCATGGACATTAAGAGTTTGTGTCGTTGGCAGCTTTCTGTGTGAAATAAACAGTACAGGCCGGTTGTCGTTGCAGGAGGCAGAAATGGATTTGGGATTGGTGTGACTCGGTTTAAGCTGCTCACCGATCATTCAGCCCGGGATAGTCTCTCTGCTGACGCAGTTTGCAGCCTCCCAGCAGTGTTCAGTCTGGGATAGATCTGCCTACCATGGAGTTGATTACATTTGTGATTCTGGTTGTTTTTTTGTCTCATCTCCAATGCCACATTCATGGCATTAACCCCGGTGCTGCTCAGTTCCAGCTCACCCTTCACAACCACACCCGGACTTGTCCCATCACAGCCCCCCCAGCATTAGTGATTCTACTTGTTTGCCTTCAGGCTTGCTTGGTTCTTGGCCAGGGCTCCTCATACTTTCAGTCTTCCACAGTTTGGTCTCCCAAGGGATCCTCCAGCGAGGTATGCCTTGGATGTGCAAGACTGCCAACTACCACTGTATGTTCATTGTTCACTTTCGAATTGATTGCACTGTAAAGAGGTACACATTTGTCAAAACGACCATGGAAGCAGAATTTTTTTTTTTTTTCATGAACTATTTTTCTCTTGTGTTGGCAGTTATTTTTACCTGTACTCTCTTCTGTTTGGACTGGCACCAGTTGACTGGACCTTCACTGAAGTAACAGGTATTCACCTCTGTCTTTCCTTGCATGCCAAGCTGGCACCGGCAGACACCAGCCAGCTCAGCCAGGATCACATTTTAGCAGCCTTCTCTGACTGGGTGTCCCAGAACTTTATCTCACACTGAGGAAAGTCTGAGCTGGAGTTATCCCAGTAATTCAAGCTCCAGGGAGAGCCTTCAACAATGTGGCCAGCAAGAGTCAGTCTCTCACCACCTGCCTGTCCTGGTCAAGATCAGTCCCATGGAATCTCTCTCTCTCTCTCACTCTTGGTCAGAAGCTGACCAGAGAGAAAGAACACCAGGCTTCCAACTATGGGATCGGTCCATGTTTGTGCATTTGTTTACTATTTCTGAATTTAAAATGTTTTAATGTGTTTTATGTTATTTCATAGCTGATAAATTTAAAGATATGAAAAATTGTGAAAAGTCACAATAGTTCACATTTCAGATTTCCATGTTCAATGTTGTCAGCTTGAAACAATGTGAACTGTTTTTGGACTGTGATTTTTGACTAGAATAAAGGGATAAACACTGACTAAGAATGACGGTGACAGTGCTTTTTAAGGGCTTCTGTCTTAACTGATCTTTTATTGGCTGGCTCAGTGAATTCCATTTCTTACAGAAGTGTTCAGTGAGCATTTTGGTAGTGGTTGCCAAGTGGTTTTGTTGAAAGAAATGGAATGAAAAAGAGATTATGGAAATTCAAAACAAGTGCTCTTTTTAACCTGTCCAGCCTAGTATTTTGTTCAAAACAAGGATCAGATTCTTTCTAGTGTCTGCAGCATTGGGGTATGGTAGATTTGTTATTTTGAGCATAATTTAAAAAAAAAGCAAAGAAAAAAACCCATTGAAAATGCTTAGAAATATTACATATATATATCGACACCAGTATTATTATTATTATTATTATGATGAACATTTATGACGCCTAATCAATTGAATGCCCTAGGCGTTTACAATATCACAACAGACATCAAATCACACAATATATAACAATCATACATGAGAAAAAGGCATCAAAATCCAAAGCAAGGACACAAACTCACAAGCATGCATACACGCAAACACACACTCACACAGACACGAACGCACACAAAGCAGACACTCGCATCACACATTGCAAACGTCGGGTCACAGGGAAGACGAAGTTACCTAGGAAACAGATGAGTTTTGAGAAGGCGCTTGAATGTAGGCAGTGAGGGTGAGTATCTGAGAGAGCGAGGCAATTGATTCCAGGTAGTTGGAGCTTGATAGGCAAAGGAACGTTGACCAAAGGTTTTAGTGCGAACAGTGGGGATACTGTAGATACGAGTGTCACATGAGGAACGTAAAGCTCGAGATGGGGTGTAAAGATGTAACAGGTGGGTGAGATACTCAGGACAGGAAGACTCGATAGATTTGAAGCAGAGAGAGGCAATCTTGTAGGATATTCTTAGCTGAACAGGGAGCCAGTGGAGAGAGCGGAGCAATGGGGTAACATGGTTATATTTAGAAGTGCGGAAGATGAGACGGGCAGCATGATTCTGAACTCTTTGAAGTTTGTTGATGAGATGAGAGGGAGAGCCAGACAAAAGAGCGTTACAGTAATCCAGGCGGGATAGAACAAATGCGCAGACAAGAGCTTTTGTTGTGTTTTCTGAGAGAAGATGGCGAATAGAAGCAATTCGGCGGAGTTCAAGAAAGCAAGTGCGACAGACATTGCTGACATGCTGTTGGAAGGACAGGGTTTGATCAAGAGTTACACCGAGGTTGCGGGCAGAATGAGAGAGAGTGATAGGTGAATCAACAAGTTTGATGGAAGTCGGAACAGAAGGGTGGTTTTGAAGTTTTGGTGGGGTGATCAGGATCAGTTCAGACTTATCTTCATTTAGTTTTAGTTTGTTTCGGGTCATCCAGTCCTTAAGGTTGGCTACACAAGACTGGGTGTTTTGGATCATGAGAGGAAGGTCAGAGAGAGGCCCAGAGACATACAGCTGATTGTCATCAGAGAAGGAATGATGCTGAATTAGGTGTTCTTGGACGATAGAAGAGACAGGATAAGAGTAGAGAATGAAGAGTAGAGGGCCCAAGACAGATCCTTGTGGCACGCCGTAGGTCAGACAAGAGGGATTAGAAGAAAGGCCGTTGACAGAAACTACTTGCTGACGATCAGTGATGTAGGAATGAAACCAACTCAAGACTGTGTCATCAAGCCCAAAAGAGTGATGTAGGCGGGAAATGAGGATAGAGTGGTCAATAGTGTCAAAGGCAGTAGATAGGTCCAAGAGAGTCAAAAGTGATACATTGTTACAGTCAAGGGCAGTCAGAATGTCGTTACAGATTTTGAGAAGAGCAGTCTCGGTACTATGTCCAGAGCGGTAAGCAGACTGAAGGGGATAGACAAGGCTGTTGGAATGAAGGTGGTCTAACAGTTGGTCAAGAACAACTTTCTCTAAAATTTTTGAAAGAAACGGAAGATTTGACACAGGTCTGTAGTTTTTCAAATTGTCAGGGTCAAGAGTAGTCTTTTTCAGTATTGACAGTCCGTGTCACAGATGAAGACTATGCTAGGTAATGAATTGAGGGAGATGTTCACATGAAGGTGGCTGTTTTCAGATCGTCCTCTGTGGAGCCTTTTTCCCCAACTACTACTTCAAGAAACCGAAGGATGAGCTGGAGGCTTTGAAGACACTGTGCGGTCATGACCCTCTGAACACTGTTGTGGTGAGCCAACCTGTTTCAGGCTTTCTCGCTGTTATTACTGCTATTTGTAATTAGTCCTCTGGAGTTTTTGAAGTGGCTAGAACCGATCCATGATGATAGACATCTGAGGTGGGTGAGCAACTGCAGGATGGTAGACTGCTGTGTTGGACACTGAAGGAAGGTTCGTTTTGTGTTGTTTTGCTATGTTTTTTATTTGTGTGGATGATGTTTCACTGTTTGACCATAAGAGGTTGTAACTAGCGGTCACAGGTTGACTGAGAGTTTTCAAGTCAACAGTTTGTCAGTTTTGTTTATATTCTGTGTATTACCATTAATGGCCTTTTGCTGCTATCGCTTGAATTTTTCTTGCGTAGGACATATAAACTTCCATAGCTGCTGATTTCAGTTTGTCCTAGATCTGAATGTTGGCTATATGTAAACTTGTTTTGAATGAACCAGAGACCTTTATACATGCCAGATTTTGCCATGCTAGTTATTAATAGTTCTTGCGTTTACAAAGAAGGCCATTGCAGCATTTGTGCCCAGAATATCACATGATGACCACTGGCATGTAATCAAGAAAGCACAGACTTGTTTCTACTGAAGCGTTAGAATTAGAAAGTGGACAACATTCTGTGTACAATAAATAAAGATGGAATTTTGCTCCAGGTGCGAGGTTTGCCCCAGAACCAGGGTTTGCTGTACAGAGATCGTCTGATTGAGCTGTTCCAGTGTTGCTGCCCAAGGGACTCCAAAGCCATTGTCAACTTGGAGGAGAGCCGGTGAGTTCACGCCACTTTTCCTTAACCTTTACCAGCCGAGTCATCCAGTAGTGGACGACAGGATTTCTCTCCCTTGAGCCGAGTCATCCAAGTCCGGACGACGGACAGACAGCAGTACAGTCTGCCGTGTCGTCCACTATCAGACGACGGGAACATAAAAAATTCCTACACTTTCCATGAAATGATCCAAGGGAAATAAGCTGTGTAACTAGTCTTGGGGATGTTGGAGCAAGTTGTAGACCATACTTTCAGTGGCCTATTGTGAACTTGGCTGACCCCAGGAGCTTTGAAACAAAGAAACTGGCGGCACCGGCACGTGGCGCGCGGCACGTATTTCCTGTGCCAGAAAAAAATGTCGGTCAGGCGAAGGGGTGGTAGCGATTTCTCGCTCAATGAAGCGCTTGAAATCATATTACAAAGTGGATCTGGTGATGAGGGGAGTGATAGAGAGAGAGAAAACTTTGAAAGAGAATAGGAGAGTGAATTGTTTGAAGATGCAGCCATCCCTTCATCTTCCGATTTGGTGTTGTAAAAGAACGGAATAGAATGCAAACAAAGCATTTTTTCTACTTGTCAGACATGTTTTTCAACGCACAGTCGTGTGTACACATTGAAAGTAAATGATTTGAAATTACCTTGTTCGATTAGTTGAGTGTTTGTTCTTTCCTGTGACACCTAACACAAGACCGTCAGTTGTTGTCTAGCTACCGTAAAAATAAATTAAAAAGTGGCCAAATATGTGCGTCGGCAGGGAATGAGCGCTGTGTGCGAGCGTGCGGCAGCAGGGAATCGTGCCGTCCATGCCGCTCTCGGCTGGATAGTATTAATGGTGTTTGACTTGGAAGCTTGTGGCTTTTAGAGTTGGGAGTATTGTGTCATGAATTGAAACACACACACACACACACACACCACACACACACATAGGGCAGGATGCCAAAAAGCTAGAAAACGTATTCTTTAACCCTCAAGAAAGATGATTTTGTCTTGACTTGACACCGACTCCCCCTCCCAGCATTGCTTACACACCCCATCCTCAATACCCTAACTCCCCCCTCCAGACCTTCCTCAGTGACCAGTACGTCATAAACTTGGCAGTTTTTGAACTTAAAGGTTTTCCCCTTCCTTGACGGTGCCTGTAAGATCAGTGAATCGATGGGATAGAGCACAAGGCCTTGAAAGTCTGTTGACTGGATTTCAAAAACCCCTGGTATGTGGAAAGTGTTCTTGTTTTTGCTGCGGTTGTTGTTTGTTGTTTTGTCCAAATATTAAGCGATTTTGTTCCGCTCACTTGATGAGTTAGAGCTTGTTGTTGTGTTGATACCTCTTTTTTGTCTGTTGGCAGGGCCTACATCACCTTCCCACGTTCGGGGAAGGAGCACGGTCAGCAGTCCAGAAGAACTGTCAACCCTTCAGTCTGCTTTGCCCTCAAGCTGAAGTAGGATCTGATTGTGCTCACGGGGGAAAAAAAAAGCTTTAGATTGAGACATTTCAGTGAAAGAAACAAACAAATAAACAACCCTAAAACAAATCCAAACAGAGTCTTTGTGATGTTCAGTATTCTGCAGGAACAGAACTGACAAAATTTGATAAAAATGTATGTAAAAAAAACTAAACATGATTACTGTGTCTCATTTTCAGAGTATTGTTCAGTACTGACTTTTTCTGGTCATTGAATTTTTTGACAGTTATCGTATTCTGTTACCATGTTTTTTGCTTGTTTAAAACAATTGTCAAAGTTTGTGTTTGTTTTAGAATTTTGTTTGCAGATCCATTTATACACACAAAGTCATGCAATGATGCATGGACATGCATGGATGCATACACACACAGTTTACATATGTATGCGTACATACAAAACGTGTGACCATGAGTGGACATGCACTCCACTCACACTCACACACATGCACGCACACACACACGCATGCATGCACGCATGCATGCCCGCACAAACACACACACACATACACACACACACACACACACACGCACACACACACACACACGGCACTGACAGATAGATTAGCACAAGGGCAACGCTGCCTGAAAAGGAAGCTTTGTGATGATGATGACAATCACCCAGAATACACACACACACACACTCACACACACACATTCACACACACACATTCACGCACACACACATGCATACGCACACGCGCACACACACGCACACACACATACACGCACACACGTATGTATGAGCACACATGGCCCCGACGGATAGATCAGCACAGGGGCAACGTTGCCTGAAAGGGAAGGTGTGTGATGATGGTGATGATGACAGTCACCCAGATGACAGGCGTGGCAGTCTGAGCCTTGACGTTTGCAGGCAGTTACGCATCCCTCTCAAGCTGGAGATGTACAACAAAGCGGCTGCTGACAGCCTGAGGCAGGTCATGGAGAGTGCCTACGAGGAAGTGGCAGCACAAGGATTGCTGCGAACAAGCAGGTACGTTCGTCAGAAAGAAAAAAAAAAGCATGAAAAAGATAAAGACAGTGGAAAATTCCCCAACCTCCCTTACCACTACCAAACCTATGTAATATGTCATGCATCGTAAGTCTTCGTTTTGAAGGTCCACGAATTGTGCGATATTTGCTATGATTTGCTAACAATTGCTTGAAATCCATTGGTTCCTGTGGGTTTTATGGCAAACCAAGGCATGTGTACGGACTTGGCAAAAAGTCTTAATTTATGTATTAGTAGACTTGATACTTAACTCTGCACCATGCTATCATAAACGGATCAGGGTGTGTGTGTGCCCGCCCGTGTATGTATGTGTGCGTGCGTGCGTATCACTCAGATGAAATAACATTTGCTTTGTGTTAAAAAAAGGCTCATGAACAAACAGGAGATTTTATGATTACAGTCTTCTCACAAGCATATTATCCATCATAATGGACTTGCTGTTAGACATGCTGCCATTCTCTCCCTCTCTCTCTGTCTCTGTGGTTTGCTGTCTCTCTCTAAACTGAGCCATGATGCTTGCAGGTAACTAGTGCATTGCTCTCTTTACATCTCTCTCTCTTTCTGAAACTGAGGGGGGGGTGGGGGGGGGGCAGTGATGAGGGTATGTCTTGTAGAATAGAACGAGAATTCATCCATTACGTGTTGGGTGCAGAGTGTCCTCCAGTGACCCTGATAACAAGTCGACACTGAAGATGGCCTTGCCAGATCCCACTCAGAGTGTGCTGGAAGTGGCTGTCACTGAGGTGGGTGAAGGTTTTTCTTGTTTTTTTGTTTTTGTTTTTGTTTTTGCTTCATTACCACGGTAGAATGTGTGCTGAACATTCTGAAGAACAGTTGGTGTGTGTGGATGTGAGGATGTTGATCAGTTGATCCCTGTGTGTGTGTGTGTGTGTGTGTGTGTGTGTGTGTGTGTGTGTGTGTGTTGTGCGCGCGTGCGTGCGTGTGTTCTCTTAGTTTTTATGTTCTGTGTTTTGTTTTGTTCTTTCTTTCGTTTCATTGCATCCATGTTCCTTTGAAGAAAACTATTGAGAGCAGAGACATTTCTGCAGTGTTCCAGTTTTGTGAGGAAATAAAGCTTTGCTGAGCAATACTAACACAGCAAATTTCAGGTGCTCAGGTCTGTTTATAATGTGACACAAAGAGCAGTGAAATTCAGTGAAACAACAACAGAGGCTGTTAACACAGAGTATGAAGGAAGTCGTGACAGACCTTGGAGATAGGTGAGAGTTGTAAATGATAATCAGTGATCATTCGTACGCACAAATGTGTGTTTATGACGCATAAATTTCCTGTCTGACGCACTGGAATTTCGTCCAGTGATGCAATGATTTTCTCCTGTACGTATTGCAACTCTGAGCAGCACGTCAATGTAAAAGCTGTTTGGCGTCATATACTTTACCATGTCAGACCATAGCATTCAACGGCAGTTAGTCAGCTCTGCCAGGCCGAAGTTTTTGTGGCTAATGCAGTAATAAGACCATCACATGACGCCCACCCCACTTCCGGCAGGGAAGAAGCCGGTGTAAACTTCCTGTTCCTCATTCAACGAGGCCTGCAGCCTAAGCAAGATAAGTCTTGTGCTCTGTCTCACCTTTCTTCTGCCTTGTGTAAAGATTGTTGTGTGTTTGCTTCTTTATGTATTCAGTTTGTGGCTTGCGCTAAACCCTGGGTACACTTGCCATGTGAGGCTTTGTTTGGCGTGCTTTTATTTAATTTCACGCTTGTATTGCTCTCGCGATTTTGTACGATTGTCATGTCGATCTCGCGTTTTTGTCTTTTCATCGTTATTCCTAATCGGCACCCACGCCGGGGCAACATCGCTTCCCCTCACTGGATTCACATCCTCATCATTTATTGTTGTTTTGTATCGGCTCTTGGTCCTTTGCGTGTTAGTGTTTTCACTCTCGCGCTCCCTCGGTAACTTTTCTTTGCCGATCTAACATACGCTGGTCGTCTTCGGTCATCTTGCCTCACCGCGTGCACATCCTCCTGCGTCGTACCTGGTTAGTGTACGGAGTTTCCTCTCCATTAGTAGCCCGTAGACTTATTGTCTATGTACTAGTGCAGATCGATCGAGTTCCTCGCGATCTCGCATTACACATAATTACCTTCTAGTACTGTCGATCGAGTTTTCCAGTCCAATTCTCGATCCCTTGTACTGTGGTCGTATAGGAATGCGTCCTCGTTGTAGTAACGCGTCCCTCCTCACTCTTAATTCTCTTCCCCTTGCTTTGCCAGTGAAATTGGAAATGAAATGAGGCAGGGAGCAGTAAACAGTAAACAAGTGGGGTAACTTTTGCTCCCATAAGAAAACCTAACTCAGTAACTTTTATTCAAGACTGGCACAGCCTTTTAAACTTGAACACACTCAGACAAACACATAGACGAACAATCTAATAGTGGGGGAAAAAACAAGTGCAGGCTGGCAACAAAGTGAGTCATCTATCTTGGCGCTTTGGTTTATTCACGTGCTCCATTCCTGTAGATTCACTTCGACGATCGAACTTTGCCGGTCGCTCGAGCCTCCATCTTTATTCACTCCACGCTGGCCGACCCCTGCTTTGTCGTCCTCGTTCGTCTGACCTGTTCTTGCTACTTACTCCGAAATCTGCTCGCCAATGGGTTCCGACAATCGGCCCTAGCCTAGCAGACGACTTTTGGCTTGGAAGTATTGATTTTTCTCAAGGTCTCGTCCTAGTTTTGCATAGTCTCGTTTTGCGTGAGCACGCGATACTTCCGTCATTTTCCCGTCATTGCTCAAGGCAATCATATTGCCAGAAAGTTTGCATTGTGGGCTACGGAGGTTCTCCTCCTCTTTTAGCACCTTATTTTCATTTGTCCTAGTACGGGTTGATCGAGTTCTTTACGATCTCTCGATCTTTTACTCCCCTATTTTCATTATTTCTAAAACAGGTTGATTGGGTTCGCCTTACGATCTCTCGATCCCCAATTAAATAGAATTTCTAGTCAGGTCAGTTGAGTTGCTTTACTGTCTCTTGATCCCCTATTAAAGAGAAGAAACAAGCCTCCTAAATTCCCCTCTACCTAGTCGCCTTTCGACCTCGCTCCTGTACTGCTGCTGCGCGTTAGTTTATTTTACTCTCGCGCTCCAATGCTGGCCACTTTCGGTGATCGAACCTTCACCGGTCAATCGATCCGCCATCTTTCATTGTTCCACGCCGGTCAGCATTTCTGCCATATTGCCTCACCGCATGGTGTCCCCCGTCGGTCGCACCGGGTTTGCATCTGGTTTGGCGGTACGGAGGTTTATTGCCTCACCGCAGGCGGTCGCACCTGATGCGCACCTGGCTTGGTGGTAGGAGGTTATTGCCTCGCCGCAGGCGGTCCCACCTGGTTTGGCAGTACACCTGGTTTGGCGGTACGGAGGTTTTCCTGGCACATTTATTAGTAACATTTATCTGTACTTTATCATTACTACTTAGATCGGGTGTCTCTACAATCTCTTTGATCTACCAATGTTTGCACATTTATTACTACTCATCTGTCATTATTACAAGGTAGAGCGAGAGTCTTTGGCCTCATACAGCGTAGCGGGGTTTAGTGTACGCAGTTTAGTGTACGCAGTTCTCCAGTGCCCCTCGTACTAGTACACACCGATCAAGTTTTTCGATCTAGCAGTACTCAGTGTTACTAGTACGGGTAGATCGAGTTTTCTTTCGAGTTCTCAATCCCCTTGTACGGCAAACGAGTTTTTGATTCGATTTCTCGATCCCCTAGTACGGTGGTCGAGTATCTTTCCATCTCTCGATCAAGTATTATCGGTGCTTTACTTATCAGTGCTTTACTTATCAGTGCTGTAGCGCTAAGTCGATCAAATTTATTTTATTATTTCTCAATCGATCGACTTGTCTCCACTTTGTGGTCGTGCGCTCCGTGTTGCCCTGCCACCATAGCCCAACATTGTGAAGGACAAGGTCGGGTCGAGCCACTTCACCTTTCAGAAGTCGCTCACTGCCCCGGAGGACCCGCCGGTCGATTCCTTGGGGCAATCCGTTCTTGCTCCGGAAGAACGTATGGCCGGTGTAGAGGAGGGTACCGCAAAGGGGACGCACAACCTTACCTCCTCTACCCGACCGGCGGACGCACGATCACGGCGTCCAAAGGCAACAAGGTAAGCTGCCTTCATTGCTGAATGCCTTTCCTTCAATTTTCCAGAAAATTGAAAGGCAAGGCTCCCCTAAAAGGGCAGGGCCGTAGTACAATTCATATTCAAATTCTCCCTCTCCCCCAGTTCCTCTGACAGCTTGCCTTCTTCCCTTCCGACGCACGGTGACACTTCTCACTATCATGCTGTGTCACGTGACCTACTGCCCCCCGGGGACCTTTGCTGAGGCACGCACCAGCACGGGTGATGGGATGCGCCCGGAATCACCGCCTGTCACTCGCCTATATGAGCCGTGTGCCACTAGTCTCCCCACACTAGTATCACGCAGGCTCATGACGCTCTCCCCAGCCTTGCACAAGTGCAGCCACCACTATCGCACGAGGGGCGTCCAAACTCCAGCGGTGGAGTTGTGGTCAGTCCCTGGGATGACAAACTGTCCATAACTCCGGGTCTCGGCCGCAGGCACCGCTACGCCCGGACCTGTGTCGCTCAGACCCCCGTGGTCGACCAACCCCGATCGACCGTCGTACTCTCCCCTAGGGGTACAGGACGTTGGGGGGAGGATCTACCCACGGGACCACGGGTAACCTGCACGACCCCCAACAAGGGGGTGGCCACAGCACCGCAGCCACTCCAATCTATGCACAGGCGGGTAGGGGGCTCAGTTGCCGTGCCCTCCACCACTCCCCCTGTTACACACGGGGGCCCGCATGGATCCCACCAGGGAGGTGTATGAGGCAGTGCACCCTCCGGGGCAGGTACGACAGACTACGCTCTCTTGCTAGCCCCCCACCCCTGGTGTTGTGGGTTACTCCGGCCCCCACGGAAATTCTGCCCCAGGGCCGCCACAGCCCATTTTCTCTGTGGGGACCGGTGGCTCTATGCCCCTCAGAGGGACTAGTGGCTTACAGCAGACCAACTATACCAGCTCCATGGTCGCATGTGGCACCCAGCTTGCGCTGGTTCGACCTCGGTCTCCTTCCCTCTCAGGCGCTGTCCGATCGGCAGTATGGACTCCCCTCCCATAGTCCGGCCGCCGATCATGGAGCCACGAGGGACCCGCCCTTGCATCCTCCCACTACCTAGCTAGGGCGGGACCCTCACGCACCCTGCCGTTGCCTCCTCTAGAAGGTTCGTCACAACCTCTTCAGGAGCCCGGCACTCCCGACTCTGAGGATGAGGTAGAGGACCCCTTCTCCTCATCACGTGACTTGTCCACTATGGTGCACTGGCGCCCGGACCTTGTCGGAGGGAACCCCCACCCCCGGACAAGTTCCTCCGGTGCCCAAATTGCCTTAGTTCTCCTTCCTAGGGCTCGCCCAGACTTGTCGCTCCTCAGACTCTTACTCCCATTGGGGAGTGTTCGGCAACCATAGCCAGGGGTGTGCGAGTCGTCCCTTCTCCAGGGAATAACACCTCTCGGCCCTGGATGCGGCCCCTGTAGGCACTTCCCTCAGGGACCCTGGCAGGCCCATATCTCCCACGTCTCCTCTGTGTTCTCCTAGGACACTCCGGTGACCGAGGAAATTCCATTTCCTGGTCAGCTGCGGATTCTCCCCCATCTGGCCTCCCACTGCCACCACTCTCTCCAATAACCTGGTGGAGTGGGACCGCAGTTCCAGTTCGGAGATCCAACATAACTCTGCTGGACATGTCCATTGACATGCTCTACAGCGCGTGGAGGAGATCGGGCCGGAGAAGTACAACTCGGTCTCTGTGTCCTCAGACACTCAGTATTCTGAGACACACCCTGAGACCATATCCCGTTTGTTTAGCGACCTCAGGATGTGACTCCTAGTCAACAGGATCTCGCACCATCTTTTGGCTGCAGCGGACAGCGCAGCCAGGAGCCACTACAATTGCTTTAGTGGAGCGGTGCCTTTCAGACCCCAACCCGCCAAGCACTCTGAAATTCCTCTTGCGACCGAAGACGAAACTTCCCCAGCAGAATTTTCGTTTTGGCCAGCAGGGACGGCCCCGGAGGTGATTGGAGGACTCACCTATGGGGGGAGCTGGATTAGGGAGAACTCAGACCGCTACCCCTCTATCCTCCCACCCTCCTCCCGGCTCCCGGCCCCTCTGGCGGGGACCTTATCCCGGCATGCCCACCGGTGAAACGTCTGGGCCTCAGCCCATGGATGTAGCGGTCCTACAGGAGGGGGCTCCTTTGACCTTGGCCCACGAACGCCCTCCTCTGATACTTCTTCCCCGCCCTCTCCCAGCGACCCCCCCAGGCCGGGCGTAGGCTCCTCGCCTGGAAGTCTCTGAAAAGTCCTGTTCCAACTAGTGTTGTCACCAACCCCAATAAGTGTGAACTCGCCCGTAGAGAGAGGTCCACCCGCAGTGGGGACCTCTTCTCCCGCCCAGAACCCTTGCCTCCCTCCTGGGGGTGATGAGTTCCTCTCATCCCTCAGCTCCTAGGCCGGTCCCCAAGCTCCAACTCCAAGGGAGTTCCGTCGTTGACGGTCTCTGACCCCCGACCACTGGCCTCAGTCCATCCCCTGGGTCTTTGGTTCCCACGGGCCACGGAAAGAGTGGCGCGACCCCGCCACCTGGTCCCCCGGGTCCCATTTCCCTCCCTACCCAACCCCTGGACCTGCACACAGACCCCTCCAACTCGGGCTGGTCGCCCACTTGGAGAACCCTCATACCTCGGGAGTGTGAGACGCCCAGTGGGGAGGCTCACTCCTCCCGTCTCCACATCGACGTCCGGAACTGGAAGCAGTCAGGCTTGCCCCCACCTGCTTCCAACCCCTGGTCTTGCACCGACTTGTTCCCCTGGCCACGGACAACATTTCGGTGCCTTGATATTCATCCAGGGGGGAGGGGAGGGGGGGGGGGGGCAAAAAAAGGGGGCTCGCTCCGTCAGCCTCTCTCTCCGTAAGAAGGCCTCCTCCGGTGGTCCATGCGCGGGGAATCATCCTCTGCGCGAGACACATAGCGGGGACCCTCCTCCACCCGGAAGGGACCCTCAGCAGGCTAACCTCAGCTCGGCAGGGAACAGTGCTCAAGCCCAGGGTAGACATACCTGCTGGGGCTGTGGCCTCGCTCGATCTTCGGATTAGCGACTTTGCACAGAGCCAGCACTGAGCCTTGTCCAAGGGGGAGATGGCCTCCTGGTGCTCAACTCTCTTCCCCCATCTGGCCTTCCAACTTCCAGATAGGCACTTTCTGTCTCCTATCTCCTTCGTTTAGGCCCTCGACTGGCTCCATTCCGGCTATTGGGAACCCTCGCACCCCAGGCGCTCCTCCCAGCCCTATCTCTAGAGGCTTCCTAGACGGTCAGATAGGCCTACGCCCAGGCGTATAAGGATCTCCCCATCTTATCTCCCTGGGCCCATGAGGGCAGGGCACTGGCCACTTACATAGCGATCCAGCGCTCTGTCCTCTTAAGCCACCTCCTGGAGGCAGCCTACTGGCATCCGGAAAATCCCTTCATAAATGTTTATTTAAGGGGGTCCGCATGCCCAGGGCTGATGGTTCTACAGACTACTTTTGTGGCCAACGCAGCCATATCTATTCCTCTGCTAACCCCAAGAACCATTAGGGCACTCAGCCCTCCTCCAATTCCTTTGAATTCTGCTATGGTCTGACATGATAAAGTATATGATGCCAAAATGGGGAGTTTGTATTATACTCCCTGTTTGGCTAGTATACTTACCATGTCAGACTCTAATGCCCACCCTACCTTCCCCACTAGCGCTATGGTTCTCGGGGTTACCTTGCGCATAGGCCTCGTTGAATGAGGAACAGGAAGTTTACACCAGCTTCTTCCTTGCCGGAAGTGGGGTGGGCGTCATGTGGTGGTCTTATTACTGCATTAGCCACAAAAAATTTGGCCTGGCAGAGCTGACTAACTGCCATTGAATGCTATGGTCTGACATGGTAAGTATACTAGCCAAACAGGGAGCATAATGCAAACTCCCCATTTTCATCTGATCTGCCATGATTGAAATCGATGAAAAAAAAAGTAACTTTCCCTTGACATTTTAGAATGTTCTGAATCAATTAACAACTTCCGCTTGTCAACTTTTTTCTGACAAGTCATCGGATTAGACAATCCAGTGTATGATCGGACCACAAGATCAAGTGATCTGCCAAGCACGAACAGCATGCGAAAACCGTTTGTAATTGGGCTTTTCAGAGATGAAATCAACAGTTCTCTGTGGCTTGCGGGTGATAATCCAGCGAATGAAACAAAAGTCAAGTGATCTATGCAACATGACCACTTCGGATAAATGTAATGCCTCCGTTATGGAGGTAGGAGTGGTAGCGCACAGTGCAAGAGTGGCAAACCAAGACAGTTTTGTGCAAGGTTCCATCAATATTTGTTACTCGCCTCATGTTTGTCACTGGGCTCCTGATGATCATTGCAAGGCAACTGGAATATGGTCAAATAAAGAAATGTTTGAGTACTGAGGGAATTGGTTCACGTTGTGTAATTTCTGTGATGATAATCACAGAGAACATCCCACATATCAATTTTACTGTTAAAATTCTAATAGTGTAGGTGTTCACATTTATTCACTTTAGTTAACACAAATCTAATAAAATAACATTTAGCATAATTGCAGTGCTTTATTAACTTTGTTGATAGCACCTCTTATTCATTTCTGTGTAATTCTTTCTCTGTGTATTTATGTGTGTTAGCCAGTCAGAATCCAGTTTTGTGTGTGTGTGTGTGTGTGTGGGTGTGTAAAAGGTAAACAGTGAGGCGATCAGGTAATCCACTTCTCAATAAAATGGAGCGATTTGAAAAACGGGACGAAATTTTGTCGCCTAACTTTTTTTTTTACATGTTGAATGGTGTTCAAGAATGCAGTATTGAGGTGCTGCATTCAAAATCTCACTCACCTCAGTTTTGCCAACATCGTCCAAATTCACACACACACACACATTTACACTCCATCGCTCCATTCTGTTCAGACGCCACTTCCCTTATCATCTAACTGTTTGCCTTTTACAAACTTGTGATGCCCTGACCACCTCACTGTTTGCCTTTTACAAACTCATACTGACTTGGGGGTGGATACACTCCATAGTATAGCTCAGAGAGCTACCCGAAGTGCCCCTCATAGTTGCGACATTTCGCCCCATTTTGACATCACCCCACTTGTGCCATTTTAAAGGACAGTGTGTGGTTTTCAGTACATTTACAAGCAGTTATAAAGTATGACCCTCCTAAATATGTTTGTGACCCCCTGAAAATGTATTAACAAGTATTTAGCACCGAGTCTGACCATCTAAGTTTCAGGAAATAATTATCACTGATAATGATGTTTTTTATGCGCTAAATGCTGTGTTGACAGGTGGTGGAGTGTGGTCATTTCTTCGTTCAGCGTCTGGACCATACACAGGATTCTCTTCGCAGCACCTTGCACATGATGCTCAACCCAGCCAACGGGCTCACGGTGTGTAGTCTAGTCATGGTTGATGAGGATTATCTGAATAGGATTAAAGGATGTGATGGAGATAGACATGCTAGTTAGGTCGTTTGTGTATTAGTGTGTGTATATGTGCACATGTGTGTGTGTGTGTGTTTGAATCAGCACTCCTCTACAATGTATTAGAATTTTTGTGTTAATTAGGCTAGTATTTATGCCATTTAAAAAAGAAAAGGCTTCTAGAACCAATCAAAATCAACTGTCTTAAAGCAGGTATTCATTACTTATTCATTGCTGCTGTTTACTGCAGTATTTCTAGTACCTTTTAAAATGCCTGCTTAAAAAAGATCCAGATTTTTTCCTCTTACAGGAGTTAGACAAAAGAGATCTTTCAAACACCAGGACAGGTTGAATTTTCTCCTGTACGTTGTCTTATTCAGCCTCTGACCGTGCGTCCACACAAGGACATGATGTGTGCTGCCCCCTATGTGGAGGGCCAGGAAGCATACTACAGGGCTCGCGTCGACAAACTGGAGACACGAACCTACCATATTAGAGGGATACCCACCACTGTGCGAGTCGCCCAGGTGAGTGTTGCGTGGAATGCTTCTGCCTTCCACATTTTTCTGCTGGCACTGCTAAGGTTCACAGTGTGTGAGGTGGTGTGTGTGTGGTCACTGATGATCTCACCCTTAAAGGTGGCCACTTCCTTGTTTCCAGAGACAGCGGTGAAACAAGACACCAGTGTGTATGGTCAAGATTGTGTGTCACAGTGTGTTTGAGGGGTGGGGGTGTTTGTTCGTTGGTTGATTTTTTTTTTATTTCCTGTTCAGCTGGCATAAGTAGCATCTCTGCTGAGGGTTGGAGTGAGATCTAACATCCTCTCATATTTGTTTGTTTTGTTTTTTTTAAGAGTGTATTCACACCTATAGCTCAGTTAAAAGTGGTGCAGAGGACTTGGTGGGGTTTAGAGCCTGCACAGGTGTTGAGTCTGAGGAGAATATCTCCTGTAGTCTGGCTGTCTCAGGCAGAGGTTGAATCCAGGGCTCTTATGTCCAGAGAAGACTTCCTTATCCACTGGGCCATTCAGGGACCTGGAGCTGTAAATGTCTACACAGGACTGGACATTTTTTTTTTCTTTTTTTTTTTTGTGTACCTAGGTAAATCAGAACCAAAAGACTTGTCGTCTATGTCTCCACATTATGATCAGCCTGACTTGACTGGGTGTGTTCCATTTTGTGCTTTGGAAAAGCAGAACCACGATGCTTGCTGTATTTTTCCACGCATAATCGTCAGTCTGATTTGATTCCGGCAGAACCTCACTAAAGGCATAGACATGGAGAGGAACTTGAAACGGAGGTCACCATAAGAGCAGGGCATCAAGGGCCAAAGAATTTGAATCCTTTTTTTCATGTTGATCAATGAAAATTAGGATGATGAAGATGATGCAACATGTTTCTATTCTGGTCTAAGACTTCATGACAGGGCTGTGCTCTGTGCTTATTTTCATAATTCATTGCAGCGTCAGCCAGGCCTAAGAATACAGACACCTGAGGTGTTGGTCAGGAAATGTGAGCAACACTGTCAGAGATGCATGCATGAAGTGGATGAAACTTGATTTGGTGGTCACCAGTCTTACCAGGTGAGCCCACAGCAAACTCAGCTCTGGGCAGGAGTTGGTCAGGGCAGAAAGATCCCGCAAATGAATGACTGATGGGAATGGAACCCAAGACTTCCGAGCGAGGAGGCCAAGATGCTAACCACTTTGCGGCGGTGGCTGGTGTTATGGTGTCTTTCAGTATGAATGCTGTTGATGAAAAGTGTGTTGTGTGAATTTCTTTTTCCTTAAAAAAAATTCTTTGAAGACAGAGGATTAAGTGAAACTTATACATATTGACAGGTTATGTAATGACAAGGTAACTTTATGCATGAACTTTGTACTTCAGTTGAAAAGTGTGTGTTTGTGTGTGTGTGTGTGTGTGTGTGTGTGTGTGTGTGTGTGTGTGTGTGTGTGTGTGTACTTGAAACATATTTTACTCTTAGAAGGTAAGCTCTGAGATTGGTGTAAAGTATATTATTCATATTGCATCTGACATGTTTTAATGTAAATTTGTTTTTGTTTTTTTAACTGAATGTACTGAATGATGTATGTGAAAGAGAGAGTATGTGTGTTAGTATATGCGTATGTGCACCACTAAATTCCTGACAAAACTTGTACTGGCAGGCAGGCCTGTCGCACTGAAAGTCAGTCGGTTTTGCTCACCCATGTCAACCTTCAAAAAAACATTGTTCACATTTTAAAACGGTGGACTCTCATGTCAGATAAATTTTAGATTATGGTCTCAAAGATCCATTGTTACATGAATGAATGATGGACTGGGAAATGTCATTGAAGAGTAGAAGATTTGTCATTTGGGACACAAAACATATGTCAGAGGTCTGGGATGCTTTGATTCGCTAAGCCTTTGTGGTGTCTTTCCCCAGGTTTTATTTCTAGTTTGCTTCCGGCATGTGCCTTCAAGTTGAACAGACCAGCAGCTTTATTTTAGTATTTCTGATGTTCCTGTGAAGTCCTTTTCTTCCCCTTCTGTTTATAGTTGAAAGCCAAATCAACTGCCTATGTTTTTTGTTTAAGTGTTATTTACTATGAGTGACCTGCAGGCTGGCTGTGTGTGTTGAAGGTGTTCTTTGTGGATTTCGGCAATCGTGAAGAAGTACCTGTGGACAGACTGTGCACCTTGCCTCAGCAGGCTGTGGACCTCCCTCAGCTGGTGAGCACCTGAACTAATGATGTGCATCTGTTTTGCTTTTGATGCTTGGAGTCCGAGTCCTGTATCACTGAATAGTTGCCTGAACAGTAGGGCGTCACAAATGGCCTGGATTTCTATATTAAAAGAATTGACCTATATGGATATGAAAGTGTATCATGTGAAATTGATGGTAAGGATTAAACTTGATGGGGAAAGTTCAAATGGGATTCACTTTCAGATTAAATGTTGATGGAAATATTGCATTCATAGGCTAAAAGCCCCATACAGGTAACCATGATTATATCCAACATATAAACTGGAGAAAAGTTACAAGTGCCTGTGTATTTTCTTGTTGAATGGCATCATTTGTGTGTCTTACGTGCTGAGCATTGTCATTGTGGACCGGCTGGCAGATGATATTTAATTTGCTAGTCCATTGCCGTTCCATGCACATAGAAATTAGTTTTACTCTGATCTGTCTGCCCACACTATTTGCAGTACTGTCATTCTGCTTATTCTGAACCCTCCCCACCCTCTCATCCACATATACAGACCCAGTACCAACAGTCCATAGGAGTCAAATAGTGACAGGTCATCACTAGGCAACTTACTGGAGAAGACACTTCACTGCTTTCGAGTGACTTTAGTGGTGTTCATTAACTCATTCTATACTAGCTATGATCTCCCCTTACTTCCCCTAGAAACTGACAATTTCTATATATATATTTTTTTTAAATCATTAAAAAAAAAAATAAACACAGACTTGTGCTTTTTTTCAAGTTATGTTTATAAATGCTTGAGAAACCACAAACAATATAGCAAAGGTATTTTTCTATTTATTTGATAAGACAGTATGCATGACAAAGAAAATGGTATTTTGCATGTCATGTAAAAAAAAAAAAAAGGGGGGGGGGTGGTATACACCCTATTAACAAAACATTTACAGTAACTGGTTTTATGCCCTGAAATTATTCAACTGTTTCCAACAATTCAAGGACTTCAGTCACATTGTAACAGCGATTTGTAGTGTTTCTTTCACCACGCGTGCTTGACAGTGTAGCAGACGACGCCACGTTGCCACGTCTAGCCAAATTGAGCTGGTGACTTGGTGTGGAAAGCGTCTGCTTGCGAGCATTGAGCTTTCCAAAGCTTTGGACCGCATATGACGGTCCTTAGTACACAAAGGTTGTAAACATAAGGACCAGATATGCGGTCCTTAGTATAGAAAGAGTTAATCCTGTTTTAAGTCTGTGCTGTTCTGATTTAAAATGTGCAGGACAACACCCACTAAGCCCCCTCTGATGTTGAGAACTGCTTTGTCACAGAGCCAGCTTGAGTGAGTGTCTTCTTCCCCACTACGTTCATCCAGTACAGGCCCCTGGGTAGTCTGCTGTTTACTGCTTTCTTTCCTTATTTTAACCCATATTGGTCGTACTTATTGCTTCTGTCAACAGACCCTTGAGTGTGAGCTGACAGAGATTCAGCCCTCCAGTGTGAAATGCCCTGATGGCCGTTGGACCGCTGAGGCCAACTATACGTTCAGGAACATGGTTCTTGGCCAGAAATTGTTGATGCAGGTGAGTTAGGTTGACACAAAAATAAAAGAGCCTGAAAGACTTGTTTGTCTGCCTTATTTTGTGTGTGTGTGTGTGTGTGTGTGTGTGTGTGTGTGTGTGTGTGTGTGTGTGTGAGTTAATTATAGATCAAGAATCTAGAATAAAAACCAGAAACCCTGATCATTTGATTTGAACAAGCCACTGAAATGATGGCAGCAGACTGATGATGCTACACCAAAATCAGTTATTCCATCTTTTTGGTCCTGAAAGTTGGCAAAATATTTTCAGTCTGTGGAGTGTGGGGAACTACATTCATTCCATCTTGTGGCTGAGGAAAGCGAATGCTTGGGAAAAAAAAAAAAAAAAGACCCAGTAGCACCACTTACGAGTTGTATACTGTCAAGTTAGAAAGGTCTCATTTTGCATGGTTCACACTGACACACCTGCCGGTACACTGTTTTCTCTGGTCTGTGAGAGTGGCTGAACATCCAGTCGTGTTCATTTTGTTCCTGAAGGAAGGTATCTGAATCATCTCTGATTTTAGTGACACAGACATTGAAAGTGTGCGCCTATGCTAGCTGCTCATTTGAATAATGGTAGGGCTGCCCAGATGGCGGTATTGTGTGGCATACCTAGCTGGGTGTTCAGTTCTTTCCATGTGGGTTTAATTATCATTACAATGCAACACATGGATAAGAATGCCATCCAGTCTGGACCTTAGGTGGGGATTTGCAGAAGTAAGTTTCGCTGTAAAAACATGCTGCTTATTCCCATTTCAGTGTTTTGAAACTAGATCCTGTGAATAGAAAAAAGCTAATCATGAACCTTGTCAATACCATTTTTTTTAAAAATTATTATTCAACATGCTATTTTTGCAACTACCAGTTTCTGTTGTTGTTTGTTTGAAGCATCAAACAAGTTGAAACTGAACTTTTGAAACTTGTTGACTTGTTTTTTAGAACTGTGTGGACTGACTGATGGGATGCCTCCACCACTGTTGCAGGTGTTCTCTGTGTTGAACGGCGTGGTGCGGGTGGAGCTGGTCCACCCCACTCCCCAGGGCGCAGAGATCTCCATCAGTGAGCGCCTGGTCAACCTCAGGCTGGCCGAGAAAGTGGAGGAAAGCTACTTGTCCAAGGTGAGGCAGTGTGTGTCTGAGTTGCCTGTCTTTCTTTTCATTCAACGCCAATCTCACGCCAAATTGCTCGTTCATTTTCATTGTCCTGAGTGTTATATATCCTGCCAGAAGAAGACCTAAGAGGTCAAAATGCGTCGTGTTTTGTCTTGATTTGCTGGTCTAACGTTTTTTGGCGGTGTTTTATCAATAACTTTTCAAATGTGTTTAGAATTCCCCTGCAGTCGCCTCACTTTGCAGCTAGATCTTGCCTGTCTTTGTTCATCTTTTTGTTTCCCAGAACTGTTAAGGAGCAAATCAAGGCTGCGATCTGTAGGGAAGGGTGGGGTTTGGGTTGGCGCAGTGTTTGACCTACCATTGTTGACATTAAAGATGGGTTTTTTTTTCAGGAAAGACAGAATGAGGGTAGGGGGCAGCGTAGGAGGTGAGGATTGAGGGCCTTCAACTCCAACTTAATTTGTTTTCTGTTCCATCATCGGAGAAAAAGAGATTACATGTAATTTCAGTTTTATTGATGTCAATGCCTTTCCTTTGGCGAGTAATACGCTTGTCTACCTTATCTCTGTTTTAAATTTGACCTTGGTTTGATTCTCTCCGTGTCTCTCTCTCTTTCTCTCTCTCTCTTTCTCTCTCTCTCTCTCATCCTTTCTATACCTCAACAGCAAGACCATGAATGGCGCATAGCAGAAGCTACTGGTGCCAGTGGAGGGATGGTACGCCCACTGGTGCCAGAAGTATAGCAGACTCACAGCATGCCGTACGTGTGGACATCAAGTGTCCTCCTCCAGAATTCAGACGCAAAGGAAGAACGGTTTTGTCTGCGTCTTTTTTCCTTTATCCTTCAGCCAGTGCACACACACGCGCACACACACACACACACACACACACACACACACACACACACACACACACACACACACACACACCTCCACCTTTCCACCAATTTATCAGCATACCTTGGTATTCTGAGGGTTCCAGTATTGGTTTCTGTTTTCGTCTGTGTGTTGTTTGCAACAGTCTTCAAGATTGGAAGGCTGTGTCAGTCTTGGTTAAATGTTGTTTGCAGTTATTGTTGTGAGCATACGTGGGATTGGGGTGTATGGCAGGCTTGAACTTTTTTTTTTGAAGGAAGTTGGTCTGTGTGAGTGGATGTGGCAAGCACCGTTAGTTCAGAGCTTGGTGCATGTCATCTGTCCATGGAAACGAGAGTGGTCTTCTTTATCTGTTGTTTGCGTCTCCTTATCATCGCTAGGATTCCTTAATTTGTTGTGTGCAGTTATTGGTTCAACAAAAAAGACAAGTGAAAGGCATAAAAATGATATCAGACTGGGACAGTTTACCTAGAAGAACTGAGTTCCTCTCAAGAGTTAGAAATTGTATTGTCTCGCAGGGTTGGGAACATATGTGCTGAGCATCATGTTGTATTTCAGCACTAATCTTCATTTTAAGAGGTAAGATTATATTGTCTTGCTGGTTGGAGAGCATATGTGCTGAGCATCACGGTGTATTTCAGTACTCATTTTTATTTTGAAAATGTTGAAAGCCTGTACCATGAATTCTGAATGCTTAGAGAAAGATTAAGCGTGTTTTTGTTGTTTTTTGTTTTGTTTTTAATAAGGCTTCAATCATGTTGGACAGATCAATCTGAATGGTCCTCTACATCCACTGGAAATGGACTTCATGGGCTGTTCATTTTCCAGTCAACACAGGTGAGGTGGCTGCAGCTTTGCACATTCTATCACTGATATAATGGATATTTTAATCCCAAACTTTAGCTGAGGGAAGGATTTTCTGGTGAAAAGTTCTCAGAATGCTTGTAGCTTTTGACAGAAAGGGACGTGCAGCTGGGCTCTCCTTGAGATTTTACATGCTGCTAGATGTGATTGCCAGGGTAACACGTGTAAAGAAAGTATAGAAGTAAAACATTACTGTAATTCAGTAACGATCCAGAATTGCTACAGATCTGTTTATTCCTGTTTTGAGTCTTTGTGTGTGTGTTGTGTCTGTATATTTGAGTGTGTGTGTGTGTGTGTGCATGTGTCTTTTGTAATCTAGTGTCTGTTGGTAAGAGATGAGGATAAGAAACGACTTTGCCAAATGTCTTTATGCTCAGACCCAAGTAAAACACAATGGTTGTGACGAACTAGTTAAAAGATACCAGTCATTCTGTCTTATGTAAAGAATTTCAAACTTGCAGTTTTATGTGGCATTGCTTATGCTACTCTCATTTTTGGGGGGATGGGGTGGGAGGTATCTCATTTGACAGTGTAACGAAAAAATGAGCTGGCTGTTACCTGCACAAGTGCCAGTTCCTTTCAAGAGAAAAAAAAACCCCAACTCTTGGCTGTTCAGAATGCGTAGTCCAACGAAGACTGTTGTCCAGGGTGGTGCGGATCGACCCTGAAAGTGTGAACTCCACGGCCGTGGATGCTGAACCGCAGAACAAGTTCAGTCGCATGATGGTGGCAGCCTTCCCCACGCTGAATGCCAGCGGGGACACCATCGTGGCCCGAGACACCACCATCATGCCCCAGATCCCTGGCATGCTGGCCATGATGGCCCTCACCTTCTCGCCCGTCGTCGAGCTCAGGTGATTTTTGTGTGTGTGTGTTTTTTGGGGTTTTTTTTGGTCTACCGTGTTGCTGCCCAGAAATACAACTGCCGAAAGTCTGAAAATCAAATTTTGCAGGACATGAAGAAACTGATTATTTATCCCTACAAGATATACTGCAAGCGTTATGGTACAAGTATTTTGATTACAGCATGATTATTTTCAGGATGATGTGATTGGGACTTGGCTACTTTATGCCCCTTGGCCTGCTCTTATAGTGTACAAAAAATCTCAAAAATTAAAAAAATCAAGTTACTCAGTTGTATTTCCGGGCGGTGATGTCTTGTCTGTGGTAGAGCTTTTGTCATTGTTCTTTCTTAGCGTGTGTGTGTGTGTTTTTTGTTTGGTTTATTTTTTTAGATCTGCTTTTTTGTATTTTTTCTTGTATGATTGCCTGGACTTTCCTTTTGAGTTGTGCACAATTCCTTTCCTGTTCTCAGAAACTTAGTATGATAGTGAGTGTGCGTGTGTGTAAGTATGTACGTGAGTTTCTTGTGCTAAGTAGCTTCCCTATTTATTCAGTTACTCATTCTGGTTTGTATAATTTTTTTCATTGATGTAAGGGGCAGTGGGAGCAGAAGCTTTAGCATTACTGTTATTGTCTGTCTCACCGACCCCAACTTTTTTGTTTCGTAATTTTTTTTTAGTATTTTTTTTGGTACTTATCTGTCCAAACGTATGCCTAAATCCTACTTGACATGGAAACAAGGCCCTATTATCCGCATCCCCCAAAACATAGTATTGGGAGAGGTAGGGAAGTACCTTCCTCTGAATTCCCAGATAGGCCAGCCAGAATGATGGCCCTTACTGAGTACAACATTGTGCCACGCTAGAACTAGTTGTGTCCTCCGCTTCCTTGGTGGAGGAACAGTTCTTTTAACAGCAAACATTTCAGATTGGTCTGAAAAAGACTTTTGTGAAAAGATGCCATAACCAGCAGAATTTGTGTGCATACACTTGCGTTCACACCCCCAGCTTCCCCCCACATACAACCCACCATACACACACACACACACACACACACACACATACACATACGCACGCGCACACACACACACACACACACACACTCACACGCACACACACACACACACACACACACGAGTGATCATACATATATATATACACGTACACCTTTTCACACACAGCCCAAATACCCACTGCTTTGCACGACTGTACTTAGCGAGCATCCCATGTACCCTGTACAAAGAAGCAAGACAAGGAAGATGGTGTGACCCAGCAGTGGGTGGGTGTTGCAGAGTGGACGCCAGCAGGAAACATTACACAGGAGCTCTGTGTGGCCTGGGCTTCACCCCTGGGGACATGAACCTCCCACTGCTGCCTGAGCATGACCTGGAGATCCTCTTCGACGTCAACCTAGACGACGACGACATCCACCTGGTAGGCACATCATACGTTATTTTTGCTTTCATATGTGAAGATTTCTTACTGTCAGATACCAGCGTTTACATGGCTGTGTAATGACTCGAGATACATTTAGCAGATGACTGTTATGACCAGGCATTTGATTTACGGCAAAGGGTCTGGCTACATGTATTAGTGACAGTGGAAAACGGGGCCAGGTTATTTCCCAGGGGTCATGACATGACTGTTAAGCCTCTGCTTTTAGTGCACTGCAGTGCGAGAGTGATGTGCTTTCCCTTCAGTTGCCTGACTTTTCTGTGCCAGGGAAAAAGATCGAATCACCAGCCAGTCGGCAAGGGCCATGGGAAGCAAAATACTGACTGTTTGATAGTGTTTTTTGCATGTTGAAAGTTTTTTTGTTGGTGGTGATGAAATGCATTTCATATTGTTTAGCATTCTATGCTTATTGCTGCTATGTTTCCTGCGTAATATTTTTACTGTTGTACCAAATACAGTAACAATGCAGCATTTTTTGATGATGAACTATTGTCCAGTCCTTCCTCCACCAGAAATTTTTAATGTGAAAATCCCTAATATCTCTGAGTAATATTGTGACCCCCCCCTTGACCCCCACCCCATTGTGACCCCGCCCTCTTTTTTTAAATTGAAATTCCAAATAATGCTTGGTGTGTTATGACTGTACAGATCAACCGTGTGCGCCATGCCATCAACCTTGCCCTGGGCTCTAAAACAAACACAGCGGAATGGGGCCCAGATGCTGTGGCTGCCAAAATCCAGATGCCTGCCAGGGATCGACTGCTGGAGTAAGGCTGCTTATTAATGGTTGTTATTACAACTGCACACACACACACACAACACACACACACACACACACACACACACACACACTCACACTCACACATTCTTAAGACATATAAATGCACTCAAATACCTGCTTCAGGAGGCAGTATTGTTTGGGCATGTGCTTGCGTAGCGATGTTTTTGGAGATAGTTCTTGTCTTCTGGGTCAAGACTCGCTGAGGGCTGGGAGACTGTGCGGGCTGATATCCTGATCTGTGACATCAGTGTGTCCATTTTCAGTGTTACTACAGCCCCACTGACCACACAGAGCTGTCAGGGTGGTGGTTTTACTTTCCTGGACAGGTAGTTTTGTGCAAAGATACGTACGTATTTAGACTTTATTCTCATTTTTCTTCAGACAGACATGATGCAGAGAAAAAAGTCTGAACATTGTCCAAGTCTTTGATAAGAAAAAAATACCTGTGTTGAAAAGCAGCAAACACTACAAGAAGAGTTTGAGGTGAAATTTAGTGCAGCACAACCAGAAAATTAGTCCTTGTCCATACCCAGCTCCACAGATGGCAGTGAGTTCACATGTCCCCAGAGGATGAAACTTCAAAGGATTTCAAACAACTGTTTTGTCAGTGACGATCATCATAACTATCACACATATAGATTAATTTTAGATTTAAGATTGCATGTCAGTTTCACCTGAAAGATGCAGATTCCCACAGTGTTGATCCGGAGATTTGAAGAAGGCTTCCAAGATTCATCAACAGAGTGGGCGAGACTTGACTAAGTGATCCCTTTCTTTTCATTTGAACCTAAAGTGTATTCAGCTCTGTGGAAATGTATGGGTGGAATATTCCTACAATGGTGTATGGTCAGCCCGGGGCTGGAGAGGGGGGGAGGGGGTTTGAACCGTCAGCCTCTGTCATGAATTGGTGACATGAAGTTCATCTTCAGGATGACTAGTTCAAGTAAGGGCTGTTGTGTTGTCTTTTAAAATGAGGTAACAGTGTCCAGCTTATGGGCTGTTGTGTTGTCTTTTGAAATAAGGTATCAATGTCCACCTCAATGGCTATTGTTGTCAGTGAGTGATGACTTGTTTTGCTGTGCCTGTTGCAGACTGCTGTACAAACCCAGAGAATATAAAGAGCCGGTCTACTACAAGAAAGAGTATTACTGGAACCAGGTATGCCCGAGTTGGTCTTTTGTCCTGTCTGCACTGCTTTTCCTGCTCTAACCCAAATGTACCGAGTGAACAGACCAAGTTTCGGTATAGGTGACTGTAAGGACAAGAGTTAAAAATGTGGAACAAGCACAGGTATTTTCTTCAAACTTTCTGTGAAGAAGCACAGGTATTTTCCTCAAACTTTCTGTGAAGAAGCATGGGTATTTTCCTCGAACTTTCAGTGAACAAGCACAGGTATGTTCCTCAAACTTTCAGTGAAGAATTACAGGTATTTTCCTCAAACTTTCAGTGAAGAAGCACAGGTATGTTCCTCAAACTTTCAGTGAAGAATTACAGGTATGTTCCCCAAACTGTCAGTGAAGAAGCACAGGTATTTTCCTCAAACTTTCAGTGAAGAAGCACAGGTTTTTTTCCTCTCAAACTTATAGTGAACAAGCACAGGTATTTTCCTCAAACTTTCAGTGAAGAAGCACAGTCCCCCCCCCCCCCCCCCCCCCCCCATTCAAACTCTCGGTGAACAAGCACAGGTATTTTCCTCAATCTTGCAGTGAACAGATATGGGTATTTTCCTCAAACTTTCAGTGAACAAACACAGGTATTTCCCTCAAACTTTTCAGTGAACAAGCACAGGTATTTTCCTCAAACTTTCAGTGAACAAGCACAGGTATTTTCCTCAAACTTTCAGTGAACAAACACAGGTATCTCCCTCAAACTTTTCAGTGAACAAGCACAGGTATTTTCCTCAAACTTTTCAGTGAACAAGCACAGGTATTTTCCTCAAACTTTTCAGTGAACAAGCACAGGTATTTCCCTCAAACTTTCAGTGAACAAGCACAGGTATTTTCCTCAAACTTTTCAGTGAACAAGCACAGGTATTTTCCTCAAACTTTTCAGTGAACAAACACAGGTATTTCCCTCAAACTTTCAGTGAACAAGCACAGGTATTTCCCTCAAACTTTCAGTGAACAAGCACAGGTATTTTCCTCAAACTTTCAGTGAACAAGCACAGGTATTTTCCTCAAACTTTTCAGTGAACAAGCACAGGTATTTTCCTCAAACTTTCAGTGAACAAGCACAGGTATTTTCCTCAAACTTTCAGTGAACAAGCACAGGTATTTTCCTCAAATGTTCAGAGGAGTGAGCCCTCAGAGAACCTGAGCTGGCCAGTTTTCGGAGACTTGTCTTGGAGCAGCAGTAAGCGAGGTGGCTGTTGGCTTTTTTTTTTCCCCTTCTTCAGTTCTTCTGCAAAGCATGCATGTTTCAATAACATTTGAGCCAGCAGAAGGCCTAGAGCGATTCTGCAAAGCATCGTAAGTGATGGATACAGGCTGTGTTGGGCAACTTTCTTGTATAGTTGGAAAATGGAGAACAAAGATCTGTGAAGTTCAGAACCTTTACTTCAAGTTAACATGATGATTTGTTCACCCAAGGCTTTTTTTTTTTAGAGTGATGAAGATTATGAGTAACAAAAGAGTTTGTTTTGGGAAAGAGTTTGTTTTTAGAACGATGAAGATCATTACGAACAAAGAGTTTGTTTTGGAAAATTGTTTGCCTTTCCTTGTGTGTGTCTGTAGCCATGTTTACAACACACTCTCTGCCACATGGGCACATCCTTTTGGAACATGTATTAGATGATATATTTCAGCACATAATTTATTTGCAAAACAGTTTGTATATAAATGTAGAATAAATAGAACAAAGTCTGCTACCCAATGTTTCATAAAAGAAGTTCATGATTGCGATAAAGTTGAGAAATGTATGCATTCAGTATAAATAAAGTACATGCAGTGTAATGAATGAGAAATTGTTTCCATTACAAAAAAAAACAAAAAAAAAGAAAACTATATTAGTAACGATCGGAATTCAGGAAAAGGCAAAAAGGACAGGGGAAAAATCAAAATGAGCTGCAGGGAATAGTGGCTGCTGGTCGTATACAAGCACATGATGAAGACAACCTGTTCTTATACAGGCATATGTCTTTTGATTGGGGATGCTCGATGCACATTTTCACGTGTGCCTTAAAACTGCAAGAAAAGAGAACTGTGCTGTATTTGTGAACTCTTGTTGTTTCAGCGGCTTTATTCAGTTCAGCTGTATGCAGAAAAGTGGTTGATGTGAGTCCGAAGTGAGCGGTAAACCATCCAAGACATGGTGGTAGTAAAGAAAAGATTAATGTTGGACAGAAACTGAAAAGGGCAGGAGAATCAGAGCATTGCAGAGAGCAAGTGGAAGCAAGACCGGGTGAAAAACAGACAGGATCATCTTGGCCAGCATACAGTTTTAGACAGCAAGGAAATGGTTTGGCTCCACAATGGACATGTAACACAGTCTGTGCGGTGTTGAATATTGTGTTAGCCACAAAAACGGCGAACCGGAGCTAGCAAACTGGCTGTAGCTTAGATAAAATAATTTAACATGGTAAGTAAACTCGCCTGAAAAAAAAAAAGAGTATAACCAAACTTTTGATGTTTATTTTTTTGTTCATTTTAGGTGAGTGTGTTTATGTTTGTTGATTTTTTTTTTTGAGGGGAGGAGGATGGAGGGGAGGGGGGGGGGGTGTCTGTTACCTGCTTTTTAGTTCTGTCTTAGGCTCTGTGGTCTGTTAGAGGTGCTTTTTTTGTTTGCTTTTTTTTCTGGTTTCTTTTTAAGTGTAGTGTATCATCCTTGACTCTCTATTTAAATCATTATCATTATTATTGAGAGAACTTAAGGAATTTTTCTCTGTAAATCCTCTGATCCACAAGCTTTCACCATGAGCTCCTTTGCTCTTTGCAGCTTAAGCCCCAGGAGATCGTTTCTCATGATGAGGATTTTGAGTCGGACTTCCTGACCCTCCTGCCCCCTCTGGCCACAGTTCGTCTGGCCGTGGAAAACCAGAAGGTCATGGACCAGAACCGACGGCACATCGACGACCTACACAGGATCGCCAGCAGGTATGTTGGTCCTGTTTAACCCTGTCATCCATTCTGTGGACACTTCAGCTCTTCTTTTCTTTTCTTTTGTGTTTAAAAAAAAAAAGAAAAGTTTATTGATTTATTTTTAAACTTAGTGTTTGATCATGGAGGGAGAAATGCTTCAAAATGTATTAGTACATTTGGACACCTGGTGTGGAAAGTGTGCCAAGAGAACAGAAGTGTAGGTTCTAACTCCCCAAGGGCTTCCCCCCACCCTGCAGCACACCTGTCCATACCCCTTACGTCTTGCCTCCCCACCACTACCTCACCCCATTCTCTTCTCCCCTCAAAAAGAAAAGAAGCGTTCTGCTTCTAATGAGTAACATGGTAAACACAGAGAACATAGATGTTTATATGATGCGCACTGCCTATGATCAAACGTTTTTATCAGACCATTTCTCCGACACCAGGCATCGTTCATATATTTATTTGACATGTTCTCTGCCTGTCTGACACTAAATACAGACATTACTCCTAGAAATAAAGATCATCGTCATCTGAAATGACATGGAGATTCTCATTCTCATTCAACAGTATTCTAATCAGGCTGGAAAACGCTTCTCGGTTCTGAGGATTTCTGACAGAATCACCAGATTTTCAGAGACAGAAAAAGCAAACTTCAGAGAAAAGTAAAAGAACTCTGCTGGGAAATTAAAAAAAAAAAAAAAATCGCGAAACGCTGAGAGTGTATCACTGTATTTGATTCAAGATTCAATACGGAGCCACCCATGATCGTTACAGTGTATCGTGGTGTTCTGTGTTCATTAATCAACCAGTTCAGTGGTGATTGTATATGTAGGCGAACACTATTTGTTCAGCCATTTTTTTCTTGTACATCAAGCAAAGGCTTTGACTTTAGGAGGAAATATGATGTCTCGCATGTCGTGAGTGGTAAATCAAAGCAGACGTTTTAGGGAGGCACAGTTGCCAACTTTTGGGGATCTGAGTGGACTGAAAAGACGACAGATGTGAGCAGCGTTGATCAGTGGGTTTATGACGTGTTTTCAGGAAAGTGAACAAGCTGGGAATGGCACAGTAGTATTTTTTTGCTATGTTAAAAGAAAGCTGAACAATGCCAGTCATGGATTTTGCAGCGGTTTTGGAACGTGTGCACTGCAAGAAGCATGTTGATACTTCACTGGCACTCAGGCTGCAATCAGAACAGACCGGATTTCTTGGTCAGATTAATGTTTTTACCCCTCCCACTACCCCACTTCTTTTTTTTTTTTTTTTTAAATAAACATGCATGGATTTTATTTTGACGGTATGACAGCCCTGAGAAGTGATATATCATATAAACCCATGTGGTGGGTTTGGCTGTAAACAGCAAAAAACGAGATACACAAAGTGACAGTAAATGCATCTGCAATACAGGATACTAGGGCTTATGCACTTCGACCCCGTCTCACCCCGGTGAGTTTGTCTGTCGTGTAGTGTTCCGATGTCCAGTTTTGCGTCTGTGGACACAAATTGCATCATGACGCAATGCGTCGCCTGATCGCCGACCCGACGTTGCTGTTTGTAGGACACCAAGGATACTTGATACTAAATTTGGTGGCGATCGGCCTAAAACTGTAGCCGTGTATAAGCGAACAGACAGACGACAGTCTTGAGATCTGTATATTGACTGATTTTTCTATTTTAACTTCACCAGATATTTTGTGGTTACCTAGGCCTTAACCTGGCCATTGCTTTTAAACAGGGTTCGTACAGAGTCCTGGAAGTCTGGAAAAAGTATGGAAAAATGAAAAAATCATTTCCAGGGCTGGAAAAGTCTTGGAATTTTGTAATTTGTGGCCATGGGTCTGGAAAAGTCCTGGAATTTTGTAAAAGCTGTGCAAACTTTTTCATGATGTCGAATTTCACTTTAAGTTTCTTTACAAAAACATTGAAATAGTAATAAAAACAGAAATTAAATCACGCACAATGATGGCAGTTTTCAGATTTCCTCTGGCCGGAGGTTTAGCAGACTACATTTTTTTCTGCAGAGTAGCTCCCCTTTAGGCCTACTGTGAAAAGCGTTGGGCATGCGCAGTTGGTACCATTGCTTAACTTCCTTTCGAGTCAACAGCGCTGCGAGGGAAAATAGCGTCGAAGTATTAAAGAAAGCATGGGAAAATGTGTGTTTAGCCTAGCCTGGCTAGACAATACAAATTATCGCGAATGGATTGCTCCTGCTTCTGATGGATGCAAGACAAAAGCACGGTGCCTGCTGTGCAAGAAAGACTTCGACATCGGGAACATGGGCGAAGCAGCTCTGAAAAGCCACGCAGCAGGCAAGAAACATCAAGAAATGATGCAGCTTTCAGACAAAATGACTCATACAGAGGTGCACGCACGCACACATTCTGGGGTCTGGAAAAATTATGAAAAACGCTGGAAAAAGTCTGGAATTTTGTTTGGTCACATCTGTGGGAACCTGTTTAAATTTTTAAATATCATGTGCGACCCCTTGTTGCCAAATTTTGCTCCAGGGCCAACAGGCTGAGTCGCACTTCTTTTAACATGCGCGCTGGTGACCTACTCATTTTTGAGTGAACCAGTTTTTTTAGAAAGAAGAAGAAGAAGACAGACAAACTCAGCTTTATATAATAGATTATTCTTTCATTACCAGATTATATGCATGTCTGTTGAAACAAACCTGTCTTTTCAAGTCGAAATTTGTTAGATTTGTGTGTATGCCTGTATGACTCTCTTTCTTTCTCTCTGTCTCTCTCTTTCTCTTTCACTTTCACTCTCTCCCACTCTGTCCGTATGTGTGTATGCGTATGTGTGTGTGCGTGCATGCGTGCGTGCGTGTGTGTGTGTTGTGTAGTCATCTGTGTGTGCAGGTAGTTACTTTCTTTGCTTCCTGCATAGTAAATTGCCTATCACAAGAGACCCACCAAAGGGTCTTCAAAACTGCTTAGATTCCATTTTGGCCGGGGGTTGAGGGCTTTGCCCCCATGGGCCCCCTCACCAGGGCATTGCCCCTTGACCCACCTGAGCCCAGGCTGCCCCTAAAACCCAGCTGTTTTCAGAGATTTTGTTCAAGTCAACTATTCTCCAGCCTGTTCAAAATGTTGGAGCAAACACAAATCAAAACTAAACATGACCACATGTTGGGCTGTGTGTGTTTCAGTCAAACGAGGGGACCTTTCACCTGCCAGCTATGCAAAGTGACGGTGCAGACCTCACAGCTGCTGGCCATCCACCTAGAGACGGAGCGCCACCTGCGCCGAGAACAGAAGGTCATCGACCATTACTGCAAGGAGTGAATTTTTCTCCTGGGACAGTACGCTCTCAAGACTGACTGGAGAGGGCCAGGGCTTGAGCAGCATGGCCACACGATTACATGGTGCTAGTCTTGGACTGCTTTCTGTCTGTGTGTTGGTGGAGGAGGATGTGTGTGTGTGTGTGTGTGTGTGTGTGTGTGTGTGTGTGTGCGTGTGTGTGCGTGCGTGCTTGAGAAAGAGAGAGAGGGATGGAGTTTGCAAGTTTAGGTGGTATGAAACTGTGAAGAAGACAGAAAAAGATATGTTCCAAATATTTCCCCGGAGAGAAGAGGATACCAGATGACAGTTCAGCAAGAGAAACTGAATCATTGCTTACAGTGAATACAGACAATGACATCTTTTTGTATCATTTCATCATTCTGCGGTGGCATCGTTTACACAGCAGTTTACATTTTGTTCAGATTTAGAAAGAGAGATATGCACATACTCATCTGACATTCTTCTCCACCTCCGGGAAGTTTTAAAGAAAAAGAAAAGGGGAAAGTGCTGTCTCCTTGCCCACTTGTCCATTTCTCCAGTTTGTTGCCAAAGAGTTAAAAGCAGCATAGTTTATTGTGTGGAAGTTTAAAAATGATAGTAATGTTTTGTCTTTCTTTTTAGAATTGTGTGTCGGCGTGTACATGTATCTCTACAGTGTGATTCTTCGAGGTAAAGGCATGCGTAGTAAATTAGATCTTATTTTGGTTCAGTTACATGTGGATTATACGGATGATAACCCTAGCTTTGTTTTCAACTAGCTAAAGGTGTTCTCTTTGTGTTTGAGGATTTTGTTTGTTGTTGTAGCTCTTTTTGGGGAGGGGGTAGGTCAAAGGCGTATTGAATCATGTTGTGAAGGCAAAATGAGTCTTGTTCTTCCATCCTTATTCCAGTGAAAGTCACGTGAGAATGGAAGGGGGTTGGGGTGGGGTGTATGTGGAGCTGCTGTTTTTCTTCCTTTGCTCTTGAAGTGCTGCGTTACAAATGCACAGCATATCTTTGCAAGATTCTGTGTCTTTGTTGTGTGTGTTTTGTTTTTTCGTGAACAGTTCCAGTTAAAGTATGCTGACAAAAAAACAACAACAAAAACAGAACCAAAAATGTTCTGTTAAACAACTTCTTCCCCACCCCTCTACCTGCCATCCTCACTCTCCTCTTTTTTTCCTCTCTTTTTTCTTGTTGTTGTCATTTTCACAGTCAGCACTGTACACGAACATTCTCTCAGGGAATTAGAATTTTTCAGTCAGCAAAATATGGCTGATGGGAATAATTTTGCTGTAAAGTTGCTTAGTACCTCAGTTATGTTTGTATTTGTTATTCCAGCACAAAAAAGGGGAAACATTCACACTTAAAGAATTTTTTTTCACATGCATTATGCAAGTTAAAATGCAAACCAGTTTTATCTTTCTAGTTTCGGTGTGGGACTGGCTTCCACTTGCCATGACAAGATGTTATCGTGCACTGGTGCTATCAGGAGCGAAGGAAGTTTCCTCATGTATACCCATTTCTGGGTATTCCATGCTGAAGACAAAATCCCAGCTGCAAATTTCAGCTGGACAGGTTTGGGTACTTTCATTAAAAACTGACAGCATTTTTTTTTTTTTATAAATATTTTGAACGTTTCTTTGTTGTGCAGATAGACACAATTTGTGGTTTCAGTAACTGCCTTTCCCTCGCGCTTACGATTGTATTTGTGTAGTGTTGGTACGATTGGGAGGTTTTCACTACAGATACTGTCATTTTATAACAAAAAAGAAAAAAAAAAGGAAAGTGCAAGCTTTGAAGAGTATGTATATATGATAAAGCCTTACTAATTTTTTTTTTAGTAATTCATTTCTTTCTTATTTCATTTGGGTCGTTATTAATTCCACATCAGTGTCTGTTGATTTAAAAAAAAAAAAAAAAAAAAACCACCACCACCACCCTAGAACTGATTTTAGTGAAATTCTGAAGAAAGGATACGGCCCCCTAACAAATTCATTTTATGATAGTTAGCGAGGAGCAGTGGCAGACGTCATTGCTACCCACACTGCTCTAATGGTTTGACCTGTGTACATCATGTAAACAAGTATGTATTAAAAAGATTATGGTATGCATTTTTATTGAATAGGTTGAAAGATGGACTTTTTCCCCTTCTAAATCTACACAGTAGATTAGGGGCTGTATGTGGATTTCCGCCATTCCTGTTTTAGTATGCCGGGAAAAAAAAGCTTGTTCCGAGATAAATCGTTGCTTTGTCATTTTTATTTTTTTTTGTTTTTTAACACAATGCTGTTTCATGTATGTTTAAGTAACATCATGCAGATTTGTTGCTACTTTTTGTTGTGTGTTTTTTTAACATTGTAGTGACAGAAGATTCACATCGTAGTGTTCTCCACCATTTCATCCTTGACGGTTGTCATCAGCAAAGTATATCATGTGTTGTTGTCATTTTAGTGTGCATCTCCGAGGCCATGATGCGTCAAATACTTATGATAGAAAAATTTGTGTTTTGCTTTATTTTTCAGTGTTTTAAGTTGGCAGATGTATGAATATTAAAATTTACGATATGATTTCTTTCTTTTTTTTTTATAAAGAGGCAAAGTGAGCGACACAGTGTATATTTGCAAATTGAACTGATTTGAATGGATATCATATTGCAGAAAAGGTCTGAAATGTTTGGGGGTATATTTGGGATTTAGGGTTGGATGGGAGTGGGTTTGTTATTGTTCATGAATAAAGTTTAAAATGAGAGTATTGATTGAGGATGGGTGTATTTTACTACAGTGAAGCCAGTGGTCAGTTCGCTAGACATTTGGCTGTTGTAGCTTTGGATTCTGTCCAAAGGGATGTTGGATCACCTGGCAAAAAATTCTTATGAAAATGTCGTTAATTTTCTGCTTTCTTTAACCTTTCCCTACCTACATGACAGTTTTATCGGTCATACTGTAGTTGCAGCCATAGCACCTTCTTCATAGGGTTAACCTGTTAGGTTCAGTTCAGGAGAGCAATATTACTATCCCAAGAATAGACATGATTTAAATGCTGAGTTTTTTTTTTCTTTTTCTGTCATTGTTCATGTTTACTTCAACGGCAATTTCACCGTCACTGCTCATTCCGGCTCCCTTCCCTGTCCAAAGCCACACCCTGGCCCATCCTGCCACAGCCCCAGCACAAGCAATCCACAGGGCGCAGTCAATGTCAATGGCAAGTTGAGGCAACCCACCAGAGGAGACACTGCACTGCTGCCAAGTCACTTTGGTGATGTGTTGAGGTGCCTGTTTTGATCTAGTATACACAGGGCAGTACATACTAAGCCTCTCTACTGATGACAGTAATTGCTTTGTCATGGAGTCAGCGTGAGTGAGCTGTCTCTTGTTTGATGACAGTCCCCAAGAATTTGTTGACAGAACCAAATTAAGGGCATAGACATGGAGAGGTCATTGGAACTAGGGTCACAATGAGAGCAGGGCATGAAGAGCCACAGAATTTAAGTGTTTTTTATGCTGATTGATGAGGGTTGATGATGATGACACTATGGATTACCATTCAGGTATGAAAACTGCACAGTGTGGCTGTACACTTACTTAAATTATATATCCCGGTATCAACCAAGCCTGAGCGAAACAGACACCTGCAGTGTTGGTCAGAAAATTTGAACAACACTCCTATAAACACATCCATTGAGTGGAAGAATTTCAACAGTGTGGTTCAAGTCTTCCCAGCTGAGCCCATAGCAAACTCATCTCTGGGTAGAAGGCGGTAAGGGAAGGAAAAAAAAAAAAAAAATCCCACAAATGAATAGCTGTGGTGGGAATGAAACCCACAAGTTCCTAGTCAGGTGTCCTTGACACTGACAGCTTCACCTCGGCGGCTGGTTCAATGCTGTTTTGGAGTGCAAAATTGTTTTCCACCTTGAGCCGACTAGCAGAAGAAGCAAGTCAAAATGACAGATGGTCAATGAGCACGCTGGCCCAAATTCATGCATATGAAGGTGAAGCGAGAGACATTGTATCAATTCAGGCACACCTGAAGGAGTGCTTTGGACACAAGATGATCAGGACTTCTGTAAATGTAACTGTGAGCCTGAATATTTGTTGGATATGAATAACCGTTTGTCAACTTGGAAACATGATCTTGATAGGGAAAGAACAGAGCACAAAGATCAGGTAGACTCAAATTAAAGCAAAGAAATCAAAATGGTACATCAAGTAGCTTTTAGAATATGCTAAACAGCAGGGTTTTCCCATTATCTTTCATGAAATTATTTCTGAAGAAAAGACTAGTCGGTTAACCTGTCATGGGCTTTCCCAATTTTTTCCCTCACTCAGAAACAGAAAACAGGTCCAATTCAAGGGCCGTACTTACCGTAAAGTTCGGACTGTAAGCCGCGACTTTTTTCCCCAGCTTTAAACCCTGCGGCTTAAACAACGATGCGGCTTATTTGCGGATTTTTCCGATTTCAGGAGCATCACACCCTCATCTATTCTTAGCTTCTCTGTAACTCACCATATCGTGTTTACTGTTCATGAATTTTTATTATGCTTTTAACTACGATTTTCTCTGTAATCATGTAATGGAATCAGTAACCCGTTCAGAATTACAGGAATCAACATAAGTAAAGCCCGTTACTGATATCTTTTTTCATCAGTTTGTCTTCTAAAAAAATACGATCGCTTCGAACGGCGCAATGTGTGGACCGTTTTCGACCTGTCTAATCTTGACTAACACCAGCTGAATTACGAACAAAATAACTAAGCATTGGCACGGTATTAAGCGAAATAAAACAATCGAATCGTTTCATTAATGTTCTGGTTTGTTATTATATGTGTTATTTTACCAAGTGCGTCTTGCAATTCAAAAACGATTAGCGCATTCGACTCGGTCATTGTCAGACCTTTGTTTCGTTCTGCCATTGTTGAAATCGTGGACAGGGAGTGAAGGTTTGCATTTGATACCTTCGCTTTGATTGGCTTGCGCTTTCGAGTACTCAACTAATCGCTTAGCTTGATACACCAATGAATGCAGGAGAGAACTGCCTTTCTAGCGCATCGTTAATGTGCTGTTTTTTTGGTATTTTTTTTAAGCAATGATGTTGGAAAGACAACACTTGTAAGAAGCCTCATAAAAACTTCGATTCTAATTGATTTAAAAACACATCGTACTAAAAAAAAAAAAGAAAAAAAAGACTGATGTAAAGCTGGAAACATGCTCTTGTATTCTGACCTATTTAAACGTCAGTGAATGCAATTAACACATTGTATGTATTGATTTTTGACACTATGTTAACTCAACGCTTGGCCAACTGCCGCCTGCGGCACATCGGACTGTGTTGTATATATCTGCGGCTTATAAACCAGCGCGGCTTATTTGTGAAAAAAGTTAAGATTTTAAAAAAATTTAGTGGGTGCGGCTTATATACAGGTGCGCTCAATAGACTGAACTTTACGTTACATGTCATTGGTAATGGGGAAGTGACCTACTTGTTGTATGCTCGAAGGTCCGTTACTTGCGGATCCATATGTCGAGAGTAACCTTTAACCTTGTGGTTTGCAGTGGGTGAGGGTTGGGTAACCTATAACGAGGATAGGGCATGAGTTCGCCCTGGGTTAGATCAAAACAAAGCCATTGGACATCTCAGTGATGACGAACTTCACGCAAAGTTAAGATTTCGTCGTCACAACATCTTCCAGCTGACAGACACTCTCCGAGAAGACATTGAATTTGATTTGCACAGACTGAGACATGGAACTCTGCCCCCTGCTCTACAGGTGTGTCTGTAGCTCCCACGTTCGTCTGCTACGATAGTTGGCTTAACTCTTGGTGTGTGTGTGTTAGGCTAAATCTGTCTTTGTGCCTGAGTGTGTCACTGTTACTTAGTGTCAGTGTGTGTATGTGCGTGTGAGTGTGACTTCATCATGTTTATGGCCTTTTAATAGTTTATATCAAACTTGTTTTAGTTAAGCTGCTTTTTCAGTCTTTGTGTGTGTCTGTGACAATGTGTTTATGGGCATGCGCATGTTGGGGGGTTATTCAAGACATGCGCAGAAGGAGGGAATCCCTCTTTTTATCTGACCTTCACCCTTTACTTTCTAGATACATCATAGGTAGAAACCGAGACAAAACCCAGAGGATATAGCTATGAAAGTAGAATGCGCTGAACCTACAGAGTTTGTACCCAGGAGTTAATCTCGTTGTAGAAGTAAATTTACCGATGACATATAAGTACGGCAGCAGGAGAGGAGTATTACTATGCCAAGAATAGACATGATTTAAATGCTGATTTTTTTTTTTTTTTTTTTTTTTTTCTGTCTCATTCATGTCACTTCAGTGACATTACACCCACGCTGCTCATTCCAGCTCCCATCCCATCCCTTTCCCCGTCCAAACCTACAGGCTGGCCCATCCTGCCACAGCCCTGGCACAAGGTTTTTCTCTCTCCCATTCTTTTGATTTCTCATGCAGGCTGCATGCAATGTTTCCCTTACTGTCATCCATATCAACTGCCCAATGGCTTTCTCTTCAGAAAGTTGGCAATGGGATTTTATGTGTTCGCAAAATGTAATGTGTACATTCACAGATCACACACAGACCCTCGGTTTATAATCTCATTCGAAGAACTTTTAAGGAAATGGAGTCAGAACCAAAGTTAACTCTGAGGGAACCCCCAGAGAAGTCAGAAGAACGGGAGGGGGGAAAAAGCTGCGGGATTGTCGTTGACTGAATGATGCTGGAAACGACTTAATGTAGCGCCATCGGGCAGCTCTACAGTTGGCTCTACTTGGGTAGGCAGCCTGTTGTGTAAAGTAGAATGTGGATTGTAAAGCAGGTAGAGCTTGATTTCGTTCTGAGGATAGGCGCTATATGAATGCTCTTGATAATGATAGTAATAATGATGATGATGATGATTTGTACGATTTTGCTGAATGCATCCTCGGCCTGCCTTTTGATTCTGATTCTTACCCAAGTTTGAGGTGTATGTCTTGCGTCAGAGTTCGGGGTCACAACAAACGCAGTCTGAACAGATGAAAACCACCATGATTCTGTGAGTGACAAAAGAATTGAATGTGAACTGATGATTTTATCCTGTAGTTTGGGGTTAGTAAATTAGTTCAGTGCTCTATGTCAGCAGGCTGCACACCAAAAAACTCATGTGCCAAGGCCTTGCTTAAGGAGTCAGGTATTTATAGACTGGTGCCATTAGATTGTTACGAGAATTTTTATTGTGTCAGAAAGTTGATTCTCTTTTACATGGCCATCAAGGTACAAGCCAGGTGGCTCCAAGCAGACAGATTAAACTTAAAGGAATGGCACAAAGATAGGGTCACGGGTGATTGCAAAGGCCTGAAATGTGATGTCCACTAAAGGGAAAGTAATGTATTTGAAGATTGTTTGTGATTTCATCGGTGAAAATCCCCACAAACACGGGAAATCAGTTTATCATTAAATGTGGGCTCAGATTTATGGTAGGCCTCAAAATGTTCGCATGGAGTAAAAATCTATACAATGTTTAAAAATCCTAATTGTGGCATATGGCCAGCAAGAATAGCAAGATTATGAATGGTTTGTGGACTTCTTGTGTTTCTACGCCATATATTGGTAGGGCACGAGGATTTGGGAGTGAAAAGTTTAGCAGACGACAGAGAAATGAAGGGTCATGTGGATCGTGCTTTATTATTACAAAGAAGCAGACATTGCATCTGCCTCCAGAGTCAGGCACGATATGGGTCAAGGGCTGGACTGTGCGATGAATATGTTCTGGTATGGCAGATCTGATGACAAAGGCCAGATGCAGCTTTGAGCGGAATAGAGAATACATAGTGTTCTGGGCCTGATCTGTAACCGTGGACTCGGACCTTGAGGCCACATTCCATCTTTCAACTGACCAAACTGAGTTCAATAGTATTGCATAATAATGCTGACAGACGAACAAGCAAACCAACGGACGTAGGTAGAAGCCTCAACTCCGCTGCATAGATAATGATAGCAAGACCGCAGGAATAGTGATGATGATAATAAGGTGTCATGGAATCTCTCTCGCTCTCGCGCACGCGTGCGCACACTCATGTCACCACCACCACCACACACCATCACCACTATCATCACCACCCATCACACCACCACTACCACCATCAAACACACACACACAACTACGCAAGAGCACATAGAGGCAGATACAATCCATATAATCACTCATGAACAGTAACACAGCATAAGCGCTCACAAATGTGCACGCACACGCACACATTCACACACACGTATGCGCATGTACACGCACACGCATTTTTAAGAAAGAGCACCACCCACTGTTCGTCCCCCTTTAAACCACAAGGTCTGCAACTGGACTTATTGTGATCACGCAAGTTCTTTCTTTGCCAATGCATGTTAACCTGACTTTATATATATATATATCTCTCTCTCTGGAGGATGAAAGTAGCTCCAAGAAGGTGACGATCCCTTTTCCATTGCGCTTTATAGTAAAAATAAAAAAAGATGCACATGCACAGTACATCTTCTCATAAATTGCTATAAAACAGTTTGCATAGGAATACTACCGCAAGCTGCTTAAACAATTGTAGCTGATATATGTGCCGCAATTAGGAATATAAAATCATTTCAACCATATGTGTTAATCGTTTTGTGAGTCGTAGATATGTATAGTGTGGTAGTGTTACAAATGCATCCATTATGAACATAAGATTGTTTTCTGAGTATTATGTACAGAATTCTATACTATATTATGTTTTGCCGATGATCTTTGAAGAAGTCTTTAAACAGACCAGTTCTTCCGTTGAGAAAGCAAAAGAACAGTCGGTAGACACTCCGAACTTCAAAACAAACATGAATTCTGCTCTCTCTCTCTCTCTCTCTCTCTCTCTCTCTCTCTCTCACACACACACACACACACAGAGTCAAACACACGTATGCGTGTGCACACACACACACACACACACAGAGTGGTATGTCTGACAGTTGAAGACTGGTATCAAAATCTAAGAATGACTTGATTTTAGAATTTGTGTGAACATAATTTTTGGTGATGATAAAACTAGATTGTACAGTAGATAACATTCACCTTTTTTGTTCTGTGCACAAGACTGTGTCTGCGGGACTTATTCACAAATGCAGACTGTGATATATGTAATCTCGCACATTCACAACTCAAAGGCAGAGGGTTGGAGAGATGTATGTCTGGTCGGTTCATTATTATTATCTTTTTTTTTTCTCATTCAAATACAGCTATAATTGAGAGTGCAAATCAGTTTAGATTCACAGGATTTCCACAGCAAATGTAGGGGGATAAATGCACATTTAATTTTTCAAATAAAGCTCGATTTGAAGAAAAAAAATCTGCATAATTAAATGTACCTCAATGTAATCTCATCGCTAAATATCAGTTTAATGCGGCAGCAAGTTGAAAAGAAAGAGAGAAAGACAGACAGATAGAAGAAACACTGGCAGGCAGGCAGGCAGGCAGACAGACTGACAGTAAGTGGTGACTAAATAATTTGAAGTTCAGGGAATTTCACGTCAGTCGGATGTCATGAAACTAAATTAAAACTTGAAATTAAAAGAAATAAAAATGTGAAATTAAATGAGCTTTCATGGTAGTTACAGAGGGAATGTGACGGCAGTTTTTGTGATGGGAACTTCTGGCTCCCCATGCACCTGGCAGTGACCGAGTTAAAGACTTGTGTTTCAGGCACAGTGTGCATGCTGTTTGTGCTTGTTTACCACGTTCCTCTCTCACTTCAGACTCCTGCATATTGAAGACCATTTTTAAAGGACTGCCGCTGCAGACCTTGAACCAAAAATTAATGCGTCAAGGCCTTGCTTAAGAGTTGTGCATCTATAGCTATACAGGCACAGTTAGTTTGGTTAGAGGATTTTCATTGCGTCTGAAAGTTTGTTTGCCTTCTTTTCTTTCTTCTGCCCATCAAGGTACATGCTAGGTGGTTCCAAGCAGACAGATTAAAAAGAAAGAGGACTATCTTAGGGAAACTACCAGGCACAAAGATAGGGTCACTGGTGAGTGCTAAGGCCAGGCATGTGACGTCAGGTAAAGGGTAGCTTGTGTATTTGTAGATTGTGAATGATTTCATCGGGATAAAACTCTAAAAACAAGTTAAATGATTGGGGAGGGGAGTGGGGGGGGGGTGTTCATTTGTTACCAGTTTCATATCAATTTTTGGCTCAAATTGATGCTACACCTCAAGACGCTTAAATGGATCATACAGTGATTCAGTGCAAAATTCTAATTGTGGCGTGTGGCCTGCAGATCGTTGTCGGTGTGTGCGAGGTTCATCTCCTGCATTCCCCAGAGCTGAGATAAGCGGAGAGGGGGCGGGGTGGATCTCCAACACGTGTGAGAGGTCAACTCTGTGGCCAAAGAAGTTTACTAAACTGGACGTGTTTTGTCTTGTAATCTGTATCGTTTGGCGGAACTAACACACTTTCTTTTTAAAATAAACTGGACGAATCATGGACCTGTCCTGTAATCTGTTTGTCTGTATCGTTCTGGCGGAACTAATACCCTTTCTTTTCAAAATAAACTGGACGAATCATGGACCCCGACCTAATCAATATTCATCAAGTACAGGAACAAAGATAGAAAACAAGAAGACGAAGTTTAATAAGTAATTTTGTTTCTTAACTAAGCTTCTTTCCGTTAAAAATCCACTTAATCTTCAATGCAAAGAAGATATGTAACGTTGCCTTCAAAGGCGATAGGTAAAAAAGGAATGTATTCTGAATTCAGCCATCATTTTCGTTCACATGCACCAAATATAGTAACTGCGTCTGATTGGTTACACGGAAACTGCAACGTAGCTAATCCTCACTGGACTTGCAGGTCTGTTAGACCCATGGCTTGCAGCACATTTTGTGGTAACAAAGCCACGTGACAGAATGGTCTTTCTGGAAACGATTGGTTTGAATGACCAGGACAGTCGTGGCCAAATTTGCCAACCTTTAACCTGTTTTTGTCACTTGAGTACAGTGGTGTGCAGTATATTCAATGCGAACTTAAGACTGCACAACAGGCAAGTGACAAAATAGATACAAACCATGTGAGTCGGTTCCATTCCAGTTGAACATGCACGCACATCTCAGGTGATACAGCAGGCAGAGATAGCCGCCTGAAGACAGCGGAGGAAGGGGATCTGTCTTAACACTACACCAATACCACCAGAATGACAACGCTGTCAGTTGGGCACTGGGTGAAAACTGGCAGTTACTGTGCCGCGCACGGTCAGGATTGTAATTCACGACGTCGGATTGCGATCTCGGTTCTCTCCCTTGTACATGTACGGACACTTGAATGCGAGTGACCGTGATGTGAACCAGAGGTATAAGCAGGAGTTTTTGTAGTTTGGGTAAAAAAATATGGACATATCTGTTACTGCCAGCAAGCCTGGGGTATGGGAGACGCAGGTCCTGACCATGGGGTTTGCTTACGTTTTTGACTGGTCGACCACGCCATGGCTTAGGGCTGTGTCAGGGCCAATTGACCTAGGCTTGAACACCGAGGCTACATCATAATGTTGTTACGCTCTCCATAGTTATACGAGGATTGTCTTCAGTTGTGACAAGCTCCTAGCATAACATTATCAGTCTCAAAAATCCCCCGAAGTCTGAGTGTGGTTGCCTACGTGGCGGGGTTATCAAAAACGGTCACACACGTAACGTTCTCATCCCCAGCTGATGCATTTGTACCATAGTGTTCAAGTATTTCGGCTGTTCGGATGATCGCTGGAGTCTTGTAAGCCAGGGTACGACAACAACAACAACAACGACTGGTCAGCCACAGTCTTTTTTCCCATAAACTCCAGCACGACATGTGATCATTGGCGTTGGCCACGTCCATGGGAAGATTTTTCTTTAAGCCAGACGTCATTTCAGACCATTATCATTGAAAGTGTACACCGATGGACGAACATTATTCCTTGGGTAGCGGAGTGGGTGGGGATTTGACAAATGCCAACAGTACCAGAATTAGTCACATCTCGGAAATCTTAAGTTGCTGAAATTTTCCACTCTGTAACTTTGCTTCTAGTAGACTTGCAGGCCTGTGCTTAGGATGACAGTAACAGTTCAGAACAGAAGAAGCAGCAATCATATGTTTATTCTTTTTGTGAAAATTACATAATATCTTGTGACACACGAAAGTCATTGATCATAGAATATGTAACACGCTTGCATATTACCACTAGCCATTTTTATATTTCACATTTTAAAATCAATGCTTTGGGTTTAATTCCTCACTCTGTGTGTCTCTGTCTCTGTCTGTCTGTCCTCTCTCTCTGTCTCTGTCTCTGTCTCTCTCTCTCTCTCTCTCTCTCTCTCTCTCTCTCTCTCTCTCTCTCCAGCTTGTGTCGTGGACAGCAAATGCAATTAATAAATAAATAAAAATGAATTATAGAATGAATATTCAACAAAACACAAGTCTGCATCACAGGACCGATCACGAGACAAGCCGTCCTCCCATCCCCCAAGCGGCAGTCAGAGCAGCAGGGAAGGCAGACGCGGCCTCACCAGTCGTCCAGGTCATAGACGGGAGGCTGCTCCCAGGGGACCAGGTTCTTCACCACCCTCTGCAGCTCCTTGCTGGTGTTGAGCAGGTTGCGGGTGCTGGCCTTCTGGTTCTCGATCTGGGCCAGGATGCCCGCCACAGTCTGCCGCGGGGCCGGCATGGAGCGGTGGCTCAGTTCAGACTTGCTGGGGGCTGTCTTGGGCCGCGGCTTGGACGTCCTGCCATGCAGCCCCGCCTTCATCAGCTTAGACCACAACTCCACAGGTGGCGTTCTGTCACTGGCGTCCGAAAGACGGGAGGCAGGTCGTGATCCGGGGTGTCTGTGTGCCGTTCCTTGTGGAGGGACGTTCAGCTCTGAACCAGCGTCGTCGCTTTGGTGGTAGGTACCTGGTACTTGAAGAAATTTGGAGGACTCTGAACCTGTGGCGTTTGGCTTATGATGGTCGGGGTGGTGGGCGCGTGGTGTCTGCGGTGAGTTGGAGGCGTGGCATTTCCTTTGGGTTTGCTCCTGCTGGCCGCTGTGTTGTGAAGAGCAGGGGTTCTTCAGGTTGCTCTGACGTCTCTCATGTAGGCAAGGCTGCTTCTTTGAGCTGTCAGGCAGTTTAGCTTGGGGTTCTCTGGGCACTGTTGGATGTGGTTTAGTCGCCTCCTGAGCCTCGTCGTCCGTTTCACTTTCTGTTGAACTGTCCGAATGTACGTCCTGGTGGCCAGGTTTCGCCGGCAAGCTCTTTTGTAGAGACAGGAACTGAACCCGGGAGTTGGGTCTTCCAGGGGAGGAGATGCGGGCTGTGAAGGAGTGGCGGCGGACTTGGCCCGGGGGGTCAGCGCTGTGCTGGAGGAAGACTGGAGCTCCGATGGTTCTTGCCGGCCAGTCGTGTCAGGGATCCCGGGAGCAGTACGTTCAGTTCTGGCACTGCGAGGGGCTGACACCGCCCGCTGTCTTTTGTGTGGACTGGCGCTCCATATCACTCTTCTGCGAGCTGGCGGCTTTTGGGTCAGGTGGAACTCCTCTCCATTCACCTTGATCACGTTGACGTGCGGATGGGGGATCCTGGGTGTGGTTGAGGTTCCTACGTCAGTCCTGTTGCCCTCTGCCTGCTGTGGCTCCACCACCACAATGGGCGTGGCCACCGGTGTGTTGAGATTCACTCTCCGGCCCTCTGTCTCTGGGTCGAAGATGACGTCGAATCTCTTGAGCACCTTCTCATGGAGGAACCGGTCATGGTCAGAATACGCGTTTCTCCCGTACTGGGGAGTCTTTTGCCCGAAGCGGCCTGGTTTCTCGGAGATGCCCTCCTTCGCCGGGTTCTGACCCGTCCTCTGAGTGCCAGCGGTGCTGGGTCTGTTGAGGAACGTGTTGTTTTCCCTCAGCTTCCTGGCCAGGCTGTTTCTGTCGGGACGTGTCGGTCTGGAACCGCCGTCGGCGCTGCCTGCTCGGGGTCCTAGAGAGTCTTGCTCTGCTCTGAGCTCGCCCTGCTGGGTCTTGGGTCTGGACTTGGTTGGGGCGCCGTGGGCAGGACCGGAGGGCTTGAAGGGTGGGTCGAGGGGGTTGTGGTGGTCCTCATCGTCAGAGCCGCTCTGGACGGACACGGACATGGAGATGCGGCGTTCCTTCAGCATGGCGTTTCTGTTCATGGCGCGGGTGTTGGGCTGCCCGTAGGTGTGGAGTCCCGGCACGGTGCTGTACAGGGACTGCAACAGGCAGAATGACGGCCCTTCTTTAGCGGGAAGAACAAGCTTTCAGCTGTACGTCAACGTTCTTCTAGAGCAGTTGCAGGCATGACATGTCCTGTCTGTGATTATTCAGTTACTTATCTGTTCTTTGTTTTGCTTTTCCAATGCACATAAATGCATGGGAGGTTTTTTTCATGCTTTTTTTGTATATGTTTTATTCATTCATTTATTCATTTGTTCGTTCGTTCATTCATTCATTCATTCATTCATTCATTCATTCATTCATTCATTCATTTGTTCGTTCATTATTCACTCATTCATTAAATGTCATCACACTATCCTCTCTTTCCTCCTTCTCTTCCTCCTCCTCATTGTTAGTAGTAGAAGTCGTAGTCGTAGGTGGGGTCGTAGTCGTAGTAGTAGCAGGTTTCAAAGTGGGGTGACAGCAGACGGAAATTGACACATAAACACAAAACCAGAATGACTGAGCCACCAAACGAAGCTTCAAACAAATTACAAAACAGACGCAACACGTTTCAACGTATTTGGTCTTCTTCATGCAGGACTAACAACATTGAAAACAAAGAACGAACAAAGGTCATCTTCCATTCATTTGTTTCCAGAGTTTTGAAATGGTTTTTTTTTTTTTTGAATTATCGATCGTGATTCATTGCGTTCGTTTTTAGCTCGTGTGAAAAAAAACAACAACAACAACAAAAAAACTCGATAGCAAACTCAAAGGATACTTACTGCCCGTCATATGACTGTGTGATTACGGTCACCATGGAACGACATATAAGTGAGAACACTGACCTGTAGAAATTTGCCGCAGTCTCTCTCGTCTTTGTACATGCGTTCCTTCGTCTGGCGGTACTCTTCGCCCAGAATCTGCAACGTCACTTCCAGGCGCTTCTGAAGATTGCTGTTGCGCTTGCGCACTAGCCGGTTGGTGGGAGAGAGCTCCATCTTGTGTCGCTTGTGTGGCTGTCTGGTTTCAACCTGAAATGAAGAAAAAAAAAACCCACATTTTTGTGGATGAGGTGGGGAAACTTATGCATTGAATAACAAACAAAGAAGTCAACTCTTATTTCCATGGAGAAAGAATTGCATGCCCCAAACTCCAAACCAGTGCTGCTTCCGTCACTGATGGGTCCAGCGCAGAGATAGACAGAAAGCACACAGAACAAGCAAAGAGACGCTGTTCGTATCAACACAGCGAACAGAAGTAACTTGAGTCTGAATAAACACTGGTATATGAAGCTATCAATGTTGTCTATAAAGCAGGGCAAGACCTCGTGGAAACGTAGACAAACTATATCATCTGTGTCTGTCTGTTTGTCTTTTAATTATTACTGTCATCCACAGACCTGTCTCTTTCCTACACACACACACACACACACACACACACACACACACACACACACACACACACACATATTAATTATTATAAATGTATATACTGCTATATTTCTGTAACAGCTTTCGAGTTTCTTTCCCAGCGACCCAGAGAGAGGAGGGAGAGAGAGAGCTCGGCATCAGAGCTCAGAGGAGGGGGGGGGGGGGGGGGGGGGGGGGGGGGGGGGGGGGGGGGGGGGGGGGGGGGAGAGAGAGAGAGAGAGAGAGAGAGAGAGAGAGATCGGCATCAATATTGATCGGAAATTTGCAACAGTGTACACAATGTCAAAGAAAGTAATTTCGAGAATCGTTGGAAATAACCGACAATATCCCAAATGACGAAGAACGTATCCGGAATTGATAACATTCCCAGTGAGAGAGATCATTTTGCAGAATAACCCCCCAATTAACCATAACGACTGAAATGACAGAACATAATATGATATTCGCAAATATCAAACACCTTTCCATGATATCCAAAATGACAAAGAATACCTCATCTATAATTAACGAGAATGCGCCATGATGTCCAAAATGATGGAGAATGTAATATCCAGAATAATTGAAAATGAGCCATAAACCTGATACGACAGTGGGATACACGAGAATGCATAAACGGCGAGAGAACCTGTCATACCTCTAAAGTGATACTTCAATATTGCTGCCTATGCCAATACCCTGAAGAATGCATCATTATGCGCGAAGCAAATGGATGTCACACTATTTTTATAGTCAAAATGACACAAACGAGCACATAATCTCTGAGGTGACACAGATCTAATCATAATCTCTGAAGTGGCACAGACGAGAACATTAATTTTCCGGTGTGACACATCTCAAAATATCTCCAAAGTGACTGGGATATAATAATCATTGTCTGCAAGGTGAGACAAAAGCCCAACCTCTGGAAGTGCAAAGAACAGATAATAATCTTGTAAAAAAAAAAAAATAAAATAATAATAAGAAAAGAAAAGAAAAAAAAGAAAGAAAGGAAATCGGATCACACACAAAAAAGACATAGAACAGACCCAATCTCCAAAGATGTACAAAATAGTTACGTAAGAGAGATAACAGTCTCCAAGGTGATGCAGAACAGATCATGGCATCCTACGTGATACCGAAAAGTTAACGAATGTAAAAGCGGCACTAGACAGATCATAACTTCCGACACAGAAGAGATTGTGCTATTCATCGTGACACGAACCAGATTGTAATGTTCAGAGTGGCACAAATCAGATTATGATATCCAAAGTGAACACACACACAAAAACAAACAAACATCATCAATCTCCGAAATGACAAAGAATGATCATTTATTTCTAAAAGTGAGACAGTATATATGATAATATCCAGAAGGACAAGGAATAGTATATAATCTCCAAAGCGATGTAGAACAGCTAATAACATTCAGTATGATAAAGAATAAATAATGAATCTATATAAACAATTGACAGAGCACAGTATCAGTCTCCAAAACGGGTTAGAAAAGAATTCTCGCCCGGACTTGTGCTAAAACAGGTGAACATAGGGTAGAGTATAAAAAGAGCCTCTCACAGCGGGGGGCGTCAGAGACCTCGACAAAGGCGAGCTGTTGCATAATGGATAACGTGCTTCAGCAGAAAGTGAGGGGATCTCTGCTGGCGTCGTTCCTAAATACCACTTTTCAAAGTAAAATTCAAACAGTGTCTTGCTCAATGCTAAAGTCACGAAGTCAAGTATTCTTGTCTGGAACAACCGAGGTATTGTTTCTTTTGTGCAGACCAGACTGATGTTGCATTCTCAGTGTTGCGCTCTCTCTCTCTCTCTCTCTCTCTCTCTCTCTCTCTCTCTGTGCGCCAGCGCGCGCACGTGTGTGTGTGTGTGTGTGTGTGTGTGTGTGTGTGTGGTGTGTGTGTGTGTGCACAGATAGAGATAGCGAGAGAGAGAGAGAGAGAGAGAGAGAGAGAGAGAGAGGGAGAGAGAGAGAGAGAATATGGGATACACCCATCATTATATGTGTCCAGATGGATGGATAGACAGATAGACAGACATATAGATAGATAGACAGACAGATAGAGATAGAGAGAGATGTATAGATTGATAGATAGATAGATGCAATAGATGGATAGATACATAGATAGATAAATGAATAGATAGACCGATTGATTGATATACAGATAGACAAACGGACAGATGGACCGATACATAGGACATCTAAAATATGAGATACCCTCCCTCTCACTTACGTCCGCTTTCACAGATGCGTTGCCAAATCACTGTGTAAAATTTCGAATGTGCAGAAACAGTCAAAGGTTTCTTTCGAAGAAACGAACCATCTTTGCATTATTAAGAAAAAAAGGGACTTTCGTTCGGGCGGGCATGTGCCAGTTTCAGTTTCATTTTCATCAAGGAGGTGTCATTGCATGCGGACTAGTCCATAGACGCTACACCACATCTGCTAAGTTTTGAGACCACACTGCGCATGATTTTAGGCTGATGGATAAATGAATTAACAACTAAGATGACACACGCGCACATAGATGCAGGCACACACACACACACACACACACACACACACACACACACACACACACACACACACACACTCACACACACACACACACACACACACACACACACACACACACACACACACACAAGCGCACACACACAGATGGGCACACACACTCACACACGCACACGCTCACACACGTGGGCCCGTGCCCAAACATCCATGCACACACATGTGTACATTCACTACACACACATCAGAGAAGAGAGAGAGAGAGAAGAGAGAGAGAGAGAGAGAGAGAGAGAGAGAGAGAGAGAGAGAGAGAGAGACAACCAATGTTAGGTAGGCACTCAAGGTCTGACCAGTGTATATGGCTAATGCCTAGGTCAGACATCTGCTAAGTCGTAAGTCGTAGCCACGAGACCCTCTTCTTCAAGTGTCTCATGTGCCAGAACATAACATAACGGCATATTGAACAAGGTCGCTCGTAAATGCTGTCATTCAGAACGTGTACATAGACGAGTCGTAATCCAGTGGATACGGTAAACACTGACAGGTCGAAGGATTGTAGGGTCATGCTTCAAGTCATGTATGAGCTGGACCTCTCTCTCTCTCTCTCTCTCTCTCTCCCCCCCCCCCCCCCACCTATCTTCCCCTCCCCTCTATATTCCTCTACCTTCCCCTCCCACCTTTTCCATACCCTCCCTCCCTTTGGTGGACCGGTGGCTCAGCGGGTAACGCATCCCGACTTAAGAAGTTTCCAGAAGATACCAAAGCCTGTGGGTTCGAACATTGTACAGACACAGACACCCCTCTCTACCCCCATCTCCCCGCTGCCCATTCCTGTTCCTTCCACCATCGCCTGGTCCAACACTACTGCTGGTGTGGATAGCTGATAGTTCGGATGATCATGTTGAGGCCAAGGTCTCGTCGCGTGCGAGCGAGCGCGTCGTGCACGTTAAAGAACCCTGGACAACAACAAGAGAGTCCCTGTGGGGGAAGGAAAGGGGGAGGAGTGACCAAATATGAGTGGAGACATCTTGCGAGGATGCACCGAATGTCACATAAAATGATTTTTTGTTGTTGTTGTTGTTGAAATGATGAAGACTTTTTGCAACGTAGCACAACACAACGCAACGTCACATAGGGTAAAACACGAGGCGTTACGATATCATGCTGCAAATTGCTGTGCAATACAAGACTATGCCGTACAATACAACGTGATACGATGCAGTACGACAATTACAATACAATACCACCTGAAAGTGCTCACCCGTAATGCTCCTGGGCGGAATTATACAACTGAGAGGCCCCTCTTAACAGAAGATCACACGGTTCTACATAGCAAAATACAAATCAATATGATATGATACGAAACGATACAATACAACACAATACATTACAATACGATACGATATACAACACAACTCGATACGGTATGATACAACTCAACACAATGCAATACAATACTATACAATACAATACAACACAATAAGACTCGACATGACATGACACAACTCGATACGATTCAATACAATACAATACAATACAATACAATACAATACAATACAATACAATACAATACGATACGATACGATACGATCCACCGCAACACAATACAATACAATACAGTACAATACAGTAAAGTACAATACAACACAGCACAAGACAATACAATGCAACACAGCACAAGACGATACAATGCACACACAATACAATACAATACAGTACAATACAATACAATACAATGCAATAAGACTCGACATGACATGACACGACACGACAAGACACGACACAACTCGATACGATTCGACACAAGGCGATACAGTGCAATACGACAATGCAGTACCACACCACAATACTCATCCCCAACGTGCATGAACCGAGTCATTAGAAGTGACAAACCCTAGCACAACACAACACAACACAACACAACACAACACAACACAACACAACACAACGCAACACAACACAACGCAACGCAACACAACACAACACAACACAACACAACACAACTCAACACAACACAACACAACACAACACAACACAACACAACACAACTCAACGCAACGCATCGCAGCCAACGAAATGCAATGCAAGGCAATACCATGCAATAAACATGCAATATAGCGCGACATCACACAACACCAGACATTACAAAGTGGTCAGCCCCGATGCCCTGGAGCAAAGTCAGTATATCTGTTAGGAAGAAACCACCATAAACGCTCGAGCGCGCGCGCGTGCACACACACACACACACATACACACACACACACACACACACACACGCACACACACACGCACACACACACACACACACGCGCGCGCCCACACACACACACAACACACACAACACACTACAACATAACACGACACAACAGACAAAACTCTGACACGACACAATACAATGCAATGCGATACGATACAATACAATACAATGCAATGCAATACAACACAATACAATACAACACAACACAATACAATACAACATAACACAATACAATACAATACAACACAATACAATACAATACAACACAATACAATACAACACAACACAATACAATACAATACAACACAATACAATACAATACAATACAACACAATACAATACAATACAACACAATACAATACAATACAACACAATACAATACAATACAATAAAGGGCAATGCCATTCAAAACGATAAAGCACAACACAATACAATATTGCACGACACAAAACACAACACAACACAACACAACACAACACAAACACAACACAATACAATATTGCACGACACAAAACACAACACAACGTAACACATTGCAATGTATCATGCACATCACAACGCAAAACAATGCAGCAAAATGTAACGTAACATAACGTAGCGTAATGCAACGCAACGCAACAATGCAATGCAATGCAATGCAATACATCACAATACAACACAACACAACACAACACAACACAAGGCTACACACCACAATACAATGCAATGTAGTGCCATGTACTGCAACTCAACCCAGCCCAACAAAACCCAACCCTACCCAACGGCACGCCACGCAACTCACGACAAAAGCGCCGACCCGCAATGAGTGAAGGCCCCTAAGCGAAAAGTCCCTGAAGGTGAAAGACTTACAAACACACACACGCACACGCAAAGTCACACACACACACACACACACACACACACACACACACACACACACACACACACACACTGCCTGCACTGCACCACACCACAGCAGAACAGCATTTTACCCTCTCAAAGGAACGCTCGCAGCATAGAAGCCAATGACTGCTGCGCGGATTAACGGGGATCAACCTTAATGGCCTGGGGCTCTTTTAAAGGCCGGCCAGCCTGCCCAAAGGACGGACAGAGAGAGAGAGAGAGAGAGAGAGAGAGAGAGAAGCCCAACACCCTCCATCCTCTTTTTTTTTTTTTAACCCTCTCCCTCTCATTGATTGCATAGAGAGCGCTGAAGCGGGTATAGATGATGGCGTGCACGCTTTACTGAAAGCAACATTCCACATTGCAGTGTTCAGATCGTAACGAACGTTCGCTCTTGATCAAAGCAACGTTTATGATGTCTACGGTTCTTGAATACTTGCGCGCGACAATCACACTGGGGCAAAGAGCGGTGTATGGCTAGATTATGACGAAACTCTTTTAACAGTAAAGTCGCAAACGGTCTCAAATCCTTTAACCTGTAACTTTACTCATGACAGATATTCGCTCGGCACGGCCAAAATCGAGTCTGCACAATAACTCGTAAGTCACTCGTGAGGTGGATGCGAGTTGTACACGAGTCTCGTACGAGTGTCGTGGAGTCGTCGTGAAGAACGCATGGGTTGGTGGGAACTCTTAGATCGCTCATGACGAAGGTTGTATGACACTCTCACAGGTCAGGGAAAGGTCGCGGCCTTATTTGAGTCTTATTTCGGTCGAAAACTAGGACTCGTACTCGATTGCTACACACTTGTAGTTCTTGTAGTCGTGGAAGAGCAGGCTACGTAGGGATCAGCACCAAGAGGTCATGAACGGTGGACACGATCATTGAAGTCCGATCTTCAGGTGTGACATGGCATGATGGAGGTCTAAGCGCTTGACTGAAGCAGAATTAATTGACCATGACAGTTTCATTTCTGTAACAGCTTACGGTGAGTTTCGGTTTCAGTTTCATCAAGGAGGCGTCACTGCGTGCGGACTAGTCCATATACGCTACGCCACATCCGCTAAGTTTTGAGACCACACTACGCATGATTTTAAGCTGATGGATAAACGAATTAACAACTAAGATGAGAGAATTGAGCAAGAGGGTCTCGTGGCTACAACTCGGCGGGTGTCTGACTTACGCATTAGCCCAACGCGCTGGTCAGACCTTGAGTGCCTTCCTACCATGCTTTTTTTGTATGTGTGTAGTGAATGTACACGTGTGTGTATGATGTGTGGGCATGGGCCCATGTGTGTGTGTGTGTGTGTGTGTGTGTGTGTGTGTGTGTGTGTGTGTGTGACGTATAGGCAACTGTTTCTGTTAAGTCGTACGATTCTGTTTCAGTAACTTATGATAAAATTACGACTTAAATGGGAAAATGCTTGTAAAAGCAGACCCACCGGAGTTTTGAAATGTTCAATGATGTATTTAAACAACAACAACAACAACAACAACAACAACAACAACAACAAAAATGCTGGAACTTTAGCTGGTAGGTAAAGACAAAGACATAGGACAGAGAGAGTCAACGGACACACTCTGTCAGTTCGCAACTAAGAACAGATCAATGGAGAAAATGTGCTTTGTTGTATGATATTGCATTGTGGTGTAGTGTTTCAGTGTTCTGTAGTACAACTCACTGTGTGTTCATCATTGAAACAGATCTGTGTGAAATTCGTACTGCTCTCCCTTGGAACAGTGCCACGTCACAGCACAGCGCCTCCCCATATGAGTCTCTCTCTGTGTGTGTGTGTGTGTGTGTGTGTGTGTGTGTGTGTGTGTGTGTGGCGCGCGCGCGCGCG
>CM065717.1:53087106-53092106 GCA_033310375.1 Conus canariensis
GGTAATCGCCCTTTGAGTCAGTTAAGGACAGGAACAGAATCATGTCTTCGGTAGGGGAAGTAATCATAGGAAAATTTTTCTTCCCACGGAGGTTGTTTTTTTTTTTTTTTTTTTTTTCAGGGTATGAAAAAATATGAAAAGTGAACATATTGATCGGCACAAGTTTTGATATCCCATGAAAATATGCTATTCCATCATCATCATCATCGCCATCATCGCCCTATTACCCCTCCTGGGGTACAGGCCGCCAACCAAGGACCTCCATGCATCTCTGTCCTGGGCTCTTTTCTCCAGCTGGTTTGTCTTTCCATAGATAGTAAAAATTCGTTAAACACTAGCTTACAAGGTTAACGTACCGTGGGAAATTAGTGATAACCTCGCTGAACTGTTTCTGTCTGGAGTCACCGTTAAATCCGGATTCGCTCGACTAATTATTAAAAAAAAAAAAAAAAAATTGAATTTCAGCATGCAGCGCATCAGTCCTCTATCTCTGATTGACATCAGTTTGCAGGCTATGTGTCATGTTACTAACAATCACATAGACAAACAAACGGACACTGGTGAAACTTCTGTGCGGAAAGGGGAGTAAATATTTCTCCAACACTTCCCCGTCATGTCGATGTACTTTACAAATGTCAGCTGTAAACATATTCGCACAACTTCGCAGACGCACATTTGCTCAGCAATCCTGTGCGATTTCGTCTTTCCCCTTCCCTTCGTTTCCCCCCCCCCCCCCCCCCCCTCCTTCCATCGTACCCCACCCCGCGGTCCTCCGTACTCTTCCTCCCCGTTTCCTCCCCCCCCCCCCCCCCCCCCCCCCCCCCCCCCCCCCCCCCCCCCGCCCCTTCTGCTGCCTTGCTTCCTTTTGCCGATCTCCCACGCATGCGCAGACATGCTGATCTTCACGCCCACGCCTCACACCCCTTACTTCCGCCGCACTCGACGTACGTACAGGCATTCACGTGAGAGGGAGTTTCGAAGCGAACTTACTTGCAAGCGGAAATTAAAAACACATTTAAAACTTACTGTTCCGTTAAACGATGAAAACGAAGAACGAACAATCACTTGTCTCCTCAAACTGGGTGCAGAATCACATGAGAGAAAAAAGCAGATGGGGGGGGGGGGGGGGGGGGGGGGGGAAAGAAACAATTGCAAGTTGCTGCTATTACTGGTGCAACTGCCTCTGTTACATCTGCACCACTTGTATTGCTGTCGCTGTTTGGCGCCGTTGCTGACGTTCATACCATCCCACAGCTGTTGATGCTGTTCTTGCTTGCTGTGCCCATCGTCTTCATTACTGACTGCGGTAGTTGCTTGGTGTTGTTTGCTGAAGTCGCAACAGGTCAGGGGTGAGGAAGGAGAATGAGGAGGCGGGTGGGGCGGAGGGGGTTGGGTGGCTATACGGGTAACAGATCATAATCACCCTCTCGTGTTCCTTTATCTTCAATGTCTGGTATCTGTTTTCTTTCAGTTTTCAATATTGCGCTCCTGCGGCACAACAGAAGAAATCGTGATCCGAAACAAACTTTTCACCGTTTCAAAAATTTGACGCGGGCCTGCCCGTCTCTCGTCTGCTGTTTGTTTGTTTGCAAACGAGGCTTAGTCACGCGTCTGCTAGCGACGTCGGTCATTGGGTTATGACGGGAAATACCCGAAATGCGTTTCGCCACACATTGTGAAATGAGTTCACCTGCGAAATAGCATGGAATTCTAGGTTAATTCTTAATCAAAAGTAAGCCAAACAGGGAACGCACCAAACACCGTGCTAACCGCTTTCTCTTTTTCGGAAAGAAGTATTGGCGAGCGATTTCCGTGTGGCGTTGTCCTTGACGGGAGATACTTAACCAGCTGAGACCGAAGTGGTCGGCCGGGTTATAAACACACTGGCTTAATTGGAGACATTCCTGCTCAGTACATGGGTATGGGGCAGGACCGATCCGTTTCGCCAGAGTTTTCAGGAGATGTTTTGAACTCATTTCACGCTTGACCGATGATCAGTGCCTCTTGACCTTTCTGAAGGGACCTCCGTTCTGACAGTGGTTCTCTTTCTCTCCCTAACTGTCTATTTGTGTATCTTTGCCTGCTGCCTACCTGCATGCATGTCTGCATGCCTGCCTGTCTGTCTCTGTCCCCCCCCCCCCACCCCCCTTCTCTCTCTCTCTCTCTGAAAGATATTTATGTTTGCTAAAAGTGTTGTACGTTTTAGTTGCTAGTCAAGTTTAGCTAGTCCTTTAGCGGTGTAAGGACCGGATGGAAAAAAAAGCATGTTTACTTATCTGTTATCCTTAGAGATAAAGATCATGATCATGATCATGATGATGATGATGATGCATATATCATCATCATTCATCATCCATCATCATCATCTCTCTCCCTCTCTCTCTCTCTCTCTCTCTCTCTCTCTCTCTCTCTCTCTCCTCCTGTTTGAAAGATATGTGTGTTTGCTAAGAGTGTTGTACGTTTTAGTTGCTAGTCAAGCTTAGCTAGTCCCTTAGCGGTGTAAGGGCCGGATGAAAAAAAAAGCATGTGTTTGCTTATCTGTTACCCTTAGAAATAAAGATCATCATCATGATCATCATGATCATCATGATCATCTCTCTCTCTCTCTCTCTCTCTCTCTCTCTCTCTCTCTCTCTCTCTCTCAACACGGTATGATAAAGATTGTAAAACAGCAAAAACGCACCGCAGGGGGAAATTAACAGCGTTCCGCGGGACAGCGCTCGCTGACGACATGACACGGTATTTCGAAGCACAGAAGAAAGACAAATTTAGCATGGTTAAACGAGAAAAGAAGCAAACATTCAGAGAAACTAACTCTGTGGCTCTGGCCAATGACTGACTTTATTCGTCCGTCTTCTGGACAGAACTCAGGAGCCTGGGCGGGGAGAAAAAGTCAGTCACGACTGACAGAACGGGTGTTTCAGCATGGAACCAGCACTTTAAGAATGTTTTTTTCAAAGCATAGATGATGATGATGATGATGGTGATCGAACTGCCCACGTTCAACACCTACAAAAGATGACGAATGGACTAGATCACATCCTCAGCGAAGACATTTCAGTGGACGAAGTCCGTAATGCTGTAAAGAAGCTAAACAATAGCAAGTCTTTCGGGGTACACGGTATAACTGTCAAAATGATGAAGATGAGTGGACAACAAAAGATAAGCTTTCTAGCTTTAACATTGGCATCCATCTGACATAGCTGGCAAAAGCTATCACAAAACCAATCCGCGAGAAGGGTGATATTCATCTAACTGACATTTCTAGGAGAGTGTCTTCATGTGGTGTTATCAGTAGACGTTTTACATCAATTCTGATTACAAGGCTATTGAAATGATTAGAAGATCATCACAAAATTTCAGAAAGCCAAGCTGGTTTTCGCGAAAACTATTCTACGTCTCTCAGATCTTTAACTTGTATGCGATAGTCTAGAAGTGTTTGAGTGAAAAAAAAGAAAGAAAGAAAGAAAAAGACAGAAATTATATGTCGTCTTTGTTGATTTCAGAACGGCCTTCGGTTCGAAAATTCACATAAAATTATTTTAAATTACAAATGGCCAGGGAATCAGAGTTGATTTTTCTATATACTTTCAGACATGTACATGTGATTGGTAACAGACATGTCCATGTGATTGGTAACAGACATGTACATGTGATTGGTAACAGACATGTCCATGTGATTGGTAACAGACATGTACATGTGATTGGTAACAGACATGTCCATGTGACTGGTAACAGACATGTACATGTGATTGGCAACAGACATGTCCATGTGATTGGTAACAGACATGTACATGTGATTGGTATCATGTATCAAGGTAAAAGGCGAATACTCAGAGGTTTTTTATTTGTTGTTGTTCGTTTTTTTGTTTTGTTTTGTTTAATTTTTGTCTGCCCAAAGGGGTGTACGTCAAAGGTGTGGTCTTAGCCCTACTTTGTTTTCGCTTTCTATAAATGAAATTCTTACTCAACTCACAGAGACAGGCAAACTTGGCAGATAACTTTTATCTTGTAGTAAATAACTTTTTTTTATCCTTCCGTTTGCCGATGATGTTACGTTGCTAGCGACGACACCTTTTGGTTTGCAGAATCAGCTAAATGCTTTAAGATCATGTTGTAGTTATTTGAAAGTCGAAGTCAACAAAGAGAAGACCAAGGTTGAGGCATTTAGGAAAGATGACTAATTCTCTTAACATTAAAGTAGTATGACAAGGAAAAAAGGAAGAATTTGTCAACAGCTACAGTTATCTTGGTTTTAACTTTACAAATACGCTTAGTACTTAACAAGGTACCGATCCTTTAATGAGAAAAGTGACAAAAGACATTTATTAATTATGCAGGACATTTGAGAAATATAAAGATAAGACTAAAACATCCTTCTCTAAATTTTTAACACAAAAATTCGACCGATTCTGATGTACAGTTCTGATATATGGGATCACCAGCAATTAGAAAATAGAGAATGTGTTCTTCTATTAGTATGCAAAAGATTTTTTTGGGTGTAGCAAAATGAACTCCTAACAAGTTGATCTATGTTGAACATGGCAGATTCCCACTGTATGTTTACATAAGGTGCATAAAGTACTGGCTCCGTGTATTACTATTCCATGCAATTAGGCTATCTCATCAAGCATACTCGATGCTTATCAATATGAATGATGAATGAATTGAAATGGGGATGAAAATCATTAGGTGTCAAAAGTAAGACAATTCTGTGTAGCACTGGTGTCCAGTCTGTGTGGTTGTTCCAGAGCGTGAGGGATGAAAAGACATTTCAGGGTTTGTACGTACAGGACTGGCATGCTGTTCCTGTAGAAAGAGACCCGTTATGACTTACATCATTCTTTTAAAACAGTATTTGAAGAGCAGATGTACTTTTCTGACAGTGATGTTTACTGGTTGAGAGTAGCATCAACACAACTTCATCTTTGTAGTTTACCAAATCAATGACCATTTAAACAGTTACGATTGCTCTGTCAGCAAGAATTGCTCACATCGAA
>CM065717.1:53102106-53107106 GCA_033310375.1 Conus canariensis
TGTGTGTGTGTGTGTGTGTGTGTGTGTGTGTGTGTGTGTGTGTGTGTGTGTGTGTGTGTGTGTGTGTGTGGTTGTGTGTGTGTGTGTGTGTGTGTGTGTGTGTGTGTGTGTGTGTGTGTGTGTGGTATATAATTTTGAATCTCACACAGTCATGGTGACAGATGTACGTTATACGCCAGATCACGACAGTCAAAATAAATCAAAGAGAGAGAGAGAGAGGCTGACAGACAGACAGACAGACAGACAGACAGACAGACAGACAGACGGACAGACATAAAGACACACACACACAAACACACAAACACACTCACTACACACACACACACACACACAACACACACACACACACACACACACACACACACACACATCCGTCTGAAATCACTTTATGTGGGAAGACGTTAAACGGAAGAAGAAGAAGAAGAAGAAGAAGAAGAAGAAGAAGAAGAACAACAACAACAACAACAACAACACACACACACACACACACACACACACACACACACACACACACACACACACACACACACACAACACGGATATTAAAGCGGAATGGAACCTAGAACCAGTTTGTCTATGACTGAAAAAAAAACAAAAAAACAAAACAAATGTGAACCCCTTGTTCTAAAGATTTCCTGTCTAATATGACATACATATCCACTATCAAAGGGACAGCAGTGCTCATTTCCCAGTATAACCAGTGGTATGTAACATCGTCTGACCAGCGTCTGTCTTCCTTCGCAAACGAGTTTCTCTCTTGCGGCCATCTGACGTTGAAACTCAACATCTCAAGTCTACAGCAGCAGCTGTGTGATAACTGTATTAGCACTGGCAAAAATAGCGGCGGCAGTGCTAAGATGTTAACCTTTGCAGACATTGTGGCAGCAGAGTGAGAATAGCAGCACTGGTTAGAAATAGCGGAAGCAATGCCAGATTGTTAGCAGTGGCAGAAATAATGGACATCAGGATGAGAAGGTTAGTACAGGCAGAAATAACGACATCAGGATGAGAAGGTTAGTACAGGCAGAAATAGTGACATCAGGATGAGAAGGTTAGTACAGGCAGAAATAGTGACATCAGGATGAGAAGGTTAGTACAGGCAGAAATAGTGACATCAGGATGAGAAAGTTAGACAGGCAGAAATAACAGGCAGCAGTATGTATAGAAGAAGTTAGTCAGCAAAAAAAAAAAAAAGTGATACAAAAAAACAAGGTGAGAAAGTATTAGCACCGGCAGGAATAGCAGCAGAAGTGTGATAATGGTAGCACTGGCAGGAACAGCAGCAGAAGTGTGATAATGTAGCACTGGCAGAAATAACAGCAGAAGTGTGAGAAAGTTAGCACTGGCAGAAATAACAGCAGAAGTGTGATAATGGTAGCACTGGAGGAACAGCATCAGAAGGTGATAATTACCTGCAGAAATAACAGCAGAAGTGTGAGAATGGTAGCACTGGCAGAAATAACAGCAGAATTGTGAGAATGGTACACTGGCAGAAATACAGCAGAAGTATGAGAAAGTTAGCACTGGCAGAAATAACAGCAGAATGTCAGAATGGTAGCACTGGCAGAAATAGCGGCAGAGTGTGAGAATGGTAGCACTGGCAGAAATAGCGGCAGAAGTGTGAGAATATCAACTGGCAGAAATAGCAGCAGAAGTGTGAGAATAATTATCACCGGCGATATAGCAGAAGTGTGATAATGTTAATACTGGCAGAACAGCAGCAGAAGTATGAGAATGGTAACACTGACAGAAACAGCGGCGGCAATATGAATATGCTAGCATGGCCAAAATAGTCGCAGCAGCGTGAGTATTGGGTGGCACCGACAAAAACAGCGGCAGCAGTATGAAGATGTTAGCACTGACAAAAACAGTGTGGGGTGGTAGCCCTGACAAAGCTAACAGAAGTGATGAGAAGTTTAGCCCTGGCTGAATTAACGACAGCAGTGGCAGCAGCAGCCTTGGCTCACACCAAGGGTATCGAAAAGAGAGGAATGATGTCTCGCCTTGGTTTCCCATAATTCGCCTTTGTTGGGGTCCCGTTTGCTTGCACAAGTCACAAACTATTTCCGGGCACCACAGTCACAGTGGACTGATGCCATTGGAGTTTCAGTCACGGGAATACCGCAAGAGGGCCGTTCAATTCGCTGGGCTGCCCGCTCAGGTTGCCACGTATGCCAGCTTGTTGTTGTCATTGTTCATCAAGGGCGCCCACTACCTGCACTTAGCTCTTACCCGTCGTCATCCGTCGCCCCAGTCGGGAGGGGTGCGCATGGTAAATGAACGGACCACGTAAAACGTTATTGTTCAGCATTTAACTACACTTGAGTCTTGAAACTGTAGTGAAAAGGGTTTCAGTCGTTGATCGATTTGACCTACGCGTCGCTCAAGGATTTGTAAAAGAAAAGAGAGCGTTGGCGGAAGAATTGGGAGAGCGGTGAGAGAGAGAGAGAGAGAGAGAGAGAGAGAGAGAGAGAGAGAGAGAGAGAAGACAGCAGACAGACAGACAGACAGACAGACAGAAGAGAAGAGAGACAGGAGACAGACAGAGAGACACAGAGAGAGAGAGACAGAGACAGAGACAGAGACAGAAGACAGAGAGAGAGACAGAGAGAAGAAGAGGAGAAGAGAGAGAGAGAGAGAGAAACAGCAGGAGCCATCGGCACTTAATTAAAAAAAAAAAAAAAAAGACAATAAGTGAAAGAAAAGTTATTCTTAATATTTTGAGACAAAAGTCTCAAGCTTATTTGTATTGCCGAACTCGTGTTGGCGAGTTGGTGCAGATAGCACGGTATAAGTTCTGATGGGCGAACAAGTTCGGTAATTCTTTTTTTTTTTTTTTTTAAATCGAACTTTTAAAATGATTTCTGAATTGTTCCCCGTTCGCACATCAGGAAGATAAGTGTTCGTGACCGGAGTGAGAACATCGTTGGTGAGTCTAATTTTATTCATTTACTTTAATACAAGTTTCTTGTCTGTTTTCAGACGAGAATCCTTTTTTAATTTTTTTTTAATTTTTTTTTTTTTACTATGATTGGGTCATGAGGCTTGTTAAACTTGAGGTGCCAGACGAGACTGACACTACTCCCGTGAACTTGGAAGAACCTCAAAATTACGCTTTCATGGATTGAAAAATATTACGCTCTCAAAAGATAATATAGATTTTTGCCTGAGATGTTTGTGCAAACAAACCCTCAACTTCGTAAAAGGGTAGACATCCTTTTGAGATGTATTTGTGAGCCAGCGAAAAGACTGTGAAGAAATCCCGACATCTGTCAAAGGATGAAACGTGATTAAAAAGTGTAATGAATAAAAGTTGTAATATAATTTTCTAATTTTTCTTTTAAAGGATGTCAAAGACGCCGCTACACTTTTGTAACTTGTAGAGCGCTCTATTGTGTCAAGGGATTGTTGGATTTGAATAACGTGAAGAAATGTGATGAAGGTATCCTAATTGTGAAAAGGGACAAATAGCCACGAAAGGCGTTGAATTAATTTTTTATTTATATTGGTGATGTGAGCATCCCAAACTGAAAAAAAAAGAAAGAAAAGAATTATGTATATGAAACTGTTTTCCATTTTTGCATTATTAAATTTGTCAGTAAAAAAATACCTCCAAAAAAGATCAAGAGTAAAATAACCCCCCCCCCCCCCCCCCCCCCCCCCAAAAAAAAAAAAAAAAAAAAAAAAACCCACTGGTGTGGTTGTTTATATACCAGAGGGGAGAAATTCAAAATGATTGCTTAGTCTCTGTATGGAGTGAATGGAGTCAGACTGCGCTGCGTGAGGGTGCTCACGACGTCTCTGTGTATGCATGTGAGTATGGTCGTGTGACACCCGTACAGAACACGGTGTGTGAGCTTCAAACTTAACAGTCTGATACCGTCAGTCAGATCAACCGGAAGCAGTGAATGACTTCAGTATGCGTGGTCAGATCAACGGGAAGCAGCATATTGCTCAACGGAATACTACCTGGCGAAATACAGTGTATACTTATCCCTATCCTTTCCCTTTCTCTCTATCACGCTAACAGATCCATTTCTGCGCCCAGTTTGAGGAGATAAGTGATTGTTCGTTCTTCGTTTTCTTTGTCTTGAATGTTGTATGTCGTGTCTGAAGAAGACCAAAGAGGTCGAAACGCGTCGTGTTTGTCATGTTATTTGTTTCTTTGCGGCATAGTACTTCTTCTTTTAAGTTTGCTTGTGCTACGTTTTTACAATTCTGGCGTGCCCTACATGTAAAAAAATTGTCATTTTCGCTGCTCCTCTTGACCTGTTGTCGTTCTGGCGGTGTTTGTGTCTGTGTGTAATATCAGACACGGTCCCTACCCCTCTGTTTTGGACGGCTGTCCCCGTTTGACCTTTCGGTGGGTACGGACGTTACAACTGCAAGCAACTAACTGTCTAAGCAGCACCGACAACAGCAGCAATGGTGTTAGTAGCAGGAAGACCGTTGACGGTTCTTGTAGAAAGAGGATGAAAAGGAGAATAGGATAAGGGAGGGAGGGAGAGAGATAGCTTGTATTCCCCGTTCCTTCCCCTCCCACCCCCCCACCTCCTTCCTCCCTCTTCCCTCCTTCTCATATCCTCCCCTACTCTATCCCCCCCCCACCCCCACACCCCCCCCCCATGATAGGGCTCTTCCGTCCCTAACGTGCACACACACACACACACACACACAACACACACACACACACACACACACACACACACACAACACACACCACGCACGCACGCACCACATCACCACAAACACACACACACACACACACACACACACACACACACACGCACGCACGCACGCACACACACACACACACACACACACACACACACACACAGCCCCTACACACACACACACACACACCACACACACACACTCACTATAATACTCAGGAATCCTGTATCTGGAAATGGATTTAACTTGTCACCTCGTCTCTCACCACTGACTTCACCTTATGATCTCACGGGCAGAGAATCTGACCAATGGCTTCTCAGCTAGCA
>CM065717.1:53119606-53124606 GCA_033310375.1 Conus canariensis
AAGCCGCAGGCCAAAGAGGTCGAAACGCGTCGTCTTTGTCATGTGATTGCTTTGTTCCTTTCGCTCGGCGGCAGAGGCATTTTTTTTCTGTTAAGTTTGCCTTGACTTTGTGTCGTGATGCGAGCCTCTGGCTGGCTCAGAAGAACTTAAAAGAGCAAACCGGCATTCAGTCACTGAGAGTTTAAATTTCCCCTAACGTGTAACGTATAAAAAAAGGCCATTTTCTCGATGTTCATCTCAACACGTTGTCGTCCTGGTGGTGTCGGTGTAGGTCTGCCATCTCCTGGTTTCTTGGAATGGTCGTTGTCATCGTCTGTCGTGCTGTGTTTTGGTCGGTGTGGACGTTAAACAATGACCATAACAAAATAACTGCCTCCCTCAGCTGATGAAAATAGGGTCATAGCGGTGTGTGTGTGTGTGTGTGTGTGTGTGTGTGTGTGTGTGTGTGTGTGTGTGTGTGTGTGTGTGTGCGTGCGTGCGTTTGCGAGCGTGCTTGCGTGCGTGCGTGCGTACGTGTGTGTGTGCGTGCGTGCGTACGTGTGTGTGTGTGTGTGTGTGTGTGTGTGTGTGTGTGTGTATGCGTGCGTGCGTGCTTGCGTGCGTGCGTCTCTCTCTCTCTCTCTCTCTCTCTCTCTCTCTCTCTCTCTCTCTCTCTCTCTCTCAAGCAGACCATTGAATTCATCTGACAATTCTATTTCTCTTTCCCTGGCTTTCCTCTTTGGTCAGCGGTGGGTATGTATGCGCGCGCGCGCGCGCGCGCGCGTGTGTGTGTGTGTGTTTGTGTAGGTGTGTGTGTGTGTGTGTGTGTGTGTGTGTGTGTGTGTGTGTGTATAAAAGAAGATAACGAGAATCTATAATATGTCCAACAGAGAATATAGTTATTCCCCTTTAACAGTTGAAGCCATACTTGGCTATTGTAATGCGCTGGAACTGTATTACAGTGTGTGTGTGTGTGTGTGTGTGTGTGTGTGTGTGTGTGTGTGTGCGTGTGTGTGTGTGTGTGTGTGTGTGTGTGTGTGTGTGTGTGTGTGTGTGTGTGTGACATGTACGGACCGCGCTTGCGGTACTTTTCAACACAGCTACTTGATCTTTTGTATTTGTTTTATTTGCATTTAATAATATGCCAAGTGAATATAGAATGAAGAAAGGAAATGTACGTATTACGCATCAAGCGTCAAGGTGAAAACCGTTACTTAGTATCCAGGTATGAGAGAGAGAGAGAGAGAGAGAGAGAGAGAGAGAAGAGAGAGAGAGAGAGAGAGAGAGAGAGAGCATCAAGCGTCAAGGTGAAAACACCATTACTTAGTATCCAGGTGTGTGTGTGTGTGTGTGTGTGTGTGTGTGTGTGTGTGTGTGTGTGTGTGTGTGTGTGTGTGTGAGAGAAGAGAGAGAGAGAGAGAGAGAGAGAGAGAGAGAGAGAGAGAGAGAGATGTCATTAATGACGTTTTGATCGAATTCACCATTTTGACGAACATCTTTAAATACCCACTTTAAACTCCATGTATCAAAAGTTGGAGGATTTTCTTTTTTGTTGTTGTGAATTTTAAAAAGGAAGGGTATTAGGTCCGCCAGACGATACAGACAAACAGCTTACAGGACAAAATACAATGCATTTCGACCTCTTGGGTCTTCTTCATGCAAAAAACAAGTAGGCCTAACATTTAGGACAATGAAAACGAAGAACGAGCAACCGTCGACGGGATTTGAGTGATTATCGCTGTGAACCTCGTCCTCCATCAGTGCCTTTACAAATGATCATAATTATTGTCGCCAGAAATTGGTTTTGATGCAAATGAGCTTTAAATGTTTGTCAGAGTAACAGCATTTTCAAGAATGAGAGAGCGCCAAGGAATAGGTTTTTTTCTGCTGACAAAGACTGAATTACTCAAAAACTGGAGGCCTATATATAGTGCAGTTTGAAACATGAATCATCTGACAATATGCAGTTGTTGTGTCCAGTCTGTCTGGCCCATACTTCTTGACCAAACTTCTCATTCCCGTGACCTAAGTGGTCGTACATGAGGGACAACTCCGTCAATCTTCTTCTCCATCGCGGCCTGTCCTCTGCTTCTCGCAGGAGTTCTGGCAGCCTGAGGTGTGTCCACTCTGTCACGTTCTCCGACCAGCTCTTTCTCTGCCTGCCTCTGCGCCGTCCTCCTTTAAGCGTGCCTTGCAGGACTGTCTTTGCCAGTGAGTCGTGTCGTGTCACGTGGCCAAACCACATCAGCTTTCTCCTCCTGACTGCAGCCAAGAGGGGTTCCTGTGGTCCTGCCAGTGTGGCCACCTGCTGTCGGACAGAGTCGTGGGTTCTGTGCTCTGTCCAGATGTGGAGCAATTGACCAAACTACTTTAAACTTAAAAGTGTTCTGATGATTAAAGAATGTGGTTAATATTGATCAAGATTTCCTTCAGCGTCACAGCAAGATAATTGAGCTATTTCTCTTTCATGACAAAGTAGTTGTAGTTTGCTAATACTACTGCTCCAGACTTCCAGTGGTTTGGGGGATTTCCTTCCTGCCTCTCGCGTTCTGCCACAAACCCTGTAGTTTCCACTGTCAATGGTCGTCTCACGTTCTCTGATTCTGACGTCATGGCCTTCACTCTGCCGGAGGGGATTTTTTTTCCCCTCTTTACATTGACATCGGTCTCTATGGCAACATCAGCCTGGAGCGAGATGGGAGAGAGTTTGTTTGTTTATCGGATCTGGAAGAGAAGCTGTTGGTATGAACCTTTCTTCTGGGTCCTGGGGATGGTTTTAGCAACCTTCCACAAGATTTGCTTTAAAAGTAGCCTGCTATTTCGCCGCCGGGTCTGCTGTTGTTGCTGTTGTGGTGGTGGTGGTGGTGGTGGTGGTTGGCGTATGTACTGCAGTTAATCCCTTGTGAAGTACCTTAACGGCAATTGGTGGAGTGGTTTGTTTTTCATGCGTTTCCATGCCAATAACATTTTTTGCTGGTTCATCACTTACGTTGTTCCTCTTAAAGCCCTATTGTTGACTTGTGGTCATCATTTCTATGTGAACGATTGTAACTGTCTGTCTTGTATAGTATAGCAATGAATGGTTCGGTCCGAGACGCAAATCGCACTTTTGTACACCATTTATTGCGGTGTTTATTTTTACGTTCTCTCTCTCTCTCTCTCTCTCTCTCTCTCTCTCTCTCTCTCTCTCTCTCTCTCTCTCTCTCTCAAAATAAACAAGTTTAGCTTCGAGAATGAACTTTCGAAGTACGATGATCTAAACACATTTCTCATTGAAAGAGAAGGTTTTGAAGCTGTCTGCAGATTAAAAGCTGGAACAAGCTGTGGAATCGATGGAACAGTGCCAGAAATAATTAAAATTAAGCAGTGATTGATCGGTCGCTTTTAAGACAGCTTTTCATTGCTATTATTGACGAAGGTTTATTTCCTGAAGACTGGACAAAAGCTATTATTGCACTGTTGTGCCCGTTTAAAAAAGGTGATCATACAGAGACTGATCAGTATAGAGGTGTTTCATTACTGAGGATGTTGAGCAAATGCTACACCATGGTTCTGAACAAAAGACTTGTAAACTGGGTAGAAGCCAACAGTAAGTTTTTTTAGAGTCCAAGGCTGGATTCAGAAAGGGATATTATATATTTGATCATATTTCCACTCTAAATGCAATGATAGAGAACAGATTTGTTTTGTAAAAAAAAAAAAAGGGTTATTAAATTGTACTCCTGTTTGCTGAAGATCTGAAAAAAGCATTTGATTCAGCGCAACACGAGCCTCTCCTTGAAATATTGCTGAGGAATGGCATACACGGTACGTTTGTGAAGGACATCATGGCTGTTTACATGTTTGTCCTCTGTGTGATAAAAGCAGATCGAAACACTCGAGCGAGGCTGAACCGCTCTGCATTTGATATTCAGCGCAGTGGATCAGTGACATGTATTTAAAAAGCAGCAATGCATATTTTTATGCACTTCGTCAGAGAACAACTGTTGTGGAATGCATGAAGATGTAAACATGTTGTTGAAACTGCCGACCTTATGAAAATAAGAAATAGTTATCACTGTAAGTGTACTCTTTTTTTTTTTTTCTTACGTACATCTGGTTTTATACTTTGACCCCCGCCTGTAAGGGCAGTGGCATAGAGAAATCTCTCTCTCTCTCTCTCTCTCTCTCTCTCTCTCTCTCTCTCTCTCTCTCTCTCGCTCGCTCGCTCGCTCGCTCGCTCGCTCTCGCTCAGTAGCTTCCCTTGCTTGGTAACCAGCAAGAAGGCAATTCGAATGTGGCTGCATAGATTCTCGTTATATTTCACGAAAATCGCTTTCAGTATGCCAATTGTTGGACTGCCATCTCGTTCGGAGAACGCTATGAACTCATTTCTGGAAGAAATGTATTTATCGTCGTTTATAATGGAAGGTGGAGAAGAGCAACTTGTAGTGGTGCTTCGATTGAAGACAGCGCGCCAACCCCCTGTGACACAGAGTGATATTATCGTGCACAGAAGAAAATACCCATCGCAAGGTTTCAGACACAGGAGGAGGGCCGAGGCTTACGGAGCTTTGAGAAAGGAGAAGAAGGCAAGTGATTCTACATCCCCGTCTGGTCTTTTTCTACCTAGACCCCCCAGTTTATTTTACAACACAGAAAACTCGACTGCTTTTGACGTATTCCCTGGGAATGCTACCAATGACAGTCCTGACCATGTGGGGACAACGGGGGCCGGAATAACTCAGTGGTAGAGCGCCGGACTCGTAATCTTGGGGTTGCGGGTTCGAATCCCTGCCGGACCGTTTTGGTACAGGGGGGATTTTTCCCTCGGAGTTCACATTGTTTCTGACTCCATTTCCCATACAGTCCTTTGAATGAAACTATAAACCGAGGTTCCGTGTGTGAACGCACGCATAACATCTTACACACACGTAAAATCCCATCACCAACTTTCGGAAGAGAAGGACAGTTTGGCCGTTGGTATGGATGACACGTTACACATAGCATGCACCTTCCCCGAAGTTGGAGTGTGGCTGCCT
>CM065717.1:53129606-53137106 GCA_033310375.1 Conus canariensis
TACCCCCATCGCTTTTTCTTCTTCTTCTCCTGCTTTCTTCTTTCTCTCTCTCTCTCTCTCCAATCCAAAACGCCGCCAAAGACTGTGATGATGATTAGGGGGGGGGGGGATAGGTTGAAGGAGGGGTGGAGAAGTGAGGGGTGGGGACAGAGTGGAAGGGAGGTGAGGCGGGGGTTTAGGGGAATGACGGGCCGGGTCTCCTGCAACAGAGCTCTATTTTTTTTTTTTTTAGATCAGCGACCCATCGAAGATGGGCATGGACATACACCAGGTTATAGTTCACCACATCATTTCGCATCCTCCCTGCCCAGTGTCAATGTAAATACTGATTAATTCTGGAACTGTACTGGAACATTGGTCCATTTCCAGGATAATGAAACAGTTTTTGATAAAACGATTTACTGTGGTAATTTTCAGTGTGAGCAGTGTTGCATGTGTTCTTATCATAAATGCACTGATCACGCACGCACACACACACACACACACACACACACACACACACACACACACACACACACACAAACACACGCACGCACACACACACACACACACACACACACACACACACACACACACAGACACACACACACACACACACACACACACACACACACACACACGCAAAAAATAAATAAATAAATGTAAAAAATGAATTGGGGGCGGGAGGTGGAAGGGGAAGGAGAGGGGGAAGGGAGGGGGGTGGATGGGGTTAAACCTGAACATAACAAAATAAAGAACATCTTCATCTATGAAATTTGTTGATTAGATTTTTTTTCCTTTTTTTTTTTTTTTCGCTTTTTAAGAAAAAAAAACAACGTGGTGAGTAGTTCCTAAATTTCTGACAACTGGCTCCTGTTGGAAGTCATTCAGTGGTCGTTGGCACCAGTGCTGGCAAGTCTGAGGTGTTTTCCACAACAAGTAATGGCCGTTGCTTCTTTTAGTCACAGTCACACTGTTATCTCTCCTGCACAAGACTTAGAACGACGCAGAGCAGCTTTGACGTCGCTTTCATGCGGTTTACAGCAACTTATTTTCATCATAACTCTCAAAATCCACTGTTTTTTTCTTTTCTATGACACCCCTTAACTTGAGCTCGCTTATTTTAAGTGTAACTAACAGCGAGCCGCCGAGGAAACGTAGACGAACGAATCACAAGGAAAAAAACGACGCGTTTCGACCTCGTAGGTCTTCTTCAGGCAAGATACGAAACACTCAGGACAACGAAAGTGAACGAGCAATCACTTGTCTTCATTTATTTGGGCGCAAAAAAAAACAAACAAAAAACAAAAAAAAAACACACACACACAAAAAAAAACAAAAAACAAAAACAAAAAGAACCGGATGTTTGTCTTGTCTGAAGAAGACCAAAAAAAGGAACAGTAATTTGTCTTTTGAGTTTGTTTCAGTTTCTACCTACAGTCACTTCCCTTTGAAACAAACTTGCATTAACAATATAATTGCATTTGAAATTTGTTTAGATTTCCGCCTGCAGTCGCCTCACTTTTGCAACTTGAGCTTGTTTTGTCCAGACCCCCCCAAGCGGAGTGGACAGTTAGTCGGAACGATACAGGTCACTCTGCAGAAGACCATTGTCTTCATTACAGAATGCCAGAGTCAGCAGGCGTCTTCCTTTTTTATCCATGTAACTCCATACAACTCTGAGTGGTAGTACGCGAAGTACGGCGCTTTGTCGGGGGATACTACTAGTTGTGAGTCCAGTCGGTCGGTCAACACATGTTAATGGAGACAGACAGATGAAAAGAGACAGACATGGAAAACAAAGTTTGTTTCAAAATAAGGTCAGTAGGTCAAAATATGTTAAAAGAAACAAAGAGAAAAAATAGACAGACATGGAAAAAAAAAAACAAAGTTTATATTATATTGAGGTCAGTAGGTCAACATACCTCAATAGAGACAAAGAGAAAAAGAAGAGACAGACATGGAAAACAAAGTTTGTTTCAAAGTGAGGTTAGTGGGTCAACATGGTATGTTAACAGAGACAAAGAGAAAAAAGAGACAGACATGGAAAACAAAGTTTGTTTCAAAACGAGGTCAGTAGGTCAACATATGTTAATAGAGACAAAGAGAAAAAAAAAAAAAAGACAGACATGGAAAACAAAGTTTGTTTCAAAGTGAGATCAGGTAATGAGGTCAACATATGTTAACAGAGACAAAAAGACAAAAGAGACAGACATGAAAAAAAAAACAAAGTTAGTTTCAAAGTGAAGTGACTGCAGGCGGAAATGGAAACAAACTCAACAGAAAAATTACTGTTCCCTTTGGATCGTCTTCTGGCAAGACTTTTTGCGTCCAATTTCAGGCGGCAAGTGATTTGCTCGTCCTTCGTTTCCATTGTGTCTTGAATGTTGTTTCTCTAGCATGCCTGAAGAAGACCAAAGAGGTCGAAACGCGCAGTGTTTGTCTTGTATTTTCTTTGTTTGTTGTTGTTGTTGTTGTTTCTCGTTCGTCGGCTTGTTAATGTTTCTTTCAAGTTTGTCGTGCATATAACAAAGACGAAGCGTACACAACCGAATATCTCATTCGCTTTATTTCCGTTAAAAGTCCATGTCATCTTTGATGCAAATACTAATACCAATGTTGTGTTGATGAGCTAGAGGTCGCAAAGGAAATCATTGCTGATCCTGTGGCACCATTCATTTTGCACCTTTAAGTAGTATCATCGTCTCTTTGGAGGAGGAAATTGAAAAGAAGAGTGAGAATTCCCACCATTTCATCTACCAATCAGAAGACGGTATTTTTTATTTACGGTGCATGGTGGGGGAAAAGTGATGGTGGTGCATAATTAGAAGAGGGGAAAAAAAACACGAAATTCCCTTCGGATTTGCGTCATCAAAGTGAAATCAAACGAAAAGAAACAAAGGCCTGGTGACTTAAGCTTCGTCTTTGTTTTTCATCTCGAAACTTTTATTTACACATCTTATGAATACATGCCGTTTCTTTAAGTTGTATTTATAAGGGGATCTTTGTATAAGCCAGCGTCAAATTCGGCTGCGTACATTGGCCAGTAGTATAGGACATAATTATGATCTTTGGTACCCACTTTTACGCCACGTTTTAACTCTCTGAGCGTGAATACTCTTCGAACTAAGAATAATGAGCCATCCTTAGTTAGAGTGAACCAACGAGCTACCGCAGACGACATTAGGTCTTGAGACTTGGCTGTTCCCGCGCAGGGTTATTTTTAAAACTGAGGCAGACTCTCCACGCGCTGCGCAAGGTCCCGTTTGCCATCTGAGTTGATGAGAGGAGGGAGAGGGGCTGGAGGTGGTAGTTGGGATAATCTGTGACGCCCCTTTCCCAAATGAGCCAACATAGTCCGTCTCTCTCTCTCTCTCTCTCTCTCTCTCTCTCTCTCTCTCTCTCTCTCCTCTCTGCTGTCTGTCTGTCTGTGTGTCTGTCTGTCTCTCTCTCCCTCTCTCCCTCTCTCTCTCTCTCTCTCTCTCTCTCTCCCTCCCCATAGAAAGGGCCAGGCGATGCTGGAACAAAATGCTAGTATATGAATGTCAGGCCACGTGTGTGAGTCATCCATTCCGTATCCTTCCTGGCGATTGGTACCCGATCGTCACCTGTGATTCACCTGCTGACGATCCTAATTCTCTCCTCCCCATCCTCCCCCCCTTCCCCCCCACCCACCCCCACCCCACCCCACCCCACCCCCACACCCAAGCACAGTGCCAAGGGAGAACATTCAAATACTCACCAGCTGATAGAAGAAGAGAGTAGCCGGACTTGGCGAAGTTCTGGCGGGGGGTCTTGAAAATGAAGAGACACATGAGCACCAGGCCTGCGATGACAGCGATCAGTTCGTAGGTGGTGCAGAATCGTGCCACGTAGGCGTGTGCTGTTGGAGGGGGGAAGGAGAGGGGGGGGGGGGGGGGGTGGGAGGGGGGTGGGAGGGGGAGAGACACAAAGCAACAACTCCAATAAATGTAAGGAATGTGATGAACACAAGGTGCGTGGGAAGAACATCTGTGATGGTGGTGTGGGATGTGTACGTGTGTGTGTGCGTGTGTGTGTGTGTGTGTGTGTGGTGGTGGTGTGTGTGTGTGGTGTGTGTGTGTGTGTGTGTGTGTGTGTGTGTGTGTGTGGCGTGCGCTGTGCGGTGTCGTGTGTGTGTGTGTGTGTGTGTGTGTGTGTGTGTGTGTGTGTGTGTGTGTGTGTGGTATTGCGGGCGCGTGTGCGGGTGCCTCTGTGTGTGTGTGTGTGTGTGTGTGTGTGTGTGTGTGTGTGTGTGTGTGTGTGTGTGTGTGTGCGTAATTGCGGGCGCGTGCGGTGCCTCTGTGTGTTGGTGTGTGTGTGTGGTGTGTGGGGGGAGAGTAGGGTGAGCGGAGAAGACGGGACAAGGAGAAGCAGAAGGGGGCGGACAAATGGGGGAGGGGGGAGTATGAGTATGCACAATCACATTTTATGTTAAAATCACAACTCAATAATCATCATATATACAAATAGGGGAGGGGGGAGCATGAGTATGCACAATCACATTTTATTTTAAAATCACAACTCAATAATCATCATATATACAAATGGGGGAGGGGGGAGCATGAGTATGCACAATCACATTTTATTTTAAAATCACAACTCAATAATCATCATATATATAAACTGAGGGAAGCTTTGTGCTCGAAAAGACAAAAGAAAAAGAAGTGAGAATCGGTAAATAATGTGTGTGTGTGTGTGTGTGTGTGGAGGGGGGGTGGTTGTCTGTCGGTCTGTCTGTCTGTGTGTACGCAGGCGGTATGTCTCATTTAAAAATAAAAAAAAAGAAAGAAAAAGAGGGGACGTCAAATGTCTTTTTTTAAGAGAAGAAAAAGAGAAATCTGAAGTAGCCAAAAATGATTGGACGAGGACAGAAAATTTGGAATGAAAGGAGACGAAGAGTGGGTGGGTGGAGCTGGGTAGGTGGGAAGGGGAGGAGGGGGAGGGGGGGGGGGGCAAGCAGTTGGATTTGGAGCTCAACCATAAAAAAAAAGAAATACTCCAAAACAAAACAATATCTACCACCACCGCTACCATCACCACCACCACCACCACTAACAACAACAATAGACGACTGATCCATCACACGTGAAAAGGAAAGCAACAGGAAGTAAACGACAACAATAATAATAATGATAATACTGACAATAATAATAATAGTAATAATAATGATAATAATACTAATAACGATAATAATAATAATAATAATAATAATAATAATAATAATGAACACGAAGAGAAACAACACAGACATGCATTGAAATCATATCCATGAGTTACAGCGGGGAAGAAAAAAAAATTCACAGACAAAAAAAAAAAAAAGAAAAAAAAAAAAAAAAAAAAAAAAAAAAAAAAAAAAAAAGAACGAGAGCGACTGACTCACCCGGGGTGGAGATGAGCACTTGCCCGTAGCTCTTGCACTTGCCATAGGTGCAGATAGCCCACAGGCCGAAGTGCATCCCGCCTCGCCGTTCCGACGTGAACCAGTAGTTGGACGCGAACCCTGCTAGAAGGAGGACGATGGACAAGGCCGCTAGACCAAGGGCCACTTTGAACAACATGGGCGGGGCCATGACTGTTCTGGAGACTGGATCAACGGCAACCAAAAAAAAAAAAAAAAAAAAAAAGAAAAAAAAAATCAAAGCTCTCCAACACACAGGCTTGAATGAAAAGTGTGGAGACTTTTTTTTTCCTTCTTCTTTTTAACCCTCTTCTTTCTGTCTGTCCTGGGGTTTTTTTTTGTGTTTTGTGTGTGTGTGTGTGTGTTTTTTTATACAACTAATGTCAAAGTATGATCGGACAGTTTCAAGGTGTTTTTTTTTCCTCTCCAAACACGGGTGATGTTAGCGTTCTTGTGTCAGTACTTCAGACACTCTCCTTAAACTCGGGAGTATGTATATCTTCGCTGCTTCTTCGGCTTAAAATTCTGAAGAGACTTTAAAAAAAAAAAAGAAAAAAAGAAAAACCCTTGTCTACAAGACGAGCTCAGACTCAGTGGGAACGGAATTCTGAAGATGTGGAAGAGCACTGTAGAGCAAGGAAAGGAAGCGGTTGTGGTTGGTGGTGGTGGTGGTGGTGGTGGTGGTCTTGGTAGCAGAGGATGAACTTCAGGCGTACAGAGAAATTCCCTTGTGTCGTCTGACCCGACGGACGCGTCGCAAGGATGCTTTTATACCGTGAAGATCTGCTTCGCTCAGCGTCCTGGTGCGATCTGTGTGTGTGTGTGTGTGCGTGTGTGTGTGTGTGTGTGTGTGTGTGTGTGTGGTGTGTGTGTGTGTGTGTGTGTGTGTGTGTGTGTGTGTGTGTGTGTGTGAGAGAGCGAGAGAGAGAGAGAGAGAGAGAGAGAGAGAGAGAGAGAGAGAGTCTTGTCCGTGCTCTGGTTGGGCTGTTTGTTTTCCAGGACGTCTGACTCTTCGTGCATCTAGTCAGGCCCCCCTAGCCCCCCCTCCCCCCCCCTCTCCCTCCTCCCTTATTGTTCCATTGTTTTGTGAAGGGGCTCGGACTCTGGCTGTCCCGGAATTCAGAGAGTCCGGTTGTGCTGGAGACAGAGTGGATCAGATTCCTTGTCGTGCGAGTCGTATACAGTATGGAGCTACAGAGACGCATTTAGGGTGTGTCGTTTGCTGCCAATTGCGCCTTATTTTGGATGTGGGGTTTGATAGGCAGGGGATGTGGATAGTTGTAGGGTAAGGATAGATGGGGGTTGGGAGTGGAGAGTGAGGTGGGGTGGGAGTGGTGTGGTGTTCGTTCATTTTATGATTGTATGGCATGTTTGTGTCCAAACGGATATGATCTTGTGTGTGTGTGTGTGTGTGTGTGTGTGTGTGTGTGTGTGTGTGTGTGTGTGTGTGTGGATGTGTGTGTGTGTGTGTGTGTGTGTGTGTGTGTGTGTGTGTGTGTGTGTGTGTGTGTGTGTGTGTGTGTGTGTGTGTGTGTGTGTGTGTGTGTGTGTGTGGATGTGGATGTGTGTGCGTGTGTGTGTGTGTGTGTGTGTGTGTGTGTGTGTGTGTGTGTGTGTGTGTGTGTGTGTGTGGATGTGTGTGTGTGTGTGTGTGTGTGTGTGTGTGTGGATGTGTGTGTGTGTGTGTGTGTGTGTGGATGTGTGTGTGTGTGTGTGTGTGTGTGTGTGTGTGTAGATCTATATGTGTGTGTGTGTGTGTGTGTGTGTGTGCGTGCGCGCGCGCGCGCGCGCGCGTGCGTTTATGTGTGTGAGATCTGTTTATGTACTGATTTGTCACAAGTTTGTAATTGTAGCGATGATTTACATATTTATTCGTTTCTTTATTTACTAATTTTAAAAAAATCAGTTATGAATGAAATTAAATTACAATCTTCAGACCATCCATTCTATCCAGGTGACCACTTGCATATACAAATGCATATTTAAAGCGTATGAGAAAGTCCAGATGGGTGTCAAGAAAAACATGAAGGGGCGTGAGCAGCAGGAAAGGATACGGGGAAAATCGAAGAGAGGCTTAAAACACGGGAAAAGAGTATGAAAGC
>CM065717.1:53152106-53154606 GCA_033310375.1 Conus canariensis
TTTGTAAAGCAATCGTCAGTATTTTGCAGTAGGGGATTTTTCACAGTAATTTTTTTTTGTAGAGAAATGGTCAGTATTTTGCTGTAGGGGAATTTTCACAGTAAATTTCTTTGTAAAACGATGGCCAGGATTTTGCGATAGGGGAATTTTCACAGTAAATTTCTTGATAAAGCGATGGCTAGTATTTTGTACTTGCAAAATTTTTTTAGATCATTTCTTCATCCTGATAATATGTTTGTATCCCTTGTCATTGATCGATACAAACTGTGTCTTTTACATTGCCATCTTTTGAATTTAAAAATGATACATTTTTTTTTCAGTGTATCATTTTATTCAAATTTGTTTTTTTTCATCCATTGTTTGCTCGGTGTGTGTGTGTGTGTGTGTGTGTGTGTGTGTGTGTGTGTGTGTGGCGTGCGGCGTGCGTGCGTGCGTGCGTGCGTGCGTGCGTGCGTGCGTGCGTGCGTGCTGTGTGTGTGTGTGTGTGTTTTCCAGGCACATATGTTATGAGCAAGTGAAGGGAAGAGAGATTCGGTTTTGCTTATATGGAAGTGCGTATCCACAGCGTCTACTTTATCTCAGGAAACTGTGGACATCAGGGCAAAGATTTATCATGTGTATATATATAGATAAAAGAACATATAGACAGACAGACAGCCAGACGGACAGACAGAAAAACAGACAGACAGATAGATAAATGGATGGACATATATATATATATATATATATATATATATATAGATGGATGGATAGATAGATAGATAGATAGATAGTTTGATAATTAGATAGATAAAATGAAACATTGATTGATCAATTGACATAATACAACTCGTCGGTATGTGCAATGACTGACGTACTGCTCATTGGAAATGACCTTTTCAATACAGCTATGAGATGCACCAGTCAACATGTCTGGTGATTCTGTGCAACGAGCAACGCGTGGTTCCGCGAGCTGCTCTTTGCGCATCTCCTACTGCCGTACAAACGTTGGCATTGTTTTCACTGTTTTTCTGTATAGAAGTTTTTAATCATGTTATTTGACACTGCTGCAACCAAGCATCATTGCAAGCTTAAAACACTGCATTGTTACTATCAATGCGCTTAAAGAAGGGAGAAGTAATAGTACACTATATGAAACGTTAACTCGATAAAAGTTAAGTTAAAATAAAACAAAACAAAACAAGAGAGAGAGAGAGAGAGAGAGAGAGAGAGAGAGAGAGAGAGAGAGAGAGAGAGAGAGAATTCTCAACAGCCAACATTTCTCTTGAATGTGAAGGTGTTCAATTAAGACTTTCTGAGTGAATCAAAATTCAACATCTCTTTTAGAACCCTGAACAAACCTCCTCTTTTTAATCCCGAATAACAATCCTCTTACACCTTGTATAATTTCCCGTCAACGATCCCCTCTAACCTTCCTCGTATTTAGTTTAACCCCCTCCCCAACCCAACCACCTCTTTTTCAGCTTCTAACCAACCACTCCTTTTTCAGCTTGAGAAAGGCCCTTGCTTGATTCGAAGCTGATGCAGGAAACGGCCCTTGCCTTGAAATTTCTGAATGGTGATCACCTCTCTGTAAACCCTTGAGTTCCCTTGCCTTGAAATTTCTGAATGGTGATCACCTCTCTGTAAACCCTTGAGTTCCCTTGCCTTGAAATTTCTGAATGGTGATCACCTCTCTGTAAACCCTTGAGTTTCAACCATTGCCTTAAACTAAAGTATTTGAATGGTGATCACCTCTCTGTAAACCCTTGATAGTTCCCTTGCCTTGAAATTTTTGAATGGTTATCACCTCTCTGTAAACCCTTGAACAACGACTTCAAATTTCTGAATGGTGATTACCTCTCTGTAAACCCTTGAACAATGGTCTTCTTGCCTTGAAATTTCTGAATGGTGATCACTTCTCTGTAAACCCTTGAGTTCCCTTGCCTTGAAATTTCTGAATGGTGATTACCTCTCTGTAAACCCTTGAACAATGGTATTTTTGCCTTGAAATTTCTGAATGGTGATTACCTCTCTGTAAACCCTTGAACAATGGTTCCCTTCCTTCAAACCTGTTTAAAAACAAACATCCCTTCCCTAAAGCAACCCCTCTGTATAATGTTTCGTTTAAATCTCTGAATCACACTTTCTTCTACACTTGTTTCCCTTTAAACCTCTGAATAACACCCCCCCCCCCCACACACACACACCTCAATAACAACTCTCTGCCTTTAAACCTCTGAATAACAACATTCTCACTCGACTTTCTCCCTGTAAATCTCTGAATAACAACTTCTCCCCTTTACACCTCTCAGTAACAACTCCTTTCCCTTAACCTCTGAATAACAACTTTCTAAAGCAGCTTTCTCCCTGTAAATCTCTGAATAACAGTTCTCCCCTTTAGACCTCTCAATAACAACTCCCTTCCCTTAAAACTCTGAAGAACAAGTTTCTCCTCCTACATTTCAATTTTCTCCTTTAAAACCTCTGAACAACAGCTTCTACACCTCACCTCTCAACA
>CM065717.1:53159606-53167106 GCA_033310375.1 Conus canariensis
ACCGGTCGGGGCAGAAAAATCCTACAAGACTCTGAAGGGATTCGAACCCACGATCTCCCAGCCGGTAGCCTGCGACGCTAACCACTTCGCCACGGCGGCTGGTGTCACCAACAAGGTTGATAAGAAAGATATCATCATCAATCAGAATGACTGGAACTCCTCGTGACCCCTATTGAGGTGAAATCACCAATGATAGAGGACTGCACTTGCTAGAATTTGCCAGCAGTGATGACTTCGTTCTTGCCAGCGCTCTCGGTAAGCATAAAGCATCCCGACAATGAACAAGGCACTCCCCAAAACGGTCAGCATCACGGCTGGATAGACTATATTCTTATGGAGAAAAAAAAGAGATCGGAATAGTTCTGGTATTGACAGGGCTTAATCCGGGACCTGTCCACGAGCTGACCTGAATGATAATGACCACGACCCCTGTCATTCATGATGGACCTAAAGTACAACTGCAGAACAACAAGAGAGTGAAAAACGAATTCAGCCACAACAAACTGAACGATTCCGACGTCGCTGAGCAGTTTCAAGACGGACATAGGAGGATATTTCGCTCCACTTCTGCTGCTGGAACAAGACCTTGAAGCCCTCACAAACAATGTCAGTCACGTTGTTTTTCATCCTTCGATTTCGAAGATGACCATGACTTCAATCTCAGATGGAAGATCGCTGAGTGTGGGTCCGCAGGTGGCTGGTGAGGCCGATCCGGGCCCGGAAGGAACGCCCACATGTGGGACACATGTGGGTGGGTGCTACAGTGGAGGTGGAGGTAGCTCTGGCCTTGCGCGCGGCTCGCTTTCTCTCAGCTTCTGCTGTGCGTCTCTTCTCTGATGTACATGCACCCTTTGTGAGGCTGCTTCGCCAGGCTGGGCGATCCAGGGCAAGCGACTCCCAGGTGTTGAGGCCGATGTTCAGGCCTTTGAGGGACACTTTGAGGCAGTCCTTGAAACGTTTTCTCCCCCCCCCCCCCCCCCCCCAAACTTCGCGCTTGCCCTGACTCAGTTCTCCGTATTCATGTGATGACTGACAGAACGACAGAGGTCCTAGGAATAAGTCAATGGAACTCGCCAAACCATGGATCACAGACAGTGTCTTCGAGACGTGTGACGCTTTAGAAGGAAAGTAAGTCTGCACACACAAAAAAAAGAGCGAAGAAGGTAACTAACTGTTAGCGCGCGCTTCCACAAGAAGATCAGTCCAGAAATGAGAAATGCTAAAACACAGCGCTTCCACAAGAAGATCAGTCCAGAAATGAGAAATGCTAAAGCACAGCGCTTCAACAAGATGATCAGCCAAGAAATGAAGAATGCTATAAAAAAAATAAAAGAAAGAAAGAAAAGAAAGGGAAAGAGAAAAAAAAAAAGCTGGATTGACCAACAATATGATAGCAGTGAGGAAAAAACCCTAGACAATGTTGTTACGAAGAAAGCTTTTTAAGATTGTGAAAAAGAAAAAAAACTTGACGCAACAGAAGCAAGGTAACATCGGCACGAGTAAGGACAAAGATAGCACCTGCCTCACAGAGGAAGAAGAGGAAAACGTCCTAAAGAAAAAAAAAAAAAAAGGTGGACTGAATTTTGCTCTGAACTCCACAACCAACAGAGGAAAGTCAACCCAAGCGTGTCCACTGTAAACGATTGAACTCCAGCGAGCTCAAATCTGTAACAAGACTTGATCAGAGTAAAGTTAGCACCCTTGAGGACGAAATAGGCAACTGTTTCACCCACAAAGATAGAATTATTAGCCTAATCTGCAAATGAACACGTTTCCTAATCTGAAGACAATTTTTTTTTCTGTGATATACTCACCCTGTCAATCCAAACATTCAATAAAGCGAACATTCAGCTATAATTACGTTAACCAGTAAATATATCAATCAATTGATAGATAAATGAATGAACGAATGCTTAACTGTCTGAATGAACGATAGCCTTGTACATCATTTTTATCGGCCGTAACGTAATATCTCAGACAAATCAAAACACAAACTATTGGAGTAGTAGTTGTAGCAGTAATTGTAGTAGCAGCAGTAGCAACAGCAGCAGCAGTAGTAGTATTAGTGGTTGTTGTTGTTGTTGTTGTTGTTGCTGTTGTTGTTATTGTTGTTGTTATTATTCTTATTGTCATATTGATCATAACAATTAAAACAACAACAACCTGTTATTGTAGTTGTTATTATTATTATTATTATTGTCAATTGATAATAACAATAAAAACAATAACAACCACAACAAAAACAAAAATAATCATAGCGGTTGCAGTAGTCGTAGTAGTTGTAATCATAATAATACCGACATTAGTTACACGTTATAGTTGTTAGTATTGGTCAATAGACACCGTTTTTGACCTCTTGCGACCATTCCCGCACTGTTTATACTCTCTCTCTTTCTCTCTCTCTCTCTCTCTCTTACACACACACACCCACCCACCATTCATCCCACACACGTACGCACACACACACGCACGCACGCACACACGCGCACACACACACACGCACACACGCGCACACGCACGCAGGCACACACACGCGCGCACACTCATCTCCTCCCCCCCCCCCCCCACATCCTCCTAACTACCCACCCTCCCTCTCCCGTACTTTGCCTTCTTGCTCAATGACCGTCTTCTCTTCCTATTACTTTCACCTACCGTCTCCCACACTCCCACCCTCCCCCCCCCCTTCTCCCCACTCCTCCCCACACCTGTTCCTTTGACACCACCACCCCCACCCCCACCCCACCCGCCGCCTGTCCCACCCCTACTCGTCCCCCCTTCTCTCTATTCCCACTCGTATCATACTGTTTATCCTGGCGATAATTGCGGCCTTCAAAAGAACCTCGTCAGAAAGACAATCCGTTCGTCAGCCTCCCTCCCCGCCCTCCTCCCCCCCCTCCCTCGGGGGAAGGGAAGGTTTGGGGTGGGTGTGTAGGGGGGGTGGGGGGTGGGAGTAGAGAGAAAAAGGGGGAGGGAGGGAGGGGGAGGGAGGGAGGGAGGAGGGACAAATCAACCCACGACAAGCCGTTAATCCACCTCGATAATCCCAGGCTCGCCCACACACACACACACACACACACGCACGCACGCACGCACGCACGCACGCACGCAAGCACGCACTCACACACACACACACACACACACACACACACACACACACACACACACACACACACACACTATTTTGACACCCTGTCCTCATCCACCCACGCCTCACACCCCTCCCACCCCCACCCCACCCCATCCCCCACCCCCACCCCTCCCGTCCTCCTCCAATCTCCACACCACTCCCCTTTCCCTGGTATCCATGCCACTCCCTCCCTTCGCCTCAAAACAACGAGACGGAGGAATGTTTTCGTCCTCCAAGGTCTACGACAAAGCAGGTACCGAATACGCCATTGAAAATTGTCCTGCTGATTGCCTGAGGGATTTGTTTTCACAGGGGGGGGGGGGGGGGGGGAGTACAAAACATGCCCACGGATCAATAGATTGCTCAATCGACCAACCATCGTAACCAATCAATCAAACAATCGGTCAGCTGACCAGTCGATCACTCAGTCCAATGTATCGTTTGACCGATCAACCCATGCGATCGATCGTCATTTTTTGATCAAATTATTCGAACAGTCGGTGGTGGTCATTCGACCAATCAGTCGATCATTCATTCAACCAATCAAGTTATCTGATCAGTCATTCTTCTTCTTCTTCTTCTTCTTCTTCTGCGTACGCAAGCTGATACTCCTGCAGACACTCCAAATATGGACAGCAAGTATTAATCCCATCTACCCAACAAAGGGAGTGGAGTTTTGTGTGCATGACCGTTTTTTTTTATCCCGCTATTAAGACAGCCATACTCCATCTTCGGGGAAGGTGCATGCTATGTGTAACGTGTCATCCATACCAACAGCCAAACTGGCCTTCTCTTCCGAAAGTTGGTGATGGGATTTTACGTGTGTGCAAGATGTTATGCGTGCGTTCACACATGGAACCTCGGTTTATAGTCTCATTTGAAGGACTGTATGGAAATGGAGTCAGAACCAATGTTAACTCCGAGGGAAAAATCCCCCCTGTACCGAAACGGCCCGGCGGAGATTCGCACCCGCAACCCTTGGATTACGAGTCCGGCACTCTACCAACTGAGCTATTCCGGCTCCCTGATCAATCACTCGATCATTCATGACATCTGCCATGTGACGATCAATCAGCTCATCAGTCATCCCACCGATCAGTCAGTCATTCGGCCATTTCATCAGTCACAGATGTGACAAACAGAAAGAGATGATGAGCAATGAACACACAAACACCTTGATGACGTGTGGGGACTGAAAGAATCACGTGACTCTTGATTGTCGTCACAGCAGTGAGATCAAACGACCGCGACCCCCGTTTCCCGCAGGCTCTCTCTCTCTCTCTCTCTCTCTCTCTCTCTCTCTCTCCTCTCTCTCTCATTTCTTCGGCCGGTCTCTCTGTTTGTCTCTATCTCTGGTTTTTTTTTTCTGTCTCTGTCCCAGTGTGTCTGTGTGTCTATGTGTCTGTCTGTCCTCCACACACACAACACAACACACACACACTACACACACACACACACACACACACACACACAACATAAGCATACACATTGACACAGATATACACAGACACACATGGACACACAGACACAGACACAGACACAGACACCTCTCCCCTCTCTCTCTCTCTCTGTCTCTCACACACACACACACACACAACACACACAACACACCCGCGCGCGCGCGCGCGCGAGAGAGAGAGAGAGAGAGAGAGAGAGAGAGAGAGAGAGAGAGAGAGAGAGAGAGTTTGTGTGTGTGTGTGTGCGCTCCGCGCGCACACACACACACACACACACACGCACCCACATCTCTCACACACGCGCGCGCACACACATATGTAATAATATAATAATAAGAAAGATATATAATAGAGAGAGAGAGAGAGAGAGAGAGAGAGAGAGAGAGAGAGAGAGAGAGAATACAAAAATAAAAGCAGGCACACCAACCACGCACTCTTCTTGCACTCACCAGTGTGCAATGTGAAACAAGACAATACAGTTGTTCTGATTTTGACGAAGCCCAAATAAAAGGCAAAAGCTTAAAAAAAAACACAAAGAGTGTGTGGTTGGTGTGCCTGCTTTTATTTTTGTATTCTGTGACTGGCCAGTTTCTGGATCAGCAGTGCACTCACACATCACTGAGTGGTGTGCAGCATATTGTAGGGTTTTATCTTCATTATATATATATATATATATATATATATATATATATATATATATGTGTGTGTGTGTGTGTGTGTGTGTGTGTGTGTGTGTGTGTGTGTGTGTGTGTGTGTGTGTGACGGCCAGTGATGACCATAGTCCACCGTTAGCAACACACTGGGCGCAGAACTGACAGTGAAGACGATTCTGAACTCGAAGAGATCGGAGAGGAGGAAGTGGGTGGGTGGGGGGAGTGGGAGTCAGGGGGTGGGGGGAGGATGGTGAGGATGTGGCGGAAGACGGTTCATTGGAGATGAGGTGGGGTGGGGGGGGTCTGTGTTGGGGTGAGGTGGGGTGGGGGGGATATGGACAGAAAAAATGGCAAAATATATTATTATGATCATTATCATCATTATTATGAATACTTACATAGCGCCTGTCCTCGGCTAGAGACCAAGCTCTGAGCGCTTTACAATCTACACTCTCGTTTACACAACGGGCTGCCTACCTGGGCAGAGCCGACTGAAGAGCTGCCAGCTGGCGCTTCATTCAGCCGTTTCCCGTGTCATCCAGTCAATATCGTTCAGGTGGGACATCTCCTAACAAGATTGGCATGGAGTCAGCTGTGCAGAACAGTGTTTATGTTTGACATCATGTGGGCGCCAACACACAGCATAGCAACATGTTCTATAGTGGGTGGTGTAGTATCAGCGATGTGATGAGAACATGTGCAAGGTGTAGTGGGTGCTACACCAGTGATGTGGAGGACAACTATGTACAAATAGCCATTTACAAGGGGCGAAAGCCTTTCTTTGAATACATCATTCGCTTTCTCTCTCTCTCTCTCTCTCTCTCTCTCTCTCTCTCTCTCTCTCTCTCTCTCTCTCTCTCTCTCTCTCTCTGGGTTTGTCTATCTATCTATTGTGTGCGTATGTGTGTGTGTGTGTGTGTGTGTGTGTGTGTGTGTGTGTGTGTGTGTGTGTGTGTGTGTGTGTGTGTGTGTGTGTCGCTATCCATCCATCCATCCAATTATCTTTTCTATCTTTTCAATTACCTGTCCACCCATCTGTCTACATAATTCCTCTCTCTCTCTCTCTCTCTTCTCTCTCTCTCTCTCTTCCCTCTGTCTCTGTCTCTCCCTCTCTCTTTCTCTCTCTCTGTCTCTCCCTCTCTTTCCCTCTCCTCTCTCTCTCCCTCTCTCTCCCTCCCTCTCTCCCTCCTCTCTCTCTTTCCCTTCTCTCTCTGTCTCTCCCTTTCTCTCTATCTCCCTCTCTCTGCCTCCCTCTCTCTCCCTCTTTCCCCCCCCCCCTCTCTCTTCTCCCCTTGTCTCTCTCTCTCCTCTCTCTCTCTCACTCTCCCTCTCTCTCTCCCCCCTCTCTCTCCCTCTCTCTCCCTCATCCTCTATCTCTCCCCCCCTCTCTCTCTCTCTCTCTCTCTCTCTCTCTCTCTCTGTCTCTCTCACTCTCTCTTTCTCTCTGTGACCTCACCTTGTGGTGGTGAACGCCAGCAACCAGCAGACACGCAGTCAGCCGAGGACAGCTTGACTAATGGATCGGTGCGCTATCAATTCATTGGACAGCGATCGATTCCAGCCGTTTGGTCGCCCGGTAATTATCCTCCGTGCGTCGACCCATATCCTCCATCCCACCCCCCACCCCCACCCCACCCCCATCCATCCCCCGTCCATACCTGCCCACTATCCCACCCCCCACCCCCCTCCTCTCCCGCCCCCTTTGCTCCACTTTCTCCGTCCTCTCTCTCTCTCTCTCTCTCTTCTCTCTCTCTCTCTCTCTCTCTCATTCTAACCGGTGGAAACAAGCGACATCAAGCGAAGCGATGGTAGCGGAATTGAAAGACAAGAGGCAGAGGAGACGATTGACCGGGGGAAAGGAAGGAAGGAAGGAAGGAAGGTGGGAGGAGGTTAGAGGAAGGGAGAGAGGAGGGGGTTGAGTGCAGAACACAGGAGGGAGTGGGGATGGATGGATGATATGCCAAGTAAAAAATAAAAATAAAGAAACAAAAACAAACAAACAAACAAGCAAAAAACAAACAGCAACAACAACAGGAAAAAAAGAAAAAAGAATCTGCCGCTGTTGTTCAGTGCAGGGGAATCTGGCAGTTGGCAGGCTGGGAGTTTATTATAGGTCTGAGGCTGACCACAGCCATTTCTTTGTGGGATTTAGGTTTTCCTGGCAATTCCAAACGAAGAGCGGAGTGTGTATGCTATAGGCTTGGACTGGAAGACTGAAACTACGCAGCCACGAGATGTGTTCCTGACAGTCTTGCTCACGAAG
>CM065717.1:53184606-53189606 GCA_033310375.1 Conus canariensis
ACTGTTATCCCTCCATGGGAATTACAAAAAGGACATTTTGACATTAATTATACCAATGCAAAGAAAAATGAGAATATAAATTTTATTGGCACAGTTGCGAATGAGCATTTATTTCTCAATTATCCAAATCATCTCAAAGTTTATACCGATGGTTCAGTTCTAGAAAATCACGAAGCTGGTGCTGCTTTCACTATCCCCCACTTAAAGGTCAAAAGAGGTTTTTATATTGGAAAGCACAGATCTATATTTACAGCTGAATTAACTGCTATTCTTATGGCTTTGCGTTATTTGCTTGATTTTCCGAAAACTGTGACTCAGATTCTTTTTTGTGTCGATTCAAAATCAGTGTTGTATGCCTTAAGCAATTCAAATTCTAGTGTGAGACAAGATTTGATTTTTGAGATTAATCATTTGGTGCATTTCCTTATTCTAAGAGGTAGTAATCTTACCTTTCTTTGGGTGCCTTCACACAGTGGAATACATTTCAATGAATCCGTAGACAAACTAGCTAAAAACTCTGCAGATTATACAAATGAAGCATATAATTTGAAAATCCCTTTATCTCTGAAAGAAGGGTATAGCCTACTGCAGAATGCTTGCTGGAAGCATTTTAGAAAGAAACAAGAAGATGTTGGCCACTCATTACCTGCTGACCACCAAACGAGTTTTGAAGATGTTTTTATATCTAAGTATGGTCAATTGTCTAACTTAAGGCTTTTAACTTCCCTTGCCTATAGATTCAAACTTAATGCTTTTAAGACGAAATTCACTTCCAACATCACATGTGTTTGTGGTGGGAAAATTTCTAATGAACATATACTTTTCCACTGTAGAAAAATGAAAACATATCTGCCTACTTTTTCGGAAAAGTCCCTGAAGGAGGTTTTAATAAAACCCCTTTTGATTTGTGACATTGTTTTAGGACTTGTTCAGAGTACCATTTTTAGATTCCTTTAATAATTCTATTTTCACGTGTAAATGTTATTATCCTGTTACCTTTAGCGTTCATTTGATTTTTAAAAATGTTATTCTAGTTATGTTGTAGGTTGCAATTTTTATTCATGTTAACATTTTTTCTTCCGATTCTCATTCTGATCCTCCTTTTTCTCTTTTTTCCGTTTTCCATTTATACTTCTTCATCTTTTTCTATCTCCCTGTTTCTCTATCTCTTTATCTCCTTCAGCTGCCTGTCTACCCACCCCTTCTCCCCTCCCTTCCCCCTTTTCTACCTTGTTCATTTTTTTTTTTTTTTTTCGTTGTCTAAAATCACTGACGTGTATAGACATTAAATTGAAGAACACACACACACACACACACACACACACACGCGCGCGCGCGCGCGCGCGCGCGCGCACAGAAAGAGAAAGAAAGAGATTCCGATTCCGATTGAAATGATTTATTCATTTAAGGCCATTGCTCCACATAAAAAAGAGCGATAACAACATTACAGACAAACTATAAATATGAGCGATAACAACATTACAGACAAACTATAAATATGAGCGATAACAATATTACAGACAAACTATAAATATGAGCGATAACAACATTACAGACAAACTATAAATATGAGCGATAACAATATTACAGACAAACTATAAATATGAGCGATAACAATATTACAGACAAACTATAAATATGAGCGATAACAATATTACAGACAAACTATAAATATGAGCGATAACAATATTACAGACAAACTATAAATATGAGCGATAACAATATTACAGACAAACTATAAATATGAGCGATAACAACATTACAGACAAACTATAAATATGAGCGATAACAATATTACAGACAAACTATAAATATGAGCGATAACACTTTTACAGACAAACTATAAATATGAGCGATAACAATGTTACAGACAAACTATAAATATGAGCGATAACAACATTACAGACAAACTATAAATATGAGCGATAACAATATTACAGACAAACTATAAATATGAGCGATAACAACATTACAGACAAACTATAAATATGAGCGATAACAACATTACAGACAAACTATAAATATGAGCGATAACAATATTACAGACAAACTATAAATATGAGCGATAACAACATTACAGACAAACTATAAATATGAGCGATAACAATATTACAGACAAACTATAAATATGAGCGATAACAATATTACAGACAAACTATAAATATGAGCGATAACAACATTACAGACAAACTATTATATAGGCAGCAATATCACCAATCCTTACAATTACAACATACAAACAATTATGATAGCAATGTTTCCCCTAACTGGAAAGCGTTACACATACAAAGAACTAAACTGCGAATCACACCCCCTTTTTCTGCTGACATTAGTAAACAAAAAGGAAACATACACGACTGATTATAGAACTTCCTTGGTATCTGCTGCAAAAGGGTGGTTTACGAAAACATATGCACTGCAAAACAAAATTGACTTCATCTTCAACTGATACTTTACAAAGGGGACAGAGCTATTCCTCGTAAGAGGAGAGAGAGAGAGAGAGAGAGGAGGAGAGAGAGAGAGAGAGAGAGAGAGAGACAGACAGACAGACAGACAGACAGACAGACAGACAGACAGACAGACAGACAGAGACAGAGAGACGGAGCAGAGAGACAGACAGACAGACAGGCGGATGGACAGAGAAGAGAGGGGAGAGAGAGAGAGAGAGAGAGAGACGACAGACTGACAGACAGACAGACAGACAGACAGACAGACAAACACAGGCATACGTGCCGAGACTGATACTGGCCTCACTGAATTAAACATTGATGGCTCCTCCGATCTCTGCCTCGCTCTCCCCGCGCAACGAGGCTCCTTCATAACAACACCCTCAAACATGATTTTGTTCGGTCATGTCCCTAACAGTGTCATTATCCTTAATAACGAAAAAAAAAAAAAGGCTTCCACCAGCTGCCCGTAGTGCAGTGGTTTGTGTTGCTTGCCGACTTGTTGTCAGATTATGACTAGTCGCACTGTTACTGCTTTCAACAATGAATTTTTTTTTTTTTATTACAACCCTGAATTTTAAGGCGAATTTTGTTTTTCTGAGACTTGGCCTACAGTTAAGGAAGAACCATGCCTGCTGCTAGGATGGAGTTGGGAGCAGAGGTGTGACTGTTTGTACCCAGTATTTGCTGCCTGGATGTTGAATAGAGCTAGGCAAACGTACTGGCCAGGCGAACCATCTGAAAATGAGAACCAGAATGGGTGGGTGTCATTGTGGATTGTCACCTCATACTCTTGTTCTGGTGAGGAATCTTTGCTTCAGTGTGGTGTGACTTTGAATAGAACCACTTGTTTTCGTTATTCATAAATGAGTTGATTTTTGTAGTGATCGGAAATAATGGGAAGCATAGGGTTTGTTTGTTTGTTTGTTTTTAACCCAAGATTGTATTGAATCGTTTATCTTACTGCTGGGCAGATGATTATAGTTGTGATTTGCTGAAACTCTTTATTGGTCTACAGACACGACTAGATAGTTTGTGTCAGACGACATCTTTATTTAAATGTGAACGTAAATCAAACTAATGTAGTGATATACAAAAGGATGGCTGCTTGGCACCAAGAGATATGGGCTTACAATGGGGATGTGTTATGTGTTATTACTGTGTAATCATCTAGGAATTTATTTCTCCACAAGACTGAGTTCTGAAGCAGCGTCTACGGATTTCATGAAAAGAGCTAAAATATGCTTTATTATGTATTTCATAGAGCGTGAGTTGAAATGCTATTCTTTTAGTTTGTATTCGGAGCCGGAATAGCTCAGCTGGTAGAGCACCGGACTCGTAATCTTGGTGATTCTGGGGTTGCGGGTTCGAATCTCCACCGGGCCGTATCGGTACAGGGGGGGTTTTCCCTGGGAGTTAACATTGGTTCTGACTCCATTTCCCATACAGTCCTTCGTATGAGACTATAGACCGAGGTTCCGTGTGTGAACGCACGCATAACATCTTACACACACGTAAAACCCCATCACCAACTTTAAGAAGAGAAGGCCAGTTTGGCCGTTGGTATGGATGACACGTTACACATAGCATGCACCCTGAATGAGAAATGGAAAGAATGAAGGAAGTAAGGAAACGGAGTGAACGATATTGACTGAATGACACGGGAAACGACTGAATGAAGCGCCGGCAGGTAGCTCTTCAGTCGGCTCTACCATGGTAGGCAGTCCGTTGTGTACACGAGAGTGTGGATTGTCAGCGCCTAGAACCTTTGGCAAGGCGCAATATAATTGCTATGTTATTATTACTATTCAAAGCTATTTTACACGTAAATTCAATCAATGGTTCAGTATGTGATTTAGTTTGGGTGCCTTTAATAATTCTGCTCGTCTATCTGAAAAGGTACATTAATTTTCACTTGAAAAATTATTGGAGTTGAAATGAGAACACCAAATTATTCAGTGTATGGGGAAACGAATTAATGTCCAAAAGTAATAAAATTTTGTTGTTAAATGTGTTCTATTTTGACTCAGACTTATACCAATGGAAAGAGTCAAGACACCACGCAAAGCCTATAGCACGACTGCTTGGTTTAGATTCATATGATGAAAGATGCTGAGCTTCAAATATTCGTTGTAACTTATGTAATTTGGATATGGTTATTTCTGGACAAACCAATGCGTAGAAGAAAAGACGAATAGAAAAGTAAGAAAAGTCGGTGTTTTTTGTGTGCATTATTTTAGAAAAAGATTAATTTTACGTAGACAGCAAGATGGGAATTTTCATAAAAAGAACAGCGATAGATTTACTTTGTACAGATTTTTTTTATACTGTACCTGATACAAAAACAAATCTCTGCTACATTTTATACAGACGTACGAAAATCATGATTGTAATGAAAATTATGTGACAGAGATTGTTCGGCATTACCACCGCTGTCGATGATACAACAAAAACGATGTAATAATTATGCCCATTGTATAATAACGGTAAAGAAGATGGGTTTCATTTTGTTTTATGTTGTCCAGCATGACTTGGTTTAAGACAAAAAGATCT
>CM065717.1:53197106-53202106 GCA_033310375.1 Conus canariensis
TAATGCAGACCATAAATGATATTTCTAATACAGCAGTACAGAAGCAGCTAAGGAGCAGATAAGTCTTGGTCAGAAGACAAACCAATCTAATCCAGTTTAAAAGTCACAAGACGCGCATATCCATAACAACGGAACTTTCTATGTAAGGTTTAACAGACGAGTGGCTCATAAAATATCTTTTATAATATAAAGGGTTTAGATCGAAATGTTTAGCTCCAAAATTCAGTTTTCGCTTCTTTTTAATCTGTTTTACTCTGTGCATTTTTTTTTTAACACACTGGCTTTCAGATATTTTGATTTGCGCACAGAATGAATTCATATCTCAGGATGTTGTTATGATTGGAAAAACTCATGGCGACACATAGTAAAAAAAAAAAAATGATACTGTATCTAAACCGCAGCCCTTCAAGGCATTTTTCTGAAGTGAGTGGGGAGATTTCAGAAAAGCTGAATCGAAAACGGGGCCGTTTGAATTTTTATTTTTCATCTTTTTTGTTTGTTTGTTTGTTTAAGCTAATTTATTAATATGTTTGACAGGACACAGAATTTGCCAGTCTGTATCGGCTTTCCCGCGGTTGGTGTTAAATGAATTAGGGCCGCTTTTACCTGGTGGTAGAACGACTTCTGCGGTTGACCGGGCCATAAACATGAGATGAAGTGAAGTCAGTGCGCATGAACAGACTTTTAACACGCGCATAGGACAACGTGCAGGCCTTTCACACTCTGCATCTGAAGAACGGCTGATGTGAGTGAAGTTCTCACACACACACACACACACACACACACACAACACACACACAACACACACACACACACACACACACACACACACACACACACACACACACACATACACACACACAGAAGAATAAGAAGAACAGCAAAAAAAAAAAAAAAAAAGAGGCCATGCAGTCCCCCAAGTTGTCCGAGGACCACCACCTCAAGTTCGTGGACTACGTCCGCAACTACAACTGGCAGATGCTGGCCAAGCTCCTCAAAGACGCCGGCCCCACCCGCGCCGAACAGCTGGTGACGTCACTGGTGGAGGAGGACAAGAAGGCGACGGCTCTGATCCTGTGTGCCCGCTCCATTCCCACCACTACCACCACCACCAACAGCCTCCTGCCCCCGGGGGAGGGGGAGTGGTGAGTGGCGGGGTGCTGGAGACCAGCCAGTTGCTGGTGAAGTACGGGGCGGATTTGAACCACCAGGACAGCGGGGGCCGCAGCGCCCTGCACTGGGCGGTGACCACCCACAAGATCCAGCTGGCGGCGCTGCTGTTGTCGCTGGGCGCTGACGTCAGCACGTCCGACAACCACGGCTACACGGCCCTGCACAGCGCCATCTGTGCCGGCAACGAACCGGCGGTGGCCTTGCTGCTGCAGCATGACAGACAGGTGAGGAGGGGGAGGGGAGGGGTAGTATACTGTCTGTTTTCTGCTGTATTGTATGACCCTATTGCTGCAGTATGACAGGGGGTGAGGGGGGGGGAGGGGTAGTATACTGTCTGTTTTCTACTGTATTGTATGACCCTATTGCTGCAGTATGACAGGGGGGTGACGGGGGGGGGGGGGGGGTATACTATCTGTTTTCTACTGTATTGTATGACCCTATTGCTGCAGTATGACAGGGGGGTGACTGGGGGGGGGGGTATACTGTCTGTTTTCTACTGTATTGTATGACCCTATTGCTGCAGCATGACAGACAGGTGAGGGGGGGGGGGTGTATACTGTCTGGTTTTTTTTTTACTGTATTGTATGACCCTATTGCTGCAGCATGACAGACAGGTGAGGGGGGGAGGGGGTGTATACTGTCTGTTTTTTTACTGTATTGTATGACCCTATTGCTGCAGTATGACAGACAGGTGAGGGGGGGGGGGGCTATACTGTCTGTTTCTACTGTATTGTACCCTATTGCTGCAGTATGACAGAGATGTGAGGGGGGGGGGGGCTATACTGTCTGTTTCTACTGTGTTGTATGACCTATTGCTGCAGTATGACAGAGAGGTGAGGGGGGGGGGAGGGGGCTATACTGTCTGTTTTCTGCTGTATTGTATGACCCTATTGCTGCAGTATGACAGACGGTGAGGGGGAGGGGGGCTATACTGTCTGTTTTCTACTGTATTGTATGACCCTATTGCTGCAGTATGACAGAAGGTGAGGGGGGGGGGGCTATACTGTTGTTTTCTACTGTATTGTATGACCCTATTGCTGCAGATGACAGACAGGTGAGGGGGGGGGGGAGGGGCTATACTGTCTGTTTTCTACTGTATTGTATGACCCTATTGCTGCAGTATGACAGACAGGTGAGGGGGGAGGGGGCTATACTGTCTGTTTTCTACTGTATTGTATGACCCTATTGCTGCAGTATGACAGACAGGTGAGGGGGGGGGGGGCTATACTGTCTGTTTTCTACTGTATTGTATGACCCTATTGCTGCAGCATGACAGACAGGTGAGGGGGGGGGGGCTATACTGTCTGTTTTCTACTGTATTGTATGACCCTATTGCTGCAGTATGACAGAGAGGTGAGGGGGGGGGGGGGGCTATACTGTCTGTTTTTCTACTGTATTGTATGACCCTATTGCTGCAGTATGACAGACAGGTGAGGGGGGGGGAGGAGGGCTATACTGTCTGTTTTCTGCTGTATTGTATGACCCTATTGCTGCAGTATGACAGAGAGGTGAGGGGGGGAGGGGGATATACTGTCTGTTTTTTGTATGTATGACCCTATGTGCAGTATGAAGACAGGTGAAGGGGGGGGGCTATACTGTCTGTTTTCTACTGTATTGTATGACCCTATTTGCTTGCAGTGATGACAGACGAGGTTAGGAGGGGGGGGGGTGTATACTGTCTGTTTTCTACTGTATTGTATGACCCTATTGCTGCAGTATGACAGACAGGTGAAGGGGGGGGGGGGCTATACTGTCTGTTTTCTACTGTATTGTATGACCCTATTGCTGCAGTATGACAGACAGGTGAAGGGGGGAGGGGGGCTATACTGTCTGTTTTCTACTGTATTGTATGACCCTATTGCTGCAGTATGACAGACAGGTGAGGGGGGGGAGGGGGGCTATACTGTCTGTTTTCTACTGTATTGTATGACCCTATTGTTGCAGTATGACAGACAGGTGAGGGGGAGGGGGGTATACTGTCTGTTTTCTACTGTATTGTATGACCCTATTGCAGTAGCTTGATAGACAGGTGAGGAGGGGGGCGTATACTGTCTGTTTTCTACTGTATTGTATGACCCTATTGCTGCAGTATGACAGACAGGTGAAGGGGGGGGGGGAGTGTACTGTACATTTTGTGCTGTATTGTATGGCCCTATTGCTGCAGCATGATAGACAGGCGAGGTGCTGTGTACCTTATGTCTTGTGCTGTTTTGTATGGTCCTCTTCCAGTAGCATGATAGACAGGTAAGGTGGGTGTACCTAATGTTTTGTGCTGTATTGTATGGCCCTATTGCATAGCATGATAGGTGAAGTGGTGTGTACCTTATGTTTTCTACTGTGTTGTATGGCCCTATTGCATAGCATGATAGGTGAAGTGGTGTGTACCTTATGTTTTCTACTGTGTTGTATGGCCCTATTGCCGCAGCATGATAGACAGGTGAAGTGGTGTGTACCTTATGTTTTCTACTGTATTGTGTGGCCCTATTGCTGCAGCATGATAGACAGGTGAGGTGGGTGTACCTTATGTTTTGTGCTGCATTGTACTGGACTGTATGGTTCTACTGCTGCAGTATGACGGACAGGTGAGGGGGGGGGGGTGTACCGTACGTTTTGTGCTGTATTGTATGGCCCTATTGCAGGTGAGGTGGTGTGTACCTTATGTTTAGTGCTGTATTTTATGGTCCTATTGCAACTGCATGATAGACAGGTGAGGTGGTGTGTACCTTACGTGTTCTGCTGCATCGTAATGTATTGTATGGTCCTATTGCAGTAGGATGATAGTCAGGTGAGATGCTATGTACTTTATGTTTTCTGCTGCAATGTATGTATGGTCCTATTACAGTAGCATGACAGGTGAGGTGGTGTATTTGTAACTGAACAATGTTTAAAGCATTGTATTCTCCATTTGATTGTGTGACGAACGATAGCAAGGGGCAAATGGTCCCCGCCGTGACATTACATTACCTGAAATGAACAATCACCCAACCTCCTACATTACTGAAAAGCTGAAGACCATACTCGGTCATGTATCAAGCAAGAGAGTATTTCATCCACAAACAGGGCTTATCCAAGCACCATGCTTGAATTTCATGAACTGAGATGAATCAACAGAAATCTTCTCAAAGATGTACACAGCAAACTACAGTATTGAACGCGCGTTCAGATACAACAAATTATAAAGAATTAGCGTTGAGCGCACGCTCAGGTACAAAAAATTACAAAGAATTAGCATTGAACGCACGTTCAGATACAGCAAATTACAAAGAGTTAGCATTGAACGCACGTTCAGATACAGCAAATTACAGAGTTAGCATTGAACGCACGTTCAGATACAGCAAATTACAAAGAGTTAGCGCTGAACGCACGTTCAGATACAGCAAATTAGACAGAATTAGCATTGAACGCACGTTCAGATACAGCAAATTAGACAGAATTAGCATTGAACGCACGTTCACATCAGGAAGAAAATGATGACGTGAAGCTGAATATTTTGGGCATTCAGACACAAAATGGATTTCATCACCTACTTCATTAATTCTGCGATCCCTGCATATTCTGTCTTCTCCCAGAAACTTCAATGCTTACCGTTGCATTGTGATGTATTGTGATGTATTTGAAAAAAATTATTGATAAAGCTCCGCCCAAAAACGTTAACAAACGAAACACAAGACAAAACACGACGCGTTTCGGCCTCTTAGATCGTCTTCAGGCAAGAACCACGACACTCAGGACAACGAAAATGAACGAACAATCACCTATCTTTATCCAATTCGGCGCAAGAAGGGCGTTGACATGGATGAAGATAAGTGATTGCTCGTTCATTTTCC
>CM065717.1:53229606-53234606 GCA_033310375.1 Conus canariensis
GCACTAGGCAACGTGCTGCAGCATTATGTTCCGTTCACAACGAGCCACACAGCGCTAGGCGGCACAGACTGAGTGCACAGCCATGCACAAAACCATTTTTCTTTCGTATTCAAATTTGTAATATTATGGATAAAGCTCCGCCGAAAAAATACGTTGACAAACGAATCACAAGACAAAACACAACGCGTTTCGACCTCTTAGGTCTTCTTCAGGTAAGACACACAACATTCGGGACAACGAAAATGAACGAGCAATCACTTGTCTTCATCCAGTTCGGCGCAAGATGGGCGTTGAAAATGAACGAGCAGTCACTTATCTTCATCCATTCAACGCTCTTCTCAGAGGTCGAAACGCGTTGTGTTTTGTCTTGTGATTCGTTTGTGTACGTTTTTCGGCGGAGCTTTATCAAAATCTTTTTCAAATTTGTTTAGATTTCCGCCTGCAGTCGCCTCACTTTGCATCCAGATCTAATTTTGTACTCAAAAACTAATTTTAGGTGCCAGAATTGAACCCATCTATTTAGAAATGTCACTTATCAAACTAGACCGGAAATTTAACACAGAAATGAAGAAAAAAATTCTCTTTTTTTTCTTTTTTTTTTCTTTTTTTTTTTTTTTGGTGTGGGTCCTCCTACCTCCAATTTTTCCCCTTTAAAAAAACTGTTAAGTATGCTATATAAGCAACGGTTGCGTAACCTTAAACGTTCCACGTTCACAGGGTAAAAATCTAACCCTACCAGTTACACGTAAGGAAAGAGTTAACTGGATTTACCGCCTCAGTGTGGCCTGCCGGGGGAGTGGTCGGACTTTAAGTAACCCACACAATCTGACTTTGGTATTGTGATTTCTGACAACCATTCTCTGTTGCCTTACCATTTCAGTGTGGCTTTCGCGAGGGGAGTGGTTGGACTATAAATAAAGCCAGACAACCTGACTTTGGTATTATGACTGACTTGGGTATTGTGACTGACTTTGGTATTGTGACTGACTTTGGTATTTGTGATTTCTGACAACCATTCTCTGTTGTTCTACCACCTCAGCGTTGCTTGTGGGAGTGGTTGGACTATAAGTAAGCAAGACTACTTGACTTTGGTATTGTGATTGACTTTGGTATTGTGATTGACTTTGGTATTGTGATTAATTTTGATATTGTGATTGACTTTGGTATTGTGATTGATTTTGATATTGTGATTGACTTTGGTATTGTGATTGACTTTGGTATTGTGATTGACTTTGGTATTGTGATTGATTTTGATATTGTGATTGACTTTGGTATTGTGATTGAATTTGGTATTGTGATTGACTTCGGTATTGTGATTGACTTCAGTATTGTGATTGACTTTGGTATTGTGATTGATTTTGGTGTTGTGATTGACAACCATTCTCTGTTGCCTTACCATTTCAGTGTGGCTTCGCGAGGGGAGTGGTTGGACTATAAATAAAGCCAGACAGCCTGACTTTGGCATTGTGACTGACTTTGGCATTGTGACTGACTTTGGCATTGTGACTGACTTTGGTATTGTGATTGACTTTGGTATTGTGACTGACTGTGGTATTGTGATTGAATTTGGTATTGTGATTTCTAACAACCATTCTCTGTTTGCTCTACCACCTCAGTGTGGCTTACGCTACGGGAGTGGTTTTTGACCATAAGTAGGCAACACCACCTGACTTTGCTATTGTGACTTCTGACCACCATGTGTCTCTTGCCTTGTTCAGGCCAAGGTGGACACGCGGGACATTCACGGACGCACGGCGCTGCACCATTGCGTGGAGAACGCGGACACGGCGTGCGCCGAGCAGCTTCTCAAAACCGAGCCCGCCCTGCTGTCCGCCACGGACGGCGAAGGGTTAACGCCCCTGCACATGGCCGTCATCGCGGGTAACGTCCCTTTGATCCGCATGCTGCTGAAGAGGGGCGCCTCGCTTCACTGCCGGGATCAGGAGGCGCACACGGTGGCGCACTGGGCGACGGGTCAGTGTGTGTAGTGTGTGTGTGTGTGTGTGTGTGTGTGTGTGTGTGTGTGTGTGTGTGTAGTGTGTGTGTGTTGTGTGTGTGTGTGTGTGTGTGTGTTGTGTGCGTACGTGAATATGTGTGTGTGAGTGAGTGAATATGCGTGTGTGTGCGCGCATGTGTGCGTGCGTGCGTGCATGCGTGTGTGTGTGTGTGTGTGTGTGTGTGTGTGTGTGTGTGCGCGCGCGCGCGCGCGCGCGTGCATGTTAAATTCATAAGAGTTAAGGAGGCTGAACCAGACAGCGGCGTGACGTAAAAACAAACTGAAAGACAAATAAAGAAGCAAAATAAGGTCGAAAGTAACACATGATACACGCCACAAAACAAAGAGGCGAATTTTCAACAAAGAAATCATCCTCAGACATCACAGATCACAGAGATTAAAAAAAACAAAAAAAAACAGATTTGTTGCTGGGGAAAAAATTCAGGGGAAGATAACGCCTGTCTTCCCACTGCAAACGACTCACCTTTCCTCAGTTTATAGGTCAAGCGTGTAGCTCTTAAAGGTCAGATACCTGATTTGAAGCGCACGCGAGGATGACAATCGGAATATTGACTGTCTGTATCACAGGCACGCCATTTCACACCCATGTTTTGCTGCTTCCTCTCTCTCCGAATTACTGACTAGGCAAAAACTGCTTCGGAAGTGCCTGTCAGCGACTTCTGTCCCTTGAAAACAGCGGGATCACTCTCACTGAAGGCGAGCTCTAACGTAGATTACCTCCCTTGCAGGTTTCCGAACATCAGCGATAAATTATTCAGCAGATGGCTTTCAGCAGAAAATGGGCTTTCTGCTGTTATCGGCAGTGTGGCAAGTGGAGATTTGTGCATTCTTCTTTTCTTTTCTTTTCTTTAGTCTGTCATTTGGGACGTCTCAAGAAAACGTAGGCCCCAAATGTCAAACATTCACCTGTTTTATAATAATGATGATTATAACAATAATGATAATAGTATAATAATAATTATTATTATTATTCATGGCGCTTAATCATACATCTATGCCCTAAGCGCTTACGAATACAGAAAAGGTTGAAGAAAACATCAATCAAACCAATAAGAAGATGAACATTCCAGTAAGTGCCATGCATCTACAAACAAGGGTGATTTTGTTTTACATTGCTGATTCAAGAAGCATTGCTTTGGCTTCGTGTTGCGTGTTTCTTTGTATTTTGTCTCTTCGGTGTTAATGTCCCCTTCCTGCTCCACTACCTTCCCGCCCCCTTACCCCCACCCCTCTCTCTTATCGTTCCTTCCTAACTCGTCAATGTACATCTTGAAATTGTGGGGTTTGTTATTAAGTGTGTGCTGTGTGTGTGCAGTGTGTGCATGTGTGTGGTGTGTGTGTGTGTGTGTGTGTGTGTGTGTGTGTGTGTGTGCGCGCGCGCGCGCGCGCGCGCAGTGTATGTGTATGTGTGTTTCTGTGTGTGTGTGTGTGTGTGTGTGTGTGTGTGTGTGTGCGCGCGCGCGCGCGCGCGCGCGCGCGTGCATGTGTATGTGTGTGTGTGTGTGTGTGTTTCTGTGTGTGTGTGTGTGTGTGTGTGTGTGTGTGTGTGTGTGTGTGTGTGTGTGTGTGTGTGTGTGTATGGTGCGGCGGCGAGCGCGCGCAGCGCGCGGTCGTTGTGTGTGTTGTTGTATTATGAGTGGCGTGCGTGTGCGTTGTGCGTGCAGCGCGTGTTTGTGCATGTGTGTATGCGTATTTTTGAGTGGCTGCGTGTCTGTGTCTCTGTGTGTGTGTGTGTGTGTGTGTGTGTGTGTGTGTGTGTGTGTGTGTGTGTGTGTGTGTGTGCTTATTTATCGTTTTCCTCAACGGATATACGCCTTTTATTTTGCTTGTCCCATTTTTCACTATCTCATGTTCCGTGAATCTGCCCTTCACTCACTCATCAACTTGACCTCTTCCCCCCCCCCCCCACCACCACCTCCCACCTCCTCCCCCCCCCCCCTCCTCCCCTCCCGACTCCTCCTCCCACCCATTCCAGTCTGCGGACACGCCAACGTTCTGGACGTTCTGCTGGAGTACGGCGCCGACCTGAACGTGGCGGACAAGCACCAGGCCTTCCCCATCCACTACGCCGCCCAGATGGTCCGCAAACCCAAGGTCCAGGAGGACGCCGCGGAGGAAGAGGAGGAGGAGGTGGTGGTGATGGAGGAGGAGGACGAGGAGAAGAAGAAGGAGAAGCAGCAGGAGCAGAAGAAGAAGAAGAAGAAAAAGGGAGGACACGGCGGAGGGGGACACACGGCTGCTGAGGAAGCTGCTGGCCAGTGGCGTGTCCCCCAATGTCCGGGACAAGGATGACAGGACGCCGGTCATCTGGGCCGCCAGTGCGGGTAAGGTTCTCCTGAGTTGTCCATAGAACCGCCCCTGCACAATGTGTGTGTGTGTGTGTGTGTGTGTGTGGTGTGTGTGTGTGTGTGTGTGTGTGTGTGTGTGTGTGTGTGTTGTTTGTGTGTTTGTTTGTTTTTTGTCTATTATGGCATAACCTCTTCTTCTTCTGCGTGCGCAAGCTGATACCCCTGCGGACACTCCCTATATGGACAGACAAGTGTTAATCCCATCTACCCAACAAAGGGAGTGGAGTTTTGTGTGTATGACCGTTTTTTTTTTAATCCCGTCATTAAGGCAGCCATACTCCATCTTCGGGGAAGGTGCATGCTATGTGTAACGTGTCATCCATACCAATGGCCAAACTGACCTTCTCTTCCGAAAGTCGGTGATGGGATTTCACGTGTGTGGAAGAAATGCGTGCGTTCACACACGGAATCTCGGTTTATAGTCTCATTCGAAGGAGTGTGTGGAAATAGAGTCAGAACTAACGTTAACTCCGAGGGAAAAATCCCCCTGTACCGAAACGGCCCGGCGGAGATTCGAACCCGCAACCCTTGGATTACGAGTCTGGCGCTCTACCAACTGAGCTATTCCGGCCCCTGATGGCACAACCAATGTTAGCTAGGTTACTCAAGGTCTGACCAGGATGAGGGCAGGACGT
>CM065717.1:53242106-53254606 GCA_033310375.1 Conus canariensis
GCTATTCCGGCCTCACAACCGAAGCTAGTGTAGAGAATGAAGGTTGTACCCAAGGTGGTTGTACCGAATGCCGTTTGTATTGAAGAGGATTGTAAAGAAAGACAGTTGTATTGAAGTCTGTTGTGACAAAACTCGGTTATATCGAAGCTGGGTGAAGCAAAAACCTGTTGTATTGAAGTTTGTTGTAACGAAAACCTTTCGTATCGAAGTTGGTTGTAACAAAAGACAATTGTACCGAAGCTTTTTTTTTCTTCTCTGAAGCAAAACCCTAGTTTGTATCACCAGCTTTGGTTGTAACCGATACTTCTTGTTCTTATTAATGCCGGTTGTAATGTTGTCCCTTCATTGTGTAACATTGTATCTGGCTTGGATTACTTCACAGAGGCGTGAATATCTGTTATCTTTTTTAATGTGAGGTAAGAGCTTCATTCATATAGCTTGTTCGGCCCGTCTTTGCTGGCGTAGAAGAACCCACGGCAACCGAGCCTGCCTTGGGCAGAATTCTTCAGAGTAATCCACTCAAAACAAGAACACAAAACCAGAAAAATATGCAAGAGAAAAAAACTATGAGTGGCACTTTTCATGGTGACACACTCGATCTTTATAGGTAGAGCAGCCCAAAATTCAAAAATCCACTCCAGACAGGTAAACGAAAACAGAAACAATATGCAAGAAGAAAAACAAATATCAGTGACACTAATCATGGCGACACGCTCTTCATAGGTAGAGCAGACCAAACTCCACACGGAGAAGTCTGATACGACGGTGATGTTATACAACAGAATGCAGTGCTGCACGGTGTCTGCACATTTTTAGCACAGGTTTTCCGCCCGATTCGGTCCCCTCCTAAGATATACTCTTCAGCAGAGATTGAATTGTCGTGGTTTTATGAGTGGGGAAATTCGTTTGATTAAATTCATGAATCAAAGGAATGAATAGAACCAAAGATTTTTTTGTTTGTTAAAGTAAAGCAGGACCACCTTATTTTCTTTCTTTCTTTCTTTCTTTCTTTCTTCTCTCTCTCTCTCCTCTCTCTCTCTCTCTCTCTCTCTCTCTCTCTCTCTCTCTCTCTCTCTCTCCCTCTCTCTCTTTCTCTCACTCATCCGTTCTTTCTTACATTTTTTCTTTCTGTTTTTCTTTCACTTTTTTCTCTCTCCCCACCTCCCCCGCACCGCCCGTCCTCCATCCTCAACCCACCTGGTTTTTGTTGTTTTTTGTTTGTTTTTGTTTTGTTGTTGTGTGTTGTTTGTTGTTGTTGTTGTTGTTGTTGTTGTGTTTAGCTTAGCATGACATTTTCAGTTCGTTGTTCGTTGTTGTTTTTAGCCTTAGCAGTGACATTTTCAGTCTGCGTTGTAAACCATTTACTGGCGTCGCCTAAGAATCAGAGAGCGTACCGACCGATCGATCTGGATTGATTCAGATTCACCCCTCTACCTTGTTGTGTATGATTCAAGTTCGCCCCCTCTATCCTGTTGCACGTGACTCAGGACAACGAGCTGTGGAGGTACCAGACTGTCGATACGTCTGTCATGGCGTCCCTACCACCTCCAGTCATGGGTGATGAAAACGAGGAGGAGGAGGAGGAAGATAACGATAGATGACGAACCAGACCCAAATCCAGTCCCTAAAACAAAGCTGAGATTTTAAAATCAGTATCTGATTTAGGAGGGTAGACCTACTTAACGAACTTTCTCTAGTAGTCTTCGCCTTTTTATTTACTTTTAAATCATAACATCTAACCCCCCCCCCCCCCCCCCCCCCATTCCTTCCCGTTTTTGTTACCAGTTTTCTCCTGATCAGTACACAGGGGTCTTATGTTGTGTGGCTTATAAGCTGCCTGGATTTAGTACGTTCAGTGTAGCGCTTAGCAGCGTCTGGGCAATAGAAAATGGCTGCTCATAAATAAGTCACGGGCGACAGGAACCAAAAAAAAAAAAAGTCAAGCCATGCTTTGATTCTCCTGATCTATCTTTATTGATATGGATTGTGAAGTCAGGTGATGTTGTTTTTTGTTGGTTTTTTTGTTCTTTAATGAATAACCCTAGCTTCACTATCCTCATTTTTTGATGATGTTTTTTGACTTGATTAAGCAATTTTTGTGTTCTTGATCCAGGGGTGTTAGGTTCAATTCCAGTATGAAAGGTGAGAATGATCGCTTCAGGTGAGACTTTCCACTATTTTTTGCGGAACCATTTTTTTTTTTTCTTTATTCTGCGTGCATTTTCAATCCCACCCCCTCTTCCAAATAAGAGTATGGCACAGAGTGTCGATGGGTTTCATTATACACACACCACACACACACACACACACACACACACACACACACACACACACACCTGCACATTTGGTGTCAGGTTTTAGACATCATACCCCCCAGACAGAATGTGGCTACCTTGGCGGTGGGATTATACCCAGCCACGGATGTAATCATCTCACTAATGGCCGATGAAAAACAGGAAAAAAAAAGGTGGGACCCAGAGAAGAACTATCCTCACCTGCCGAACAAACCAGCTGGGAGCAATCCTGCACCACCCTTGGAAGCCTGCGCTGTGTTCACATCGGGTGCAGGCGCGCACAGGGCATGGCATTAAGACGTCAAGGGACATAACTGCTTCCTGGCAGATGCCCATTGTGTAATGGCCACTGGATGTGACACGACAGAGCCTCCATGGGAGCGTTCCCATGGGTGTACCAGTCCTTTTCAGGAGTGCAGAGCCCCACCGGCGAAGAACGCCACTGTCAAGCAACTGCCGTGTGCATCCCGCAGCCTCACGCGTTGACTGGCCGATCAACGTCGGAGTAGTGCCGATGAACGGAAAAAGATTCCACCCCACCCCCACACGTTATCTTCGCCCGTTCTATCCCTGTTAACCTCTCCCCCACCCCCAACGCCTGCCTCCAGTCAATGTCAATCCCATTCCTCCAGACAACACAATCGTAACAATCCTCATTCCTCCAGACAACACAATCGTAACAATCCTCATTCCTCCAGACAACACAATCGTATCAATCCTCATTCCTCCAGACAACACAATCGTAACAATCTCATTCCTCCAGACAACACAATCGTATCAATCCTCATTCCTCCAGACAACACAATCGTATCAATCCTCATTCCTCCAGACAGCACAATCGTATCAATCCTCATTCCTCCAGACAGCACAATCGTATCAATCCTCATTCCTCCAGACAGCACAATCGTATCAATCCTCATTCCTCCAGACAACACAATCGTATCAATCCTCATTCCTCCAGACAGCACAATCGCATCAATCCTCATTCCTCCAGACAACACAATCGTATCAATCCTCATTCCTCCAGACAACACAATCGCATCAATCCTCATTCCTCCAGACAACACAATCGTATCAATCCTCATTCCTCCAGACAACACAATCGTATCAATCCTCATTCCTCCAGACAGCACAATCGTATCAATCCTCATTCCTCCAGACAACACAATCGTATCAATCCTCATTCCTCCAGACAACACAATCGTATCAATCCTCATTCCTCCAGACAACACAATCGTATCAATCCTCATTCCTCCAGACAACACAATCGTATCAATCCTCATTCCTCCAGACAACACAATCGTATCAATCCTCATTCCTCCAGACAACACAATCGTATCAATCCTCATTCCTCCAGACAGCACAATCGTATCAATCCTCATTCCTCCAGACAACACAGTCATATCAATCCTCATTCCTCCAGACAACACAATCGCATCAATCCTCATTCCTCCAGACAACACAGTCATATCAATCCCCATTCCTCCAGACAACACAATCGTATCAATCCTCATTCCTCCAGACAGCACAATCGCATCAATCCTCATTCCTCCAGACAACACAATCGTATCAATCCTCATTCCTCCAGACAACACAGTCATATCAATCCTCATTCCTCCAGACAACACAGTCATATCAATCCTCATTCCTCCAGACAACACAGTCGTATCAATCCCCATTCCTCCAGACAACACAATCGTATCAATCCTTATTCCTCCAGACAACACAGTCATATCAATCCTCATTCCTCCAGACAACACAATCGTATCAATCCTCATTCCTCCAGACAACACAGTCATATCAATCCTCATTCCTCCAGACAACACAATCATATCAATCCTCATTCCTCCAGACAACACAATCGTATCAAACCCTATTCCTCCAGACAACACAATCGTATCAAACCCTATTCCTCCAGACAACACAATCGTATCAAACCCTATTCCTCCAGACAACACAATCGTATCAAACCCTATTCCTCCAGACAACACAGTTGTATCAATCCCCATTCCTCCAGACGACGGAATTGTATCATCCCCATTCCTCTAGAAACACAATCGTATCAATCCTTATTCCTCCAGACAACACAATCGTATCAGTCCCCATTCCTCCAGATAACACAATCGTATCAATCCTCATTCCTCCAGACAACACAATCGTATCAATCCTTATTCCTCCAGACAACACAATCGTATCAATCCTTATTCCTCCAGACAACACAATCGTATCAGTCCCCATTCCTCCAGATAACACAATCGTATCAATCCTCATTCCTCCAGACAACACAATCGTATCAATCCTTATTCCTCCAGACAACACAATCGTATCAATCCTTATTCCTCCAGACAACACAATCGTATCAGTCCCCATTCCTCCAGATAACACTGGGTTAGTTTCAAAACAAAATGAATGAGGGCGGAAAATGAAGCCAAATTTAGAAAGAGTGGGGGTTAGTTACCGCCAGGGACACAGACAAACAAAGTACAGGACAAGACAAAATGCATTTCGACTTCTTGGGTCTTCTTCAGGCAAAAACAAATAACATTTAGGACAAACGAAGAACGAGAAACCAATTATCTTCTCATATTCGGCGCAAGATCAAAATGGTATAAATCCCTATTCGTCTAGACAACACAATCGTATCAATCCCTATTCCTTAAGACAACAGCATCGTATCAATAATACTCTACTCCTCCAGGGATCAGCATCGTCCCTTCTTGTCCAACTGAGTTTTTTTTTAAAACGTGGTCGTCGTCCTCAAATTCGACTCTTATTTGGGACTGAACACTGAAAATGTTGCGCGAGTTGTTGCCCCGTTTTTGTGACATAGTGTTGTGGAAAGGGCGCCAATATTGGCACAAAATGACGACGCTTCCGACGCTGATGGCACAGGAGTGTTCTAGATAGTCACCTCTGCACGTGCATCCTGCACAGAAAGTCGATGGTACCCTGTGTGTCCGCCTGCTCCGGGGAATTTGTGCACTCTGTCACCCCCCTTGCTTTCACTGTTGCTCCATTCTACTACACCCTCCCTCACCTGCCCACTATCTCTCTCTCTCTCTCTCTCTGTCTCTCTGTCTCTGTCTCTGTCTCTCTGTCTCTCTCTCTCTCTTTCTCTCTCTCTCTCTCTCTCTGCACATTCATTCATGCGCGTTCTCAGATGCCTACTGCATAAGTGCGTTTTAGATCATTTACACACACACACACACACACACACACACACACACACACACACACACACACACTACACTACACTACACTACACTACACTACACTACACTACACTACACTACGCTACGCTACGCAACTCTACACTACACACACACACACACACACACACACACACACACACACACACACACACACACACACACACACACAGTGTCGATCTGCATCTTCGCGAGTTCTTTTTTTTCTTTTTTTTCTTTTTTTTTCTTTTTTTGTAATGGAAGTGGAAAGCACGGAACAGTTACTTCGACCCTCAAGCGATCTCCCGACCCACTGTTCACTGAAGCGTACTAATGGGGCTGAGCCATAATCCCCCCACCACCCCGACCCCACCCCACCACCTACCCACACCCCTTACCCTCTTCTCCACCCCCCCCCACCCCCAACCCCCACTCGGTGCCTTTCATATGAGACGACTTACCGGCAAAGTTTTGCAATGTATTGCGGAGTGCGTATGTGTCTGTCTGTTCATGCGTGTGTGTATATGTGTGCGTGTGTGTGTGTGTGCATTCCATTCGTCCACAGTGGGATTTATTCTGTTTGTCTTCCGGTAACCATGACAATGGTGCTATGGTCTATTCATGGAAACGGATGCGAAGGATGGTGATGGTGTTGGTAAATTAATGCAAATGATCAGAGTATTATTAGCAGATTCAATGAAAACCTTTGTTTATAGATGTCCCACTTGAGTGGGTTTTTTTTTGTTGTTTTTTTTTAGTTCCTAAAAGAAATTCACTTTTGTTGTTGTTGTTGTTTTCAACCTGATCTAAGATTTTACGGAAGAAAGGTTTTAAAGCCACTTTAGTGGGTTATAGAAAATGTAATTCAATGAGTTTAATTGTGTGTGTTGTGTGTGTGTGTGTGTGTGTGTGTGTGTGTGTGTGTGTGTGTGTGTGTGTGTGTGAATTTTACTGGATGATAGAAAATGTATTTCAATGAGTTGAATGCGTGTGTGTGTGGGGGGGGGAGGGGGGGGACTCTCTTTCCCCTCCTCTCTATATAGAGAGTTTATTCGACGCGCTGACAGCCTTAATATGGCCGTTCTCATAATCTTCGGCCTTCGCGGTCGGCTGGGCTATAAGCAACATGAATTTAATATCAATTGACCATGTCGACTCATTCCCCGTGATTTTGTCGATAGTGAAGCATTAATGTAGGCTTACAATTTTTTTTTTTTTAAGTCACAGGTTAAAATGCTGTGTGTCTTTCGTATTTAATGAATGACTACGGTTCTAATGTGTTTAGGTATGTTACGTCATAAATGAGTGGTGTTTTTTTTTTTTTTAATGGTAAGTTCTCTATCTTCTCTTCACTGTCATGCTTCATTCTCTCTCTCTCTCTCTCTCTCTCTCTCTCTCTCTCTCTCTCTCTCTCTCTCTCTCTTCTAATCCATTATACTAAAGTGTGTGTGTGTGTGTGTGTGTGTGTGTGTGTGTGTGTGTGTGTGTGTGTGTGTCTGTCTGTGTGTCTGTCTGTCTGTCTGTCTGTGTCTTTCTCTCTCTCTCTCTCTCTCTCTCTCTCTCTCTCTCTCTCTGCCCTCTGTTTCTCTCTCTCTCCTTCCCCCCCCCCTCTCTCTCTGTGACTTATGCGCATGTACAATCTGTCTGCCTCTGTCTCTGCCTGTGTCTGTCACTGTCTGACCGTTTGTCTGTCTGTCTGTCAGTCTGCCTGTCAGTCTGTCTGTTTGTCTCTTCAACCGATCTCTCACTCTTTCTCTCTCGCGTACCCCTCACTCACCCCCACCCTCTTCCTCTCTCCTCTCTCTCTCCTACCAACCATCCACCCCATCCTCTCTCTCTCTCTCTCTCTCTCTCTCTCTTCTCTCTCTCTCTCTCTCTCTCCCTCTCTCTCTCTTTCCACGAGTTTCTCTCTCTCCCCCCCTCTCTCTCTGATTCATGCGCATGTATAATCTCTCTGTCTCTGTCCTCTGTCCCGTCTGTCTGTCTGTCTGTCTGTCCTTCTCTGTCTCTCTCTCTCTCTCTCTCCTCTCTCTCTCTTCACGTTCTCTCTCCCCTCCCCTCACACACTCATTCATCGCAGTACATCTCTCTTTTTTCTCTCTGTCCAACCCTTCTTCGCTCACTGTCCCCTCTCCTCTCTCTCTCTCTCTCTCTCTCTCTTCCTACCACTCACACACTCATCTTCACCCCTCTCATTTCTCTCTCTCCACCCTACCCCCTCTCCTCTCTCTTCCTCTCTCCCTCTCTCTCTCTCTCTCTCCTATCCTCTCACCCTCCTCTCCTCTCTCTCCTCCTCTCTCTCGCTTTCTCACCTACCTCTCCCCTCTCTCGCTCTCGCGTACTCTCTCTCTCTCTCTCTCTCTCTCTCTCTCTCTCTCTCTCTCTCTGGCTGGGTAATCTCTGTGTGTTTTCTCTGTGTTGTGTGTGTGTGTGTGTGTGTGTGTGGTGTGTGTGGTGTGTGTGTGTAGCTCTGTTTTGTCTGGCTCTCTTCTTTCTATCCTATGCTCCCTCATTTTCTACTCATTCTCCTCTTCTCTTCTCTCTCTCTCTCTTCTCTCTCTCCTCTCTCTCTCTCTTCTCTCTCTCTTCTCTCTCTCTCTCCGTCCGCTCAATTCACCCCCACCCCCCCCTCTCCCGTTCTTTCTGACCTTCCTTCTGATCTGTGAACACGTGCTTAATTAAGAACCCGAGGCTAAGAGGACTTACTGGACTCGCCATTCTTCACCCCTTCATTCCACCCCCCTAGGATTTCTACTCCATGCTCTCTTCCCCTGATATGTCGAAGGTCCTGATGACGCTTAAGATCATATAACAAAATTGATCGTCCGCACCCACAGGTTAAACCGGACCTCACTGTTGTTTATTGCTCCTTCTTCTCTTCTCCTTCTTCTTCTTCTTCTCTTCTTCTTCTTCTTCTTCTTCTGCGTACGCAGGCTGATACTCCTGCGGACACTCCCTGTATAGACAGGCAAGTATTGTGTTTTGTTTTGTGTGTATGACCGTTTTTCATCCCGCCATGAAGGCAGCCATACTCCAACTTCGGGGAAAAGCTCCTTCCTGTTTAATGGTCTGTTTGATCATTAATATTTCCACCCCCAATACGAGTGACTCCATAAGTTCTAAGCCTTCAAATCAGGACCAACCCACATCTAGCCTCAAAAGCACTTTCTACGCTGCGAGTCGTCGCCACCCTCAGAAGATGGTGGACACAGAAGGTCCAACCTTCAGCAGTGGGCCAAGGAGAAGGCCACCGGTCCGGACTTGCCGAGCCGAAACGGAAACCATTCACTTCCGGTCGTAAGGTGAAGAGGATTTGGTTGGGGCTATGGAGATAAAGCCCGGATGATGCCCCTTTGACCCCCTGTCCCTCGGCCTGTCTGCTTCCGCTCCGGTGGCCGGCGCGCTCAGGACCCGAGCACCGCCATCATCCGTGGCCCCCATCCTGATGGCGGCTACCGCCGTGACAAGACACCGGAAATCGGTTGCCGCGGTGTTAAGTGGAGATGATTGACGGACACGGCTTCAACAACCTGTCTGGACATCCGGTATATCCCGGTGAAGTCCGAGCGGTCTTCCCATCCGATATATCGTTTCCCTCCCCTTGGCGGCTCTGCTGCGCCGCTTGTAGGCGATGTGGACCGGGCTGTAGCGTACAGCTGGAGCCAACTGCTGCTGTCAGCATGTTTCGTTTGAAACTTTGGGTAGGGAGTTTGAGAGAATCCTTTGAAGAGATAAGGCTTTGGTCAATTCGTGGTGTGTTAACCCACGTCAACCATCTGCTCAGTCTGTGACTCATCCTCAGTGCCCCTTCCTGCCTTGTTTGTATTTTGGTTCCTTTTCACACTCACGCGCGCGCGCGCGCACACACACACACACACACACACACACACACACACACACACACACACACACACACACACACACACACACACGCCCTCCTTTCCCCTACCCTCTCCCTGTGAACATTGCCAGTGTAGTTTTGCACACGTGGTGTTCACACACACACACACACACACACACACACACACACACACACACACACACACACACACACACACACACGCCCTCCTTTCCCCTACCCTCTCCCTGTGAACATTGCCAGTGTAGCTTTGCACATAATGGAGTAGCCTGAACGGAGTATTCAGCAGTCGGGAAACTTTGAGCAGATTGAACAGAAACTGAACTGAGCCTTGATGAACACAGGTGGTTCACACACAAAAACAGGATTTCAAAAAAATGTTCCAGCGTAAGACGGTCTACTGAGAACAAAAGCGAACCCCACCCAATGCCCACCCCCCATCCCCTAATCGCCCCACTCCCACCACCCCCAAATCTAGCCTAACAAAGGTTCAGTCGGTAATAATTTGTTTGCTAAGAATATACTTGTCCTAAGATTGAATGTATTGAATCCAAGATTACTGTTTAGAGTAGTTTGTGATGTAAAGATATTACTAATCGCAGTAGTAAACGCCTTGAGCTCCTGTTGTTGGAGATAAGAATGTAAAAATCTCCGTTTTCATCCTCATCATTATCATTATTATTATTACTATTATCACTATTTATTATTATTGTTGTTGTTATTATTATTATCATTATCATTATTATTATCACTGTTATATCACTATTAGTATCATCATCATCATCATCTTCATCATATTTATCATTATCGGTATTGTTGTTGTTGTTGTTGTTGCAATATAGATTATAATTATCATTGTTGTTATTGTTATTCTTGTTCTTGTTGTTTTGTTGTTATTGTTGTCGTCGTCGTTGTTGTTGTTCTTGTAATCATCATCATCGTCATCATTATTGTTGTTGTTGTGATGTCGTTGTTGTTGTCGTCGTCGTTGTTGTTGTCGTCGTCGTTATTGTTGTTGTTGTTAATTCCAGTATTTAAGGTATTGGGTCAATGCGACAGTTTAAAATGTTTGGGTGTTTTTCATGATAAGAATACACTGATCCCAATATTTAAAGCATTGCACCCAAGGGTGCAGTGTCTTGACATGGTTTGTCTGGTGAGACAACACCATATGATTTCAGACTCTGCAAAGCTGCCTTCTGGAACAATAATTGGCCTGGACAGCATACATGGCACCTCAACGTCTTCGGGTGTAATGCTTGAAAATCCAGCCATCGTTGTCTCTTTAACAAGTATTCTATCAATCGGAAAACGGATATTGTGAAGATTTTGGGTTTAAATAGCTTGTATTCAGTTTTATTCAAACAATATATATTCTTAGTTTTTGCTGGATTATTCTAATTAATGACGGAAACATTGTTTCCTTCGCCTGTTGTCCTCCTCCACGGAGAGGTGAGGGAGAGGGGGGTGGGGGAGAAGGGGGGAGACGTCTTCTGATAGGAGATCCCAGTAAAGATAATTTTGTACAGTTCTTAGCCTCTGTAATCACTCATTTCATTGGATTACTTGTGGATCGTCAAGCACGATTTACAGAGATTCTCTGTTCAGTTGGATACCATGAGAGAGGGGATGGGGATGGGGAGGAGAGGGGAAGGTAGGGGGTTCCTGTTTTCCTGTACGACCTTTCTCTGGCTGCGTTGGGAAGCCATTGAATTTTTTTTTTTTTTTATGCGGTGGTGATAAGAATGCCGTGGAATTATAAGTGGCATGGCTCAGTCGGATATCATGAATGGACCAGCCCTGCCAAGACCAGGAGTTCTGATGAGTTTCCTCTCGGGGATGAAAGTCGACTCTAGCCAGCCGCTTCAAATGTTTTGCTGACCACAAGTTCGAATTCAGTGTGTCCAGTATATGTTATCAGTGAAAGGGTTAATATTGTCCCCCCACCCCCACCCCCACCCCCGTAATTACCTTCTACTTCAACACCCAGTTGAAAGTTTTTTCTGGTTTCTGTATGTGGACACTTGTATCAGTATTGATGTGGCGGTGGTGGTGATGGTGTGGCTGGTCTTCATCTTGGTCTTCCCGGCGCTGAGTGTCATGCCTTATCTGTTTTTTGGATGTGCCTACCATCCAGTCTTTCAACAAGCTTTGCGAGTTCTGGTTCACCGCCTGATAATTATCATCTTCAAATCGGAAAGTCGTACTTGCTGACTGTGCTGACATGATCTTCAAGTGCATCATCAAGACGCCTCCCAGGAAGGTTTTGAAAATTGGAGGGGGGGGGGGGGGGGGGGGGGGGGGGGGGGGGGGGGGGGGCAGGCCTCTGACAAACTTCAACTGAAGCACGAAACCAGCCACACTCCAACCTGCCTGAGCAATGCGCTCACTATGTTAAAGTCCACTTGCCGGAGGCTGTTGAACAGCTTTTTGCCCGGTGTTACCTTTCTTCACTGGTGACCGTAGCGCCTCCTGCCAGACACTTGCCAAGAGTGCTACAGAGAAAGAGTGGAGCAGATTGTCTATCCCTCACCCCCGTGGGGATACCGGGGGGGGGGGGGGGGGGGGGGGGGTCTTTTGTACAAATAGTTCCCCCACCTTCTGGACATTCTGTGCTAGTAACGTCCCCTTTTCCTTTCGCTCTCAGTAACTCTGTCTCCTTCTTTTGCCGTACTGTTGTCTACTGTCCTTTCTGTCTACCATATCTTTTATCTATCTTTTTCCACAAACTCTTCCCACAAATTTCTGCACTCAACGAAGTCGGAGGGAACTGACTATACTCTCGAGTACAGTGTGAGTATCCCAACAGGGTAAAACGAGTTCACAAGCTACCAGATACTGGAACGCTGAAGAAGAAGTCTATCCTTCACTCTGATCTGAAACCCAAAACCCAGGCAAAGACCTCTGGCAAGACGAACTCGCAGACGGATAGCAAACTTTTTAAAATCTGTCCAAACCTGAAAGAGTTTTTAACCATGTTCCCGAGGCGGCCGTAAAGAAGAAACAGTTTTTGTGCCGTTTGCGTGCAGGCCAGTGTTTTACACCTGTTCTTATCTTTTACAAGGCGAAGAAGCTCCGTGGTGCATGTCATGTCATGTACCCCTCACAGTGAAATCCTTTTAGAGAGTGTTGGGACTTACATGATGTGAGACATAAACA
>CM065717.1:53263377-53265877 GCA_033310375.1 Conus canariensis
AACGTCAACTGAAACAGAACGCACACCGAACGAGAATAAGACTGCAATTTGCCCTACATCAGTACAGGAGAACGAACACCGGTCTGCAAACGAGGAGTTGAAAGAGGAGGGACGTAAAAACGTACCCTCGCACACACAAGATTCCCATGAGAGGAATCAATGTACAGATGAACAAGAAGAGGATACAACAGACACCGAAAATCCGTCAAAAGACACCCTCGATAAATCAGAGCCTCGTAGATCTCCCGTGAAAGAAAACGGTCAAACGGAAGAAGAAAGTCAAACTTCTGATACAGAGCAAGAGACCACGTCATCCTCAAAGCCGTCCACAGAGACCGACAGAGACCTATCTTCGCCGAAAAGTGACAAGCTTCGCAACAAACCGCGGCTGAATTCCAGTGACCCCCCGGGAAGCACCACTAAAGAAAGTGAAGACGTTTCAACGTCCAGAGACTCCGAAACACGCCAAGACGAAGACGGGAGCACCTCAGAGCCCACCACCACGTCAGCAACAAAGTCCCGGTCACGCACTTCCAGCAAATCTTCAGGAAGTAGCAGCACCGTCAAAGCACAACCTGCGGATCTTCCCCCAGAGAAAGAGACCTCCAGCCAACCGCAGCAACAGTCGCAGAACCAGGAATCGACAAGCCCAAGATCGCGGTCGCGGAGTACGAGCAGCAGAAGCAGCAGCAGCTCCCGTTCCCGTTCCCGTTCCCGTTCCCCAGCTCACTCCAGTACGATGGGATCCACGTCGAGCAAGCAGAAGTCAGCCCTCAAGCCTAGCGGTGAGGGCGAGGGTTTGAACCTGTTCAGTGACATCGACAACACCGACGAGGACAACGAAGATGTAGACGAAGCAGCAGACAAAGGGAAAGAGGAACAACAGGATGCCAATGAAGACGTCGGGCGGGTATGTTCCGAGTTTTATGTTTAATTAAGTGTCATCTGTTTGAAAACCAGCTTTAATATTCTTTTCATTAGTAAGTTTCCTCAAAAATGTGTGTGTGTGTGTGTGTGCGCGCGCGAGCGCGCGGTGTGTGTGTGTGTGTGTGGTGTGTGAGGGTGTGTGTGTGTGTGCGTGTTTGTGTGTGTATGTGTGTGTGTGTGTGTCCTGGAGAATGTTTAAAGAAAAGTATGTCGACAAATGAAGCCATGTTTCTAGTTCAGCCACCCCCAAGTACGTCTACAGTATTGTACTTACAAGTTTATGTGTTATAATACTTATGTGTTATAACACTTTGTTATATGTACCTCGCTGACATATTCGCTCTGTTCTATCAGTGGTTTTATATAGTTTATATATGCGTGTTCATAAACATGTTGGCGCACTAAAAATGTGTTTGATATGTGCTAGAATATACTCCCATGTATAGAAGTGAGGTCGTGTCTATATGTCTTAAGCTTCTGGCAGTTTGGTCAGCTGGCCTGCTTCCTGCCTTGCTAGTTGGTTGGTTAGTTGGTTGGGTGGATAAAAGACTGACTGGTCGGTCGTTTGGTCGGCTCGCAGGTTGGTCGGTCTGCCATCCCATGTCTGCAAAATGCGCCCAGCAAAGGTACAATATTTGGTTTAGATCAGTGAGTTCAATGGTACTCTGGCACATTGGCTTCTTGATCTTGGTTCATATGTCGTTGGGGCCACCTCGTCATTCACCTGCAAGGAGACATCACACGATCCAAGCCTTGTTCATAGTCAAATATTTCGTTCAGCAATACACAGGCAAATGTTGTGTCTGACAGTTTATGTACCAGTCTCAGTACACCACAAACGGAAGAGCCGCTCAAGATCTACCCCAGCCGAATAAGACACTCCATCTCACAGGAGCTGAGACATTCCCAGGACAATGGCTCATGCCTAGCACGGGTGTTTTACCCTCTTTCCACCCGATTTTAAATGGTGGTCCAAATGCTTGTCTTCCGAACAAATAAAGATCCTGGGTGTTGCATGCCCATAACGGACGTAAACGAAAGCAACAGCAAGGGGTTATACCCAGCAGAATTATGTGTTTAAAAAGACCCCCTGTAATAGGTCGAGCAAAATTCACGCGCGCGAGCACGCACGCACACACACGCGCGCGCACACACACAAACACACACACACACACACACACACACACACACACACACACACACACACACACACACACACACCACTCACACAACACATGTACAAACAGACTTTTTTTTTCTCTCTTTTTTCACATTTTGTGTGTGTGTGTTTGTGTGTGTGTCTGTGTGTGTGTGTGTCGTGTGTGTGTGTGTTTGTGTGCTGCGCGCGCGCGCGCGCGCGAAAATAGGTGGCGCCAGCAACCGGACTTGAACACGGATAAATATATTGTGACGGTAAAATAATACAATATATCAACACCTCATTTCACAATACAGCTCAGTCCAATAACACCTATGTAACCTGCCTGACGCCCGGCAGGATCCCAAGAGACGGCCCAGGTCCAGTCGCCTGATCGCCAGCGTTCAGGAGAGCGTCAAGCGCTACGAGCAGGAC
>CM065717.1:53270877-53275877 GCA_033310375.1 Conus canariensis
CCTCGATAAGCGTGCTCTGTAACTCCATCTTTCCGTTTTAGTTGTAATTGTTGTTTCTTCTCAAGAGCAGCCCTAGAATTCAAGAATGTTTTTTCTTTATTGTATGCCTTTTCTCCGAGTTTAATACCAGTTACTATGGAGATTAATTTTGATTTGGATTTGTGCTCTTTTTTTTTTTTTTTTTTGTTCGAAAAGGCTCTTGCTTCACAACGTATTCATTCATGACATCAGGGTAAACAAATCCGGAGAGATGCAGTTAGCGGCAGTATTGATCAGAAATTTTGAGCATAGTTTTTAATAATTATAGTAGTAGTGGTAGGAGGAGTGATAGTAGTTGAGGTAGTGGTAGTCGTCATCGTCGTGGTACTAGTAGTAATAGTAGGAGGAGTGGTAGTAGTTGTGGTAGTGGTAGTAGTCGTCGTTGTCATCGTCGTCGTACTGGTAGTAGAAGTAGTGGTAGAAGTAGTACTAGGAGTAGTAGTAGTGGTAGTAGTAATGAAGATTTCATGGCGCTTAATGTTAAATAAGCCTCAAGCGCTTTCAGCAACAAAAAGTACAAATGAAGAAGATAAATGTTCACACAAACGAAAGAGCACAGGCACCAAAATGCATTTATCTAGTCATGCAACAATTAATTTACACTCCCACCACCATCCACACACACACACACACACACACACACACACACACACACACACACACACACACATAGGCCTACACACACACACACACACACACACACACACACACACACACACACACATACACACATACACACACATACAAACACACACACATAGGCCTACACACACACACACATACAAACACACACACACACACACACACACACAATACACACACACACACACACACATACACACACACACACACAACAACAACCCCACACACACACACACACACACACACACACACCACACACTACACACACACCACCACACACACACACACACACACACACACACAACACACACACACACACAACACCACACACACACACACACACACACACACACACACACACACACACACACACACACACACACACACACACACACAACACACACACACACACACACACACACACACACACACACACACACACACACACACAACACTGCAGCAGCTAGTTAGCAGAGATCAAGGAGCATCTCTTACGAGAGTGTAGTTTGAAGAGAGGACTTGAAGGATGGACAGAGAAGCGGAACTGCAGAGTGAAGGAGGGAGTTTGTTCCATGAGGATAGGACCTGGAAAGAAAATGAAAGTTGACCAGTGGTCTTGGTGCCAAAGCGAAGAACGCGTTTTCAATGATCCCGTCTCCCCCCTCCCCAATCCAAAACAAAAAGTGCAGTTGTTCATTCACCACTATTCAGCGAATTCGAGTTCAATAAGCGTACTCAACGTAGAGGCCCGGAAGGGTCAAACTGTGTGATGTGTAAATACAATTAGACCCTGATTGGAATTTTGAAATCACACCTCCTGGTCAAAAATCCGTAGCTCATGGCAGCTGCTGTCATAGTATTGTGGGTATGTGGACGCTGAACGTCACATTTTTATCATTATAGCCGTGTTTAATGTTGTAAGCAGGCATACACAGAGCTCTCTCTCTCTCTCTCTCTCTCTCTCTCTCTCTCTCTCTCTCTCTCTCTCTCTCGCTCGCTCGCTCGCTCGCTCGCTCGATCTCTCTCTCTCTGTCTCTCTCTCTCTCTGTCTCTCTCTCTCTCTCTCTCTCTCTCTCTCTCTCTCTCAGATTACACTCTTCTCGTCCTTCCCTAATGTTTCTTCATTGTTCAGGCTTCTTCACGCTTATGGGTTTGTTTCATCGTGTTTCTGTCAATACTCATCCAGAAAGCAACATCTCCGGGCAGACGACGTGGCGGCGCTGCTTCATCAAGGGGGAGCAACTCCAAAAACGGAACAGACCCCCAGAAGAGGCCATGGACCGATAATATGCAGAACGGCGCCACCCCTCGCAAACACACGCAAAATGATCTCAGGTGTGTCTGAACGATCCGTTCATTTGCTGGCACAAAAGAGATTGTTATGGCTGATGGTGTGTGTGTGTGTGTGTGTGTGTGTGTGTGTGTGTGTGTGTGTGTGTGTGTTTTGTTTTGTTTTGTTTTCACGATGTGAAGCTTTTCTTTGTTCTAGATAATGTTTTGTGGCGATGTGCAGTGAGACGTTTGGTTGAATCAAAGGTACATTTTGTGTAGTTAAGTTGCTATAGAAAGAAAATCTTAAGAAAAACAGGGCTAGAAACGTAAACAGAAAACAATGAATTGATTTGTTTTGTTCTCTTCGCCTCTCATCACTGTTGATACTACTTGGATCTGTCAGGTGGCGATATCTTGGCAGTTAAAACCTTTTACCTTCCCCTTTGAGGGATGTCTCTTGCCGTGTTCTGTGCGCCCCTTGTCTGTGCGTGTGCTAGGTGATGGGTACTGTAAACTAGTGTCAGTCTGGAGTTGTGTGCCATTATTGATTTCACGCGTGCGCGCGCGCGCGTACACACACACACACACACACACACACACACACACACACACACACACACACACACACACACCACACACACACACCCCTTTTGCATACGTATACACGCACATCATGCACACACACACACATGCGCTCGCACACACACACATGGACCCGTGCCCACACATCCATACATACACATGTGTACATTCAATACACACACATATAATCATAAAAATGACACAACCAGTGTTAGGCAGGCACTCAAGGTCTGACCAGCGCGATGGGCTAATGCGTAGGTCAGACATCTTTAAAGTCGTAAGCACAGGACCCTCTTCTTAAATTATCTCATCTTAGTTATCAATTCATGTATCCAACAGCTTTAAATCATGCACAGTGTGGTCTGAAAACTTAGCGGATGTGGTGTAGCGTATATGGACTAGTCCGCACGCAGTGACACCTTGATGAAACTGAAACTGATTTCACTATGAAAGTCGAAGCGAATTTCCGTATTTATTATTTTCTGAGTTGTGTTGCATTGCCGATGTTAGGCGTTGTGTTGTGGGTCGATTGAGTTGGGTTATTACTGTAGATATTGACAAGACAGTTAAGACATAACTAAGACTGACAAAAAATGTAGATATTTTGAACCGTAGGTATGACTGAAACCTTTTGCTGACGTTGAAGATATTGCGTATTCTGCTCTCTCTCTCTCTCTCCTCTCTCTCTCTCTCTCTCTCTCTCTCTCTCTTTATTTTTTTTTTTTTTATTTTTTTTTTAATCAGCATTCTTTCCCAAAGATTAACAAGGGACGCAATTGTTCTACTGAATTAGGAGTGACACGAATAGCTCTCTTTGGACTTTCTATCCGAGTTCAGCAGTTTTCTTCAAATGTCAGTCGGTTTTCAGCTCAATTTTTTTTTATCCCTTGTTTGAGTGTGTTTTCTGACGTGAGAGGGTTAAGAACTTTTTTGTTGGTTTGTTTGTTTACTTTTCACTCAGAGAAAGATCCTTATTTCTTTCTTTTTTTTTTTCCTTTTTTTTTTTGGAAAGCAGACATTACATTTCATGATTTCATTTCTAATCGGTTCAAACTATTGGCTTCCGAGCGGCGCAGGCCTGAATTATAGCGTTGTTTTACTTCTGTCACTCTCTCATTTTTTCGTTTTATTTTCATTATTATAGATTTTTGTTGCTTATTAAAGGATGTTGTATACTTGGTTTTCTCTTTCTTTCTTTGTGGTGTGTGTGTGTGTGTGTGTGTGTGTTGTGTGTGGGGTGTGTGTGGTGTGTGTGTCTTTGTGTGCGTGCGTGTAAGACATTATTTTAGACCTATGTTTTTCTACTGCTGTATCAATACTTTCTTTTGATTTCTTTTTAAACCCTCGTGTGTTCACATTGTTCACATGGGGACTTATTTTCACAAGACCACTAAAGTCCCTCACGATGGTGATGACGCACGTGGCATTGTTGCAGAGAGCCACTGACCTATCGGCAGCTGCAGAGGCAGCGGACAGAAGACACGCAGCGACTGCTGGTCAAGGCCTACAGGCCCGCCTGGCCCCAGGATCTCTTTTACAACGGTCAGTTCAGTGGGGGTGGGTTTTTTTCTGTCACACCGTGTCAGCCAGCTATTGGTTCCGGTGGTTTTCAGGATTGGCTATGATTGGCTGCCTGTCGGGAGACTTGGTCGTACTTGGTTTGTTTACTGACTGCAAGCATGACTCGTGTCTTTAAGAAAGATATATACATATACGTGTGTGTCTGATTTCATCCTTCAAGTAAGAAAATGATTGTTATTTCTCTTTTGAATCTGTTTTTTTGTTTTCCTCAGGTTTTAATTGTCTGTCTCTTTCTTTATTTGTTTGTTTCTGCTCGATTCGCGCTAAGTATTTTCGTATAATTTCTCCGGACTCTTACCAACTATGCAAACATTCTCATTTACGTAGCAAACATGTTCGGATCTTTTGCGAATGTTTTTACCACTGTGCTAACTGATGTTCGTATATACCTTCTTTGCTAACGTTCTCTAACCCCCCTCACCAACTCTAGATCTCTTCTCGCTTTCTTTGTGAAATGTTTTCACTTACTTCTGTAACAATGGACTTAAAAGAGAGTATTCAATATCCTCACCAATTTTGCAATCACTCTCACCTGCTGCACTAATGTTCTCACTTACTTTGTATACGCTTGCAAAACTTCTCCAATACTTAGTTAAATTTTGTCACGCGTTTGCGAGCGTTCTAACTGCTTTTTCTTGGTGACGATTTTCATCAACTTTACTAAGATCAAAAAGATTCATGATCAATAGTTTATCAATATTTTCATACACTTTGTTAACGCTCTGGGCTTATTGGTCCATTTGTGAATGTCATCAATGACCTTTGCCGACGTTGCAACCAGATTTGGTATTGTTTTCAGCCTGCTTAGTAAACGTATACGGATTTCAGTAATTTTTTCACCTGCTGTACTCCATTGGTATTATGTATTCTACAGACCTGAAAAT
>CM065717.1:53280877-53288377 GCA_033310375.1 Conus canariensis
ACTCGCTGATTCCCTGGTGGATTATTCACAGATGGCTTCTTTCGTTTACCTTCAACATATCAAAGATCACCTGGGCTTTCTGTTTTCACACGTGGTACATTGTCGATGTTTCTCCTTTACAGTGTGTGTTCCTGACTCCAATACAACTTAAAGAGTATGACCATTAAGAGCATAAACATATGTTGGTAAAAACCATGCCTGTGTAGATACACATTTTCATGCGTAATTATCTTCTTTTTTTTTTCACTACTCTCGCGAGGCTCTTATTCGTATAATATTTTATTGTTATTCCTTTACGTTTAAAGGAAATGCTGTTCCTCTGCAAACGCTTGTCCTCTGTCAATTGAAAATACTCACAGCATCTTTTTTCCAAGTGCTGCCCGTCACCTTTCATCAGTCTGTCAGCATTCGCTATCGTTCATCTTTCTGCCAGTACACCAACCCTTATCGTTTAACAAGTGCTTGTCGTGTTTCATCTTCTCTTGCTCTTTCCTCGAGTGTTTTTCACATTTCTGTGAGCGCACCTCATTTTTCTGCATGCATTCGTCATTTTTCATCTGTCCACTTGTAATGCTCGCCGTCTTTCGTCTGTCTGTCTGGTGGTATTCGATATCTTTCATCTCTTCTAATGTGCGCCATCTCTCGTCCATCTATAATGTTAGCCATCTTTCACATGTGTGGTCATGTTTGCCATCTTCGCATTTGTCACATAATGTTTATCACGTCTTCAAATGTTCAGAATGCTTTTCTTTCATCTCATGATATTGGTGAGCTTTCTGTAACTATTGGTCATGTTTTGTCTGTCTCCTAATGATCGTCATCTCGCTGCGAATGTTCAACATATTTCATCTGTCTGATAGTGTTAGTCATCTTTCTAAAAGCGCTTGTCACCTTTCGTCAGTCTGACGATATTCGTAATAGTCTTGCATCTACTGGTATTCATCTTTCATCCGTCTCATCTGACAACAATGGTTGGTCGTCTTTCATCTATCTGATAATGTTCATCTTTCCGCAAGAGGTCGTCACTTTCACCAGTCTCATAATGTTTGTCATGGTTCTACCAGTGTCTGTCGTTTTGTCATCTGTCTATTATTTTTCATCTTTCTGCAATATTTATCATTTTCCTGCAAGGGCTGAACATTTTTTTTTTTGGTAAGTTGTCGTTAGCATTTAGCTTTCTACAAATGCTCACTTTTCTTTTCTGCGTAAGCAGGCTGATACTCCTGCGGACATTCCCCGTGCAGACAGGCAAGGATTAATCCCATCTACCCAACAAAGGGGGAGTGGAGTTTTGTGTGTATGACCGTTTTTTTATCCCGCCATTATGGCAGCCATACTCCAACTTCGGGGAAGGTGCCTGCTATGTGTAACGTGTCATCCATACCAACGGCCAAACTGGCCTTCTCTTCTGAAAGTTGGTGATGGGATTTTACATGTGTGCAAGATGCTATTGCGTGCGTTCTCACACGCAACCTCGGTTTATAGTCTCATTCGAAGGTCTGTATGGGAAATGGAGTCAGAACCAATGTTAACTCCGAGGGAAAAAAATCCCCCTTGTACCGAAACGGCCCAGCGGAGATTCGAACCCGCAACCCCAGGTTCACCAAGATTACGAGTCCGGCCCTCTACCACTAAGCTATTCCGGTCCCTGTTCACCTTTCATCGTTTTTCTTAGTTTGTTTGTTTTTCTTACCGTGATCAACGTCTTTCATCCTGTGCTGGTGATTCGCTGTCTTTGTGCAAGTGCAGTTCAGTGTGTTTGGAGCAACTGCACTCGCGCACAGAGCGATGGCCAAATAATACATTTGTGTCTACGACTGCGTTCTTTGTGACTTTTATTCTGTTTGACTGTTGAGGCCACAGATGGTTTTGTGGGAATTACGTGTTGATCTCTTCATGAAGCCAGATCACGGATTCGTTCGCTATTCCATCTGAGATTGCCGCCGAACACATACAGCGCTCTGTTAGTGGCCGGGGTTGTCTGCTTCAGTCAGTGATTTGTCCAGCGCGTGTTGTTTTCCAGTCCGTCCGATGCACCGTTTTCTGTGATGCTGCTGCTGCTGTTGCTCGTTGTTAGTAGCTGAAGCTGACACTGATCAGGGGCATCGTTCTCGACGATGTCTTCATCAGCGGTGGAGATGAACAAGTGTTGTGGACATGAACACCAGCGTCAGGCTGGTGCTTTGTGAAGCCGTAATAATTCCTTGTTTAGTTCTGTAGCGGTACAGTGGCCAAGCTGTCTATTCGTGTATGTAGCCTACCGCATGATTGATGTTCTGTCAGCTCCCACAGAGTGGGAGTTTGGCTATGGCATGAAAACCTTTCTTGTTTGAATAATTCGTGAAAAAAAAAATGCATACCTTGGACAACTGTTCATCACTAATATACAGAAAGAATTGACTGTTTATGACATGTTTTTTTTTTCTTCTATTTTTCTTTTTGTTATTCAGGATCACGAAAACTGTGGACTCAGACTCTCTCTCTCTCTCTCTGTCTCTGTCTGTCTGTCTGTCTCTCTCTCTCTCTCTCTCTCTCTCTCTCTCTCTCTCTCTCTCTCTCTCTCTCTCTCTCTCTCTCTCTCTTAATCATGATCTCAAGTTGTAATTAACGAATAAACATTTGAGTGAATGGCAACTGTGACGGCTGTGTATAATCAAACAATATTTATTTGCAGCACCAAGTGCTGGCATTGACTGAAGCTGAACAAGAAAGAAAAACACTGGCCTGTGTACATTCAAACCTACAAGTTCTAGTCCTTCCTTGTGCTTTCTGGGTTGTTATGACATTTGTGCTATATAAAGCTTCGTATGTTGATATACAATACTGAAATAGTTTGTGTTAATGTCAGTAGGGCTGTGATCTTTGATCATGTTGTGACGATGTGTTTTAAAGAAAGTTGAATGAATACTTCCACTTGTTAACAGTTGACGGATTCTTCATGTCATAATATACAGAATACATAACTTCTTGGTGAAGTTCATGGCATGCTGTAAGTTTTGTATGGCTAAACATGTGTGTGAGTGCGTGCACCTGTGTGTGTGGGGGGGGGGGGGGGGGGGGGGGGGGGGGGGGAGGGGGAGGGAGAGGGCAGTGGGCGTGCTTGTGCGGAGGTGGCGACAACGATGCTACTGAACAAACCACAAAACGCTATCAACATTTACATGCTGGCGACGTCGAGCCCAGAATTCTACGCCACCCATTACTTAATAAAAAAAAAAAAAAGAAAAAAAAAGAAAGAAAAAGTGTAATAGCGATTTGCTCCAAAGGTTTCATCTTGGCCTTTTGATAATGCGTCTTCCTTCATGAAGTACATAGCATTCCGTACGCTGTACTCCATCGGAAAGTGTGTGTGTGTGTGTGTGTGTGTGTGTGTGTGTGTGTGTGTGTGTGTGTGTGTGAGCGTGCGTGCGTGCGTGCGTGTGTGTGTGTGTGTGTGTGTGTGTGTGCTGTGTGTAGTGTGTGTGTGTGTGTATATGGGTGTGTGCGCGCGCGCGCGTGCGTGTGTGTGTGTATGTGTGTGTGTGTCAAAAATGGGCCCTTTTCTCATCACCTTCTTCTTTTTTTTAATTTCAGGATAGGATTTCTTTTGCCAGAGAGTTGTGTAAATGCACTGGTCGGCGGGGCCACGCTACAATAAAAGTGAAACTAATAAAACCGGAAAATGACAGAAGTCGACAAAACAACACGCACTTGTAGCGTTTGAAAAAGGATTATGGAAACGCCATGCTGGCCGAGAGAGAGTGAGAGTCATCACAGTCATGACAAACTGTTAAACACGATTGAGACAATATAAACACTAACTGTGAGGGGGAGAGAGAGGGGGGAGGGGGGTAGGGATCGAGAGAGAGAGAGAGCGAGAGAGAATTAATGTTTCCTAATGAAAAAAAGGTCTGTGTGACCGTCGTCCATGGTCCGATTGGAGCCCCCCCCCCCCCCCCCCCCCCCCCCCCCCCCCCTCCAAACAAAACACAAAAAACCAACAACAAGAGACAAAAACAAACAAAAACAACCAAACAAAAAAAAAAACCGTCATGTTGGCTGACACTGACTGAACGACTCGTGTAGTGAGTGATTTCTGTGTTCCACGTGCTTGTAGAATCCGGGGCGATTCGACACTGAATGGCTCAGCCATTGATAGTGGTGGCTGTTGGTTAGTGGTGATCGATGGTCGATAACGGTAGTTGCTCTGGTAGGGTTTGTAACTGTGGGTGGTGGGGATGGGATGTTTGATGCGATGGTGGTGGTAAACTGCGGCTGTGAGTAAATGATCATGGATGTAGTAGACGATGTTGGTTATGATGATGGTGAGGTTTGTGGTTCAGGCAGTAGAGCAAACATTTTAATGGGATGGAGGAGGCGGTGGATCTTTGGTGATGATCAATACCGGATAATTGTGGTGATAGGGTAGTGGTTATGGGGAACAGGGGGGGGGGGGGGTTGATTCGTGACTGCGAGGATACGTGGACAAAGTTGTATTTGAGAGAGAGAGAGAGAGAGAGAGAGAGAGAGAGAGAGAGAACTGCACACAAAAAGAGAAAATGACAAACCATTGACTGTAACTTTGGACTCTTGTTTGTCTGTCTGTCTGTCTCTATCTGTGTCGCTCTGTTTCTAACTTCCTTCGTCTGTCTGTCTATGTCTCTCTATCTCTACCTCTATCTCTCCCTGTCTCTCTCTCTCTCTCTCTCTCTCTCTCTCTCTCTCTCTTCTCTCTCTCTCTCTCTCTCTCTTATCATGATCTCAAGTTCCAAGCTGTAATTAACGAATCAACATTTGAGTGAAAGCAACTATGAGGGCTATGTATAAGGCGCGCGAGCGCGCTCACACATACCAACATCGCCCATTTCTTGCCAGACTAAGCTGAAAGTTTTACCGATATTGAAAACGAAATTACAAAATGAAACCATTGATCAAAATAAAGATGTGGCATGCAAATGAGGATTTATTATCTAAAATAATGATTTTTTTTATATGTTTGTTGTTCTTAACAACTACATTGTATTTGAAATGAATTCCGACACTTTTCACACACACACACACACACACACACACACACACACACACACACACACACACACACACACACACACACACACACACACACACACACACACACACACACACACACACACACACACACTCTCTCTCTCTCTCTCTCTCTCTCTCTATCTCTCTCTCTCTCTAAAATAATGATTTTGTAATATGTTTGTTGTTCTTAACAATTACATTGTACGTAATATGAATTCCGACATTTTTCACACACACACACACACACACACACACACACACACACACACACACACACACACACACACACACATACACACACACACACTCTCTCTCTCTCTCTCTCTCTCTCTGTCTCTCTCTCTCTCTCTCTCTCTCTCTCTCTTTCTCTCTCTCTCTCACTCTCTCTGCCACACTCCCACGCACACACACATACACACACAAGCGCACAGGCATGCGTGTGCGCGCACGCGCACACACACATACACACACACCACGCACGCACGCACGCACGCACAGCACACACACACACATCACTCCCTCATCTCTCAAGTGATGGACTAAACGACATATTACATATGAGTCAAACAGCTCTCGGAGATTTAAACAAAAAATGTGCTAAATTTGCCCCACTTGTAAATCTGCCCTTTACTCTTTACCCCTTCACTCCCTCCCCCTCCCCCACTTCACCCCACCCTACCCCACCCACACCCACACCCCACCCCCCAAAAATTAAAAAAAAAAGAAACGAATGCATTATTTTCTATGAAATAATGAGGAAAAAAAAAAAGAAGAATTAGTAGCCTGTGAACCTTTCAGCGTGGGTTTACACGCGCGTGCGCGCGCTCGCACACACACACACACACGCGCGCGCGCGCGCATGCGAACATACACGCGCTCATGTATGCATATGTGCACACTTATGCACGGCTATTTGAATGGATAGTTATATTGTTGTTATTTTTTTGTAAGAACTCAAAGAAAGGATTTCAAAAAAGAAAAAAAAAAAAAAACTTCCAAGAGTGGTTTTCAATCGGTCAAGCACGTGCTGTAAACAATGTCCAACCAGCTTGCCAACCCCGGCCGAAGCGGAACACTTGATAACGTCAGGAAGTTTTCCGAAAATCCATTTATTGAGAAACGATCGAAAATAAAAATCATTGGTACATTCAAATGAAAACCGAGGTGTGCCGTGAGCTAATGACTGACGCAAATAGGAGATGGGGTTAAAAATCTTCTCAGCCACATATTAACCCTGTTGATCAAGTTTCAGAGCGGGATGATGGGCCCTAGAGGGTTAAAACGTCGTTTAACAAGGATTTTATGTTTGCATCTCTGTTTGCAGTTTGAATTCTACACGCACACACGCATGCACGCACGCACACGCACGCACGCACACGCACGCGCACACGCACGCACGCACGCATGCACACACACACACACACACACACACACACACACACACACACACACACACACACACACACACACAAGTGCGCGCGCTCTCTTTTCACTTGCATACAAAGCAACGTGTACATAGCAAACAAAAGAAACAAAACAATTATATCACTAGTATACAAGCGAACCGAGCAACACACACACGCACGCGCGCGCATGCGAGAGTATATGTAACCAAGTAAGCACAAGCAAGCGTGTGCGTGCGTGGTGTGTGTGTGTGTGTGTGTGTGTGTGTGTGTGTGTCTGTGTGTATGTGTGCGTGCGCGTGTGTGTGTATGTGTGTGTGTTTGCGCGCGTGCTCCCGTTAGTTTGTGTGTAGGTGTGCTGTATGCTTGCATGTGTGTTTGCGCATGTGCATGTATGAATTTATGTTAAAGTATGTGCACAGTTGTGCATGTTTGAGCGTATGCACAGTATGTGAATAAGTGGTGTGTGTGTGTGTGTGTGTGTGTGTGTGTGTGTGTGTGTGTGGTGTGGTGTGTGTGTGCTGTTGCTCCTAAAAGATGTATGACACTCGTGACTGGTCACATTGTTGCCACCCGTGTGCCCCGGCAAGTCACATGATTCCAGGAAGAACACGTGACAAATTTGTACCCACGTGTAAACTAACCAGGACAGTTTCTGTCTTCTAGACGAAAGTTCGCCGATAACTGCTTCTTTGCTCAAGTAAGGTTTGTAAACTAACCAGGACACTTTGCGTCTTCTAATCGATGTGCTTCTTTGCACAAGTGGAAAATGTGGTGAGACGGGAAGGGGGACTACTGTTCATGTGTATAAACACAATATTGGAGTGGCATTCCTCATGAACCACCTCTAACAGACAGGGGATGGAAACAGAACAGTTCACATAACTGTAACTATTCTGTGCCCCCTTTTTTTTTTTCATAAGCAGGCCCACACGTAACCGCAACTCGACCTTCGACCTGTTTTCCCTTATCTCATTAGCAGGACAGACGTTAAATTTGTCACCTCTGCTCAGGCTCATGCCCCATTCATCCCTACTCCCTTATCTCAAACGGAGAGCCGCGCAGACTC
>CM065717.1:53295877-53403377 GCA_033310375.1 Conus canariensis
AAAGTTAGCTGCTATTCACGCTTAGTCCCACGCCTGGGCTAGGACCGGATTAAACACACACACACACACACACACACACACACACACACACACACACACACACACACACACACACACACACACACACACATGTATTCGCTTATCTGTTACTCTTGGAAATCAAGATCATCATCCTTTATCATCATCATCATCATCATCATCATCATCATCATCATCACCGAATTCTCTCTCTCTCTCTCTCTCTCTCTCTCTCTCTCTCTCTCTCTCTCTTTGGGGTATAGTTTGGAATGAGGACAACCCCCCCCCCTCTCTCTCTCTCTCTCTCTCTCTCAAGTTTTTTCCTCTGCCTTTTTTTCTTCTTTTCTGTTTTTTTTTTTATTTTTATTTTTTATGTACGCGTAGTAACATTACGAGTGTTACTTTGACTTAGAATTGTTGAGTTCTAATGGCAAATCTATGAAAAATGGTACACTTAGGCCATATGAATATACTATAACCGTCGTAACATAAAGAATTATTCTCTCTCTCCCTCTCTTTCCCCATGATGGCATGATGGGTATGGTAGGCCTACGGCGTAGCCAAACTGATGGAAGCATCATACACTGACAGCATGCTTCACTCGATCTCCTTTCTCATATAGTGGGCTTGTTAAGGAAATGTTGACTTCAAGTGATGCAAAGGTCCCCTTTGGCATGTATGTTCTCCAAGGCTTTAGAAAAAGAATTATCCAAAGACACACGCTGTATCTTAAAATCCAAGATGGCCGATGGTGGCCATCTTGAATAATATGGTCGATGCCTAATTTTGAAAGTTTTTGTCACAATAACTAATTCGATACATGTTTTCTGGGTAATTTGAGGTCGCTAAAATCATTTCTGGTATCAAATATACCTTTAGAAAATGGTTCAACAAAATAATCAGTATAATGGGAACAGAAGCAATTTGATAATAATCAGAAGGTCTAATTAGATCTTTCAGATTGAACATATTTTTTTAATAACTAAGTTAATTAGATAACAAGACTTCAAATGTTTGGTTGCATGGACAAGCTTTCCATTATAGGTCGGGTCAGGTTAAATTAAAAACAAAAGAGATGTTGAAACCGCATCAGGAACCCAACCCACAACCTTCTAACATCACAGTTAATGCACTACCAGTCGTGGCTAGTAAGTTATTAAAAACACCGTAAGCAAAGTCTGTCTGATTTGGGAACAAAATGTCTTCCAGCCTCGCGTTCTCTCGACACTATACTCCAAGAAGGTTACGTTTGGTTGGAAAAAGTGAGAAGCAGTCTCTCAAAACAGACCCTAGAAGCTGGGGAATGGATTTCCTGGGCAGCATACTACGCCAGCATTACCAACCCCCTCTGCTCCTCCAAGCAAGTCATACATGCTGCCTTTGTTTACTGAGTCTCCCAACAACCCTGCAATGGTTTGGCATGGCATGAAGGTCATTCTTCAGGCCATAAAACACATCAATCCGGGTCAGACACCAGTCATTGAAGTTGATCAACCCCTGTTCACGCTGGCCAAAACACTTCAATGGAAGTATCCTCACACTGAGCATGGTGAAGACGCCTTTCTGGTGACCCTGGGGACTATGCACACAGAGAAGATGCTTTGGGGTGTATCTGGTGACTGGCTGGACGGTAGTGGGTGGGTTACAGCACTTACTAATAGTGGTGTCTCAACAAACGGCAAAGCTGATTCCTTCATCGGTGTCCACCACATCTGCAGAACTAGGTACATGCACCAAGTGTCAGTAGCCGCTCTGTATCAGCTCATGATAAAGGGATTTGACCATTACGTTGACAAAGCGACAAATGAAGCTGATGATGACTACAACACTCTGCCATCTGACGAATGGTTAAAGAGTTATGTAATGCGCAGCCACAAGCAGATTACTGGTTCAAGTCCATGGAATTGGATCTTCTCATTCTCCAGTTTGTAAAGTCTTGTGGCACTGCTGACTTATCTCTCTACATGGAGACCCTTGATTCTCTGATGCCGTGGGCTGTCTCTCTGGATCATACTCACTATGGTCGGAACTTGCCCATCCATCTCCGTGACATGGCAACACTTGAAAAGCGACACCCTACGCTATATGAAGAGTTCAAACGGGGTCACTTCATGGGACAGAAGACAAGACGAGCATTCTCGCACATACCGCGTGACCAGATGCATGAGCAACTGATAGATTGGCTGAAGAATCATGCTGGCGTCATTGAGAATCTGGATGACCCACGCACAGTTCGCCGGGAACAAGTTGTTCGCCCAGAGATGGCTCGTCTTGTCAGAGAATGTTAGGGGACAGAGAAGTCAGATGAACTGATGCATCATGAACAATACCCCAAGTTCCAATCTGACTTTAAATCTGATGTAATTGCGCTGGTGGATGCATTTGAACAGCTGGGAAACCCCTTCTTAGAAGACAGTGGCGAGCTGCTTGACTTGGATCAGTCAATTTTCATGCCTTCAGATGTGGTAGAGAATGTAAGAAGGGTGAAGGCGACTGGACTGCAGCTATACACAGCATTTCTCGACAAACGCGAAAGCTCACAGGAAGAGGCTTTCACTGCTCCAATACACAAAACTAATCTGAAATTGTTCAAAGCGTCTCTCTCTGAACCCCGCCGAAAGTCGGAGATTTCTGTTATCAAGGAGCAACAAGCAAAGTGACCAAGATTTTGTTGGCTGCGAATTCTGGTCGCATCATCGATGACTATGTATTCGCACACGAAAACTGCACTTACCCTCCCTCACTTACTCGAAAGGGAAGCATGCACCATGGAAACAAGAGTGAGATCCTGGACTGCATTGTCCCTTCAGGTCTCGACAATCACAGACCAGTAACGACAGCCTGTGTACTGGACGGGGCTGTGCTCGTTCAAATGCTTCGTCCTCAACGTGCGGAGACTATTGGTGAATATTTCACTGGTGAGTTGGTGCCATACATCCTCTCCTGGTTTGAAGGGAATGACCGTATCGACATTGTCTGGGATGTTTACTCCAAGACAAGCTTGAAGTCCAGAACTCGGGAACAAAGAGGCAGTGGAGCACGGAGGCGGGTCACTTTCTCAACCAGACTTTCTGGAAACTGGGCTGCTTTCCTTCATGTAGACCAGATCAAGCAGGAGTTGTTTGTGGAGATCGGCATGAATCTGAAGCTCATAACACTTCCACAGGGCAAGCAGCTCTTCACCACAATTCTTGGTGATTGTGCGAGCTGACCAGCAGGAGCTGATGTTGACGCTGTGGCTCCCTGCACGCAGGAGGAAGCTGATACACAGATTTTTCTCCATGTGGCTGCAGCTGCCTCTGCAGGTCATCGTCGAGCAATTGTGTGAACCGTGGACAGTGATGTTGTTGTGCTGGGTGTCTCAGCGTTTCTTGCCCTTGGACAAAAGATCGATGAACTCTGGATAGCGTTTGGTATGCGACGTAGTTACCAGTACATTCGAATACATGTCATTGCTCGTGAACTTGGACCATCCAAAGCAAAGGCACTGCCAGCATTTCATGTATTAACTGGGTGCGACACGACCTCTGCATTCTTTGGCAAAGGCAAGAAGACAGCATGGTCAGTGTGGCAGTCTCCCCCGGAACTCACTTTGCCTCTACAGCTTCTCTCGTGCCCTAACCCCAGCATAGAGATGGTTACAACTCACACAGGAATGCTTGAGAGATTCACCATGCAGCTGTATGGTGTTTATGATGATGACTCCACAAGCATAGATGCTGCCAGACTTCACCTTTTTCACAAAGGGAAAGACTTTGAGCATATGCCACCAAGCAGATATGATCTTCATCAACACCTCCTAGAGTAGCTTATCAGAGTGGACATGTGTGGGGTAATATGCTGAACAAAGCTCCAGCTCCAGTCAATCCAACTGAATGGGGATAGCAACAAGAATCTTCCAATTCTGTGCCAACACACTTCCTCTCATTTCAAGAAACTTGCCAGAACTTGTCAGTTGCAAGTGCAAGAAGGATTGCAAGGCTCCTTGCAAGTGCAGCATGCATGGACAGCCCTGTATGATCCTCTGTACATGTATGTGCACCCAAGGCAACACCAGGAGTGAAATACAGAGAAATGATGAATCCGATTAGTTCAAATGGAACGAAGGTAGGCAATGACTGTGAACTTCAATGTTATTAGACACCTGTTACTTGTAGTTAAGGTTTACATCAAAGACTTTTTGACTGATTTGAAGTTGTGCTGTCATGCCTGAATCAGAGTATACATATGTGGGGAAACAGGTTCAATAAGTCTTCCGTATGAGTATCTGACTCTAATTCCTGTTTCAAAAAATTGTATGAATATTTCAACTTTGTGCATTCATTTTCAAAGTTTGACCTTTTAAATGCAATGCAAATGTTATATTGATAACAGCAATGTGTTCAGTGACCTCAAAATATATAGAAAACATGTGTTGCATTAGTTTCTATGACAAAAAGTTTCTGGGCTAAGTTTGACCACATTACTCAATATGGCCGACGGCGGCCATCTTGGATTTTGAGATACAGCTTGTGTCTTTGGATAAATCTGTTCCAAAAGCATTGAGGAGCTTCTATGCCAAAGGGGACCTTTGCATCATGACTTGAAGTCAACACCCAATTTTGTGCAGTTAGCAAGCCTACTAATAGATTGAATCGAAATTCTGTATGTGATCAAACATGCAGAGAGACACCCGTCACTCCCCTCACCCCCACCCCTCTGACGTGATCTAATTTTTCACGAGGGGGGGGGGGGGGGGAGGGAGGACGATGTTTCCTTGTTTGTTCTGTGCCGTCGTATTTGCTAGGCGATTCGGTATCGTAAGCAACATTTCTTTGGAGTAATGGGCGTGTATTTGTTTTCTTGTGGGAGCAAGAGTTACCCTACTAGTTTTTGTTTGTTTGTTTGTTTGCTGTTCCATGCTTCATCTCATATTTGCTTTCGGCTTTACACACGTTTGCTAGTACGGTAGGTGGAGAACGTAATACTGATCAACCAGATCGATTGACACTGAGGCACTACTAAATGTTTGGGCCTCCAGGTGTTCACAGTGGAATCAAAGATGATAGAAATCCAGTGTTTTTACTTTTCTCATAATCGAATTTGTGATACAGTTCTGGGTTTTTCAAGCAATACCGTCAGATCCCAAACAGGTTCATGAATGCGAATATGCGTACAGCAGACTCACCGCAGTTTACACGTCACATGATCCAACTTGTATATCGTGATTGGTTGACAACTTAGGATCTTCCGTGTGTATAATTGCAGCTTGGTCTGCAACAACGAGTGCCGACCGTGCCTGTCTACGGCCTTCACATTGAATCTGAAAGCGAGGCTAGCATTCTCTTAGTTGCTGATGTTTTCTTGGCAAGCAGCCTTCATCTTGATCTTTTGTTTATTATACTGCGTACTTGTGGAGAAATGATGGTAGTTTAATAGATTACATCGTTTACGTAGTTTCTTAAGTCTTTATTTACAAAGTTTCGACGAGTGAAAGGTGAAACATTGAGGAGGAAACTTCGAGAAACCACTATCAAAGGTTCTGGTCAAATGAAATGTGACAGGACGGGATCATTGTTCTGATGAGACGCTCAAAGACAAAGATGGATTGTGTTTTATAACAGAAATTTCAGTTAGGAACTTTTTTTTTAATTTAGTCTTTCAGTTTAAAGGTTTAAAATGGCAGAGGTTGATCCCGAAACGTTACTAGAATGGCTTCAAATGGGTCATGGAGACGAACGAGACATGCAGCAGATAGCCCTCGAGCAGCTTTGTATGCTACTCCTGATGTCGGACAATGTCGACAGGTGCTTTGAGAGGTAATAAACAATGACTTTTTGTTTTGATTGTTTTGTTTGGGGACCTGTTGATTTGAATACTATGTAGACTTTTAGTTAAGACTGAATTTATTTTTAGAATTTGGGTTTCCACAGCTTGTTTGGTCAATGTCTACAAATGTGAGTGCTACCTGGAAAGGCTTCGGTCAAATCATCAGAGGAGAGAGGGGTTGGGGGGGGGGGGGGGGGGGGTAGTAGTAGAAGTGTCAGATGTACTTTTGAGTTGTAAGTCTTGCTTTAGAATATATGTATACAACTGAGATACAGACTAGATTGAGTCATAAGTTGGAGTCTACTGTCACTGTGTCAGGTCTTTTTCCCCCCTACCAAACCCAAATGATTTTGAGTTATTTTTAGGAACAGCACATGATGATTCATAATCGGAACACTTTTTAAGTGATATGTTATGCCACCCATTTGATTCTAATTAAGTTCAGTATAGCAGAGGACTGTTATGTAAGACATTTTTCTCAAAAGACCCATATAATTGATTTTGGAAGAAGTGTAGCATGAGGATTTTCAATCCCGATTCTCTCGGGGAAAATGACAGCTCCACATCAACTTCTAATGTTCTAAGATAACCATATTTACAAACGGTCATTTTGGTATATCACAGCGTTTCTGCATGCGTCAATTAGTTAGCAGTGGGCAAATAGATTGGTGAATGCCTTTTTTTTCATTCACGCCCCCACCCACCCCCCACCCCATCCCCTTTAAATTTTTTTTTTTTTTTTAATAGATTTCTAATCGCTGATCATGCGTAGGTTTCGTCTTTAGGGAGAAAATATGATGTCTTGCGAGTCAGGAATGGTACATCAAGGCAAGATGTTTGAGGAAAGCACAATTGTCAACTGTTCGAGATTTGAGGAGACTGAAAAGACCATAAAGTTACTAGAGTGAGCATTTTGATCAGTGCTTTGGGATTGGTTTTTTTAAAAGGAAGTGAACAAGCCTGTAACGGCACATTGTTTTTCACATTGTTAACAATGAACTGAACTATGCCAATGGTAGTTGTAACATCACTCTTTGAACATGTACACTGCAGGAAATGTATTGATGCTTCAAGAGTGCTGGATGGCAATCGGAGCAGACTGGATTTCTTTAGCCACATCCCCGTCCCCTCTGAAATGAATATGCATGGATTTTGTTTTGACAGTGTGACAGCTCTTACAAGGGATGTCATATTGATGTTTACCTCTGTGGTAGACTTGGTTATAAACAGCTAGAAAGGAGACACACAAAGTGACAAATTGTGTCTAGAATAAAGGATATTGTTCTTTCATTACCAAGTTATATGAATGACTGTCGCTCCTGACAAACTGTTTTTTTAGAGGTAATGTTTTGTTTTATTAGAGATTTAATTAAGTGTACAAGCCTCTTTGTGTGTGTATGTTTACATGTACACTAATTTATTAGTGTGTGTGTTTATCATGATAAATGCTGTTTCTTTTGGTTTCGTTTGGTTTCTTCACTTCCTTCATAGTAATTTTGTCTTATCAAGAAAGACCATAAAAGGGTCCTAAAGACTGCTTAGATTCAGTATCAATCAGGGGAGGGAGGGAAGGCTTCATCCACCCTGGACCCCACCGGGCCTTTTCCAGAGATTTTTTAAGTCTGCTGTTCCCCAGTCTTAAAAGGGGGAAAAAAATTGCTCAGATTTAAACAGTTAAATAATTGTGTACAAGATAGGGCTTATATCTTAGATTAGAAAACCATAAGTGCGCAACATGAATGTTTGAATCGGGCATGATTCCCAATATCCCTCTTTTAGTTCTGTAAATTATTTTTTTTTCTGGGACATCCACCTACAGCGCTGATTCCTTTTTCATTTTAGCCAGGTATACTGGAATGTTACATGCTCGCCTGCACAGCTTCATTACCCATAACTGTTTTAGTGTTTTCCGTACAACCTTTTCATAGTTTCAGTCCTTCAGTTTGTTGTCTTCAGTCCTTCGAAAGTGACTATAAATTGAGGTTCCGTGTGTGAATGCACACATAACATCTTGTGCACATGCAAAATTCTATCACCAACTTGCAGAAGAGAAGACCAGTTTTGCCATTGGTATGGATGACATATATTGCATAGCATGCACCCTGTGTAAAAAAGAAAAGGTATGAAGGAAGAAAATTGAGTGGCTGATAATGATTAAATGACATGAATGAATGACCTAATGAAACGCCATCAGGCAGTTGTTCAGCTGGCTATTATTAGGTAGGCAGCCCATTGTGTAAATGAGAGCCTGGATTGTAACGGGCTTAGAGCTTAGCAGGGGATGTATTAATCACTGTAATGATGATAATCTTTTTTGAAACTTCTTTTACTAGTATGTGAGTTCGCATTTCCTCACAGCCACCGTAAGTTTCTTGTGAGTCATACGTGATTAGTAAAAGCAGAAGGATATCTTTCTTGTACTGCTTTAGGATGAATAAAACTCTTGTTGGTTCTGATTCACAAACCTCATTTAATTCATTTAGAATTTCTTCTAGGACAGTGTGCTTTTAAAATGAAACTGCAGATCATCAAAAATGCATCGCATTATTTCCTCATTTTCAGATATACTCCTACACTACACACAGCACATCAGTGCCTTTGTGAATCTATCTGAAGTACTGACCAAATCCTGCCTTTTCCCGCTACACTTTTTGCAATCACCTCACTCGCCATCCGTCCCCCTAACCCCACCATCTTCCCAAGCTCCACCTGGAACTTCCCCTTCTCTCCCCAGCTCCATCTCCCTCCTGATTTCTGTTAATATGGCTTGAAGTTCTAGTGTAACATAAACTGAAAAAAGTGAAAGTGCCAGACCTTGAACCAGTGCAGTAAAACTATGTTCAGCAGCTTGTAATATTGATGAATGCATTGCTGTTCTCTCCACATTGTACACATGCACGCATGCATGCACGCACAGGCAAACGCGCGCGCGCGCACACACACACACACACACACACACACACACACACACACACACACACATACACACACACACACAGAGGACACGCACGCACACACGCACACAGAGGACGCGTATATGCACAACACACACACACACACACACACACACACACACAACACACACACACACAGAGGACACGCACGCACACACGCACACAGAGGACGCGTATATGCACACACACACACACACACACACACACACACACACACACACACACGAGGGAGAGAGAGAGAGATCTGGACATGGTTTTTACTATTTTAAGAGATAGGGAACCATCTGCTGGGACTCTTCGTCATCAGGTAGTTTGGGGTGGTATCTTTCTTCTTGTTCATAGAGTGTCATCTGACCAAAGGCTAGCAGACTCCACTCTCTAACTTCAACCCTTCCAAAGGCACTGATCCTGTCCCACCCACATTCCAAAAACACACATCTACAGTAGTCATGGGCGCAGGCACACACATACACATTTGGGCGTTTTCTCTTTCTCTCTCTCTACTCTCTCCCTCTCTGTTTGTCTGTCTCCCTCACTCTCACTCTCACACATATACAAACATACACATTCCCACACACCCACACTGAGAGAAAGATAGACAACTTCATCAAGTCCTCGCAGAGATTGTTCATATGATAATGACATCTGGTGACTTTTGATGCTGAGCCTCCGTATTCTGATATTGACTTTTTCATCTGCTGTTGAGCACTGTTCCAGAGCTTAACATTAACCAGAACTGGTGCATTATCAGACAGTTTAGTTCATTTGGGATATTTCCAATCCTTTCCATCAGAGACTTGCCACATATGGTGAGTCATTTTCTTCTCTTTTTTTTTTCAGCATTCTTTGACTTGGGAGCGAAACTTTGCTATAGGGTGATTAAAATGTTAATTTTAAAACAAAAATGAGAATATGTAAGAGGGTGCGGAATGCTGGGAAACTGGCAAAGGAAGCACTGCTTAACGAAACGGATCTAGGTTTTGGGCTGTGCAAACTACAAAGTCACAAACCCAAATCCTGTGAACATGAATCGCATCGTTACTCACATTTATGCTAAACCCCTTGAAAAGGCTGTGCCGTTTCCTGTCTTTGCTCACATTTATGATCAACCCTTTAAGGCTGTGCTGATTTGTTAGATTAAAATCTTTGGCTTATACTATAGGCCAACTGGCTAGCAACTTTTTCAGCCATATGAAAATATTTTCTGTGATTTATAGGGGGCTGATCCTTAATTACATCCCTGCTGCATAGCAGAATTCCTTGTTATGAAGTTTTCCCAAATGCCATCTAAAGTGGGTCAGTCAAGCACTGTAGGTAACTGTCACAGAAACAATTGGTGTTGCAAACTTTAAGGAGTAATTAGCATCGTGGATTCGTAACTGGGAGGTTGTGAATCTGGCAAGCAGCTCATACTCAGAGTTGAGTTTGCTGTGGGCTCAGTTTGGAAAATTAGAACCACAAAACTGACAAAGCTCGAGTTTTATCCATCTAAGAGATATGTCTCTGTGAATGTTGCTCAACTTTCCTGACCAGTACTGTATCTGTCTCTCAGGCAGGGGTAATTTACGTAAGAAGGCTCAGAGTACAGCTTTGTCGTGAAATTTTGGAGTAACTTGAACCCAAATGGAACTCCATAGCATCATCTTCATTAAACCCTGATCCTCATTGACTAGCATGATTAAGAATAAAGAATTCTTGAATCCTGTGGCCCTTTAGACTCTTCCTTCATGTGATCTCTGTGTATCAATTTCCTCTCCACATCTATGCCCTGGTAAGTTCATTTCATGGTTGGTGGTATTGGCAAGTTCATGAGGAATTGGACTGTCATTGGATGAAAGGGTTTTGTTTTTAATGTGGTGACACCTTCTGGAAGGGGATGCTCATTTTATGCTGTGTTTTGTAAGCAGTTATTGTTGTCAGAAGGGGGCTTAGTAGGTGATGTCTTGCGTATGCTGGATCAGAGCTGGCAGCATAAAACACCAATGAAGTGACCTGGCAGCAGTGCAGTGAGGGATCTAGCCTTATGAGATTTCACAGTGACTGATTTCTGTGGACTGCCGATGCTGCAACAAGATGAAATAGGTGTGGCTAGGGATGCAGAGCTGGAATGACTGGCAGGGGGGGGAGGGGGGGGGGGCCAGGGGAGGGACGCTAATGCCATAAAATGGCACAGAAGAGGAGACGAAAAGAAACTGAAGTCTTTAAAAAGTAATTTTTCTTGTTTGTGTTTTCCATTCAAGTTGTTTGTTAAAGTTTTGTATTTGTACTAGTTTAACTCCTTTTACTTCATCTTGAACACCAATTGCACTTCATTTGATTGAAAGTGAAGCATTTAGCCCTCACTTAGCAGAGAGAGGACCGATTCTAGATGGGGAGGAATAAGTTCAAGATGTTGGCCAGTTTAGGTGCACAGTTTAGCTGCATTGTTTTTTTTTTCTTTTTTAAATATCCACTACTAACACTTCTTTTAGGGTTAGGGTGGTTCATGTGAACAGATTTCCCAATCAGCATTTAAACCATTTACGCTACATATGTACAGCCTCTTTGTGGTAATGGGAAATAAGTGCCAACAACAATTTTTGCCGTTAATGTACCAAATACTAAACTAGTTGTAACCCACATTTAATTTGTTGTAAATAGGTGAAGCAGCTGTGCTTTCTTACATTTGTACAGCCAGCGTGAAGTAGTTTGCACCCATGTCCAGATCATTTGGCAAAGGCTGTTAAACACCACCAGGTTTTAGCTTTGTCTCACCACACCTTTGTTGGTTGGCAACATAAAATTGCTCATCTGTTCTCAGACCGACATATATATATACAACATACAACATTGTATTTCGGACCATGTGAATAAAATTTTAGAAATGTTTAGGAAAAAAAAAATGGTTGTTCCTCATGTTGTGGCAACCATCATTGAGCTAATGGCTACCACCTATCTTAAGCCTGTTCAGTGAAAAAGCCTTCAGAGCAATGATGGGTGCATTCCTGTCACGAAAAAGAAACATTTCCTGTTCACAGATTTTTTTCCAGTGTCGAACTTCCCTTTATTATATCTGAGTATCATGGAAGCAGATAATGGAATTGTTTTTAAGCTCTGAAGTGGCTGGAACACATCTGTAAACATAGGGATTTAGCTCATATTTCATAGCAGTGTTGAGAGCTGAAGGTACTGACAGCAGACAGACTTCAGTTTCTTTAACTTTGGCGTGCACGTGGTAATTTATTTAGGTAACATCTGTTTAAGTTTAGGATTACTTTTAATGTTTATCAATGGCATTCAAAGCGCTGGAGTAGTCCATAACAGTTATTAACACCTATCAGAGAACATGAAAGATGACATAACGTAACTTGCGTGTCAGATATTGCAATACTGTTTTTTTAATCACCAAAGTGTAAGCAGCAGGTGGTAAGTTTCAGTCGAACAATTTTTCTGCGCATCTGAACTTGATCCGTGCCCAGGCAGACTCCATGAAATCCTTGTTCAGAATTCTGAAAGAGTTTAACCCTTTCCATCTGATCTGAGTTTTTTTTTTACAGTAGAAAGATTTTTTAACAAGATTTCTGATGTGTTTTTAGGTGTATTTTAAAGGGTGTGTGAATGGATTGGGCCTTTAGGATCAGGTGGGCTATACATAAGCAACATTACTTTACCTTACTAAGCACTAGGCCTTTGGAATGAGAAGTGGATTTTTTATTTTTTAATTGCATCCACTTTAGGAGAAAAATGACCTAACATACCTGTTATGGAAAAAGTCAGGGTAAGACCACTGCGTTTCTGATTTTAGCAGCAAACAGAGTTGCCTTCTCTTATAGTGGTGATGGCAGCAAAAGGACAGCTAGTGAATGCAGAGTAGTATCTATAGAGTAGTCATAAGCAACAGATTTCACATGAGAACTTGAAAAGAAGATAGATTCATGAGCAATCCAGATCGCCTGATCGAGAACAGCCAGTGACTGGGTTAATGGGTCATTTTTCGCCGGCTACTTGTTGCATTATTAAATGCTCATGCTTTTTCTCAGGGCTTGATCGCACATCTCTCTCCAAGTCTCAATCTCTCTCTTTCTTCTCCCCCCCCCCCCCCCCCTTTCTCTCTGTCAGTCTGTGTGTCTCTCTCTCCTTCTCTTGCTCTCTCCCCTCCTCCTCTGCCTAGGGGCATAAGTGTGTGTGTGTGTGTGTGTGTGTGTGTGTGTGATACCACTTGAATGATTACTTGATTAATTAATTTTGAAAAAGCAAATAGTCATGTTGCTCTGTCATCATATGATTTAGCAGTCAGTACTAACCTCATAACTAGTAAAGTTTGAGCAGAGAAACTGTACAGAAAAAGAAGTGAAAAAAAGAAAGATGAGTTACAGACAGGTGGATGTTGGGTAATGGTAAGACGATTTTTCTCTTCGTTTGTTTTTTAAAGTTCTAATCGCTTCCCCTGTGTGGTGTTTAGCTCAAAATGATCTTGAAATTGCCTAAGCACAGAAGCCCAGGGTCAATTCACAGCTTCGTATTTGTATGAGAGTGTGCGTTTGGAGAGCTTGGATGGAGGTTGGTATTGGGAAGGGGTGGGGGGGGGGGGGGGGGGGGGGTAGGCACAGGCCCATGCACATTGGTATAAGTGAGAATAAGTTTATTTGAAAAGAAAATAGAAGGGGTGGGGGGGTGGGGGGGGGGCATCTACCTTGATTTTCAATTTGTTCTTTTCATAATTATATCCGTCTTTGTCTCACTGGCTGTTTCTCTTTCTTTGTCTTGTCTTGTCTGTCTGTCTTTCTTTCTCTCCTTCCCTTCCCTCAGCCATGCCCCTCATCTCCTCATACACAGACACATGACACACGCACACACAGCACGCGTGCGCGCGCACGCGCACACACACACACACACACACACACACACACACACACACACACACACACACACAGTGATGCAGTGGTCATTCTTCTGTTTGTCCTGTACAGATCTTGCACACATTTAGAAAAAGAGACCTTCCTTGATGATTTACTTTCCTCAAGCTTAGATTATATTTGTCAGATATGAAACCCTGATGAAGCAGTCAAGTAATGGGCATACACCTTCAATTCAATATATGATGAACATGCTCCCTTTGTGAGGAAATGAGTAAAACATGTTATGAAACCCCCTGTGGTTGACAAAGGAAGTAGAGACAGTGACATACATAAAAGAGATCATGTACTTAAGTCAAAGGACAAAGAAAATTTAGAAAACAAAGAAACAAAGTCAATTCCATGAAACAAAAAACAACCAAAAAATATATTCAAGAGTCGTGATTCTCTTCTTAGAATTCAAAATTGGTTTGGAAGGCTGTGAATCTTTTGACTAGTGGTAAATCGAACTCTAAAGTTAAGAATCCAATAAAAGATATTTCATCGGGAGATTTGAACTTTTATTTTGCAAATGTTGCTAAGGACATAATAGTAAATGTTGAAACAAATTAAAACGATTTACATGAACTAAAACAATACTGCTCTTCTAAAAAATCTCAACATTTGCTATACTGTCAGTTTCAGTAAATGAAGTGTTTTATGGGCCGATATGTTTAAAACAGTCAGGAACAAAAGGTTTAGATGGAGTTGATGGAAGAATACTAAAAATTGCCTCATCTGCTATCGCTGATACACTCCCCTATATTTACAATTTGTGCATTGATAAAAACCAATTTTCTCTTAAATTTGAACAAGCCAAAGTCATACCTTTGTACAAAAATGACGATCTTACCAATCCCTCTAACTATAGATCAATTTCAATGGTACCCTTTTCGTCAAAACCACTTGAAAGACGTGTTCAAACACAATTTATATTCTCACTTTCAGCAGTATGGGATTTAATTAACAAAAATCAGTCAGGCTTTAAAGAAAATCACTCTTGCAATTTGTCTCTTATACATCTTACTGATTATTGTCTATCAAATATAAGTAATAATGAATTTACTGGAATTCTTTTTGTCGACTTTGCTAAAGCCTTTGGTGTTATAAACCATTCCCTTCTTATGAAAAAACTTACACACTATAAGCTATCAAACCAGGCTTCAGACTTCATTAGATCTTTTCTTACTGATCGTCAACAACTTGTTGAAATTTTTAGCAGACGGTCAGAGTTACTCAGTTTGGAATTTGGTGTTTCTTAAGGATCAGTACTAAAACCTCTCTTATTTTTTATTTACATAAATGATTTGCCTTTATACACAGAGTATGGTTGTGAAATGTTTGCTGATGACACTTCATTGCAATTTAGCAGTGGCAATCCTCTGAATTTAGTAAAAAAAAAAAAAAAAAAAAAAAAAAAAACCTTCAGAACAACATTGACAGATTTGAATGGACCAAAATGAACTGCATGTCCCTGAATCAGTGAATGCAAATAAAACCAAATGTATGTATGTGACCACACGGCAAAAACGGCAGAAAATGAGGTCCCCGTATACAGCACTATATGTCAAAGACCAACGGATCGAAGAGGTAATAAAGTACTAGGGGTTATTATTGATAATGATTTAACGTGGTATGACCACAATATCAATCTTGGAAAATATATTTCTAAAAGAATTTATCAGTGATCAAAAATAAAACATGTTCTGAATTTCCGGTCAAGAAAATGACTTTTTCATGCACATGTTTTATCTCATTAATTATGTGTCCACATTATGGGATAATTCTAGTGAAGCGAATTTGAAACAAATCAGTCCTTTACATAAGAGAGTTATAACATTGGTGCACTTAAAATCTAATTTCTTAACAGGTGATGACTGTAAAAAGTGAAACATTTTTCCATTTAAAATTTAGAAAGAGAGGGGGTTGGTTTGTACTGCCCTAAATGTTAAATGTGATCTGATTTTTTGCCTGAAGAAGACTCAAGAGGTTGAAATGCATTGTGTCTTGTCCTGTGCTTTGTCAATGTCCTTGGCGGTAACTAACCCCCTGTCTTTCTAAATTTTGCTTCGTTCTCCGCCCTCAGTCACTCCGTTTTGAAATTTTTCCATTTAAAGACAGACTCTCACTCAGTAAATGCTTATGCATGTGTATAAGGTAGTTCATAAATGGATAGCTCCAGAGAAAATTATCCAAAACTTTATAAATAATGAAAATAGACATGTTTCATTTGCTAGACCCATATCTTTATAGATAATGAAAATAGACATGTTTCATTTGCTAGACCCATAACAATCTTTATAAATCAAGTTTCACATATTCTGGAGGAACAGTATGGAACAATTTATCTTCTTTGAAAAGATGTCCTTCTAAAGTAGTGTTTAAAAAGGCACTGAAAAATTGTTTGATGGATAAATTATGCAGTAATCTATGATCATTTATATTGTTGCAGATTCTCACACTCGTTCGGTCTCTCTGTCTGTGTGTCTGTCTCTCCCTCTCTGTCTCTGTCTCTTTCTCTCTCACCCACCCTCTCTCTCTCCCTCCCTCCCTCTGTTGGTGTCTGTCAATTTTGACTGTCTCTCTATGTATCTGTCTGCCTATTTCTCTCGCTCGCTCTCTGTGAAATGTCTTCATGTGCCTAGTCTGATATGTTGTATATTGTTCATCAAAACATTGATTGTGATAGTTGCTGATTGTTTCATTACATTGTATATTTTTTTATTTCTACATATGCATTGCTTCGCGTTTCTCTTTTCTTCATTATTGTAATTGATATTTTTTCTCTTTTTTGTGAGGGCAGGATGAAAAGGTGTAGAGCTTATTCTCAATAAAGATAATTGTGACTTCACACACACACACACACACACACACACACACACACACACACACACACACACACACACACACACAGAGTTAATGTGATTCAGTTTGTGTTGTTTATGGCCCAGCTAGGGCCATATCAGGGCTGTCACCTTCTCCAAGTCACACTCTGCACAGATGTGAAAAATGAATTCCCGTACTCAAAAGTCATTTCCTAAATTCTTTCTCTCTCTCTTCTCTCTCTCTCTCTCTCTCTCTCTCTCTCTCTCTCTCTCTCTCTCTCTCTCTCTCTCTCTCTTCATGAGGGGCAATGGCCTTATCATGATTAAACTTTCCATATCTTTCTCTCTGTAAGTCTCTATAGGTGGCAGCACCATAGAACAAGTGCATAAGCAACGAGTCATGGGAGTAATAGTGGGTGTTGGGGAGGAACTGATATTGTTTATTTAATCTGTTGTGAACAGGCTGGCTTGCACTAGTTGCAGTCTTTTAATGCTCAAGTAACTGAAGCTTCACATAGGTACAGATGCTCAAAAAATGCTTTTCCAGGTTCATTGTCTAACATCAACTCTGCATCTGTGGTCTTGGACTGTGCAGCAAAGATTCATCATAGAAAACTGAATTCAATGTACTGAAGAGCTGCAAAGATAATTCTGCCAGATTCTTTCTTGTCAACCTCAGAAAAGCAGGCTAAATTAAGTTAAGCGTACTGCCAAGTGCTGCCAACACAGAGTTGAATAAAACTGTACATATACAAAGTACACAGTTATCTGCCCCAATATATGTCAAGAGATTTACTTACTAAGGCCTTGTGTCAGTACGGTTCCAACAGTTATAATCTACCACGTACTGAGATCAACTTCTTCAAAACTAGTTTTGCATAATTTTCAGGTTCATCCATTTGGAACTCTCTTCCCCTGAACCTGAAACTGTGCTGTTCATTGCACACAGGGTACAAAAAAAACCTTGAAAACGTTTCACACTCTTTGATGTAGACTACACTGTCCCATAGAAGTACTTGGCAGTAATCGCTTAGTAAAATCATCAGCAGTTTTAGATGTGTGCGTCAATACCACATTAGTTATGTCAAAAATTGAAACCACTCATTAGATATATACACTATGTAAGTGTGGAAAATTGCTTCACTTAAAACTTACTGTATTGCGTTTCTTGCCAGTGCCATCACCATCACCATCCTCATCTGGGTTGCGAATTCCACTGACAATCACAAACATACAGCAAACATTGTCATTAGTCACTGTTTATCTAATCAACTTACAGAGATGTGTGCTTAGGTGTGTGTGTGTGTGTGTGTGTGTGTGTGTGTGTGTGTGTGTGTGTGTGTCTGTCTGTCTGTGTCTGTGTCTGTGTCTATGTGTGTCTGTGTCTATGTGTGTGTTTATAAATGTGTGTGAAAGGGTGGACTTTTCTGTCCCTCTTTTTTGTTGTTGTTTGTTTGGGTTTTTTTTTCCTTCAACACTGCCCCACCTTACTCACCTAGCCAGTCCTCACCCCCTCCATTTTGTTATTGTTGTCTGCATTGAGTTGATGATTACATATAAATGCATACTTTTTGTCAAGCCTTTGCATGCAAATGTGTGTGTGTGTGTGTGTGTGTGTGTGTGTGTGTGTGTGTGTGTGTGGTTTTGTGTGAATCATGTACTCCATAATCTCATCTGTTCTCTCTCTCTCTCTCTCTCTCTCTCTCTCTCTCTCTCTCTCTCTCTCTCTCTTTCTTTGATTTAAGAAAAAAAGAAAATTCAAGATCTCATCACATGATATAACTTAGTAAGGACAATTTGGAACTAAAAATAAATAGGCGGTTATGTCTCAGTCCTTGATCAAATAAAGGTTCCGTTTTCCAAGTTCTGAGCTCTCTCTCTCTCTCTCTCTCTCTCTCTCTCTCTCTCTCTCTCTCTCTTTTTCTCTCTTTCTCTCTCTCTCTCTTGTAATATAAGTGACTACACAAGCCACCAACATCTCAAACCAAGGACCACACCACCATTTACTACACATCTTTGCCATGATTTAACTCTTAACACATTTCAGTAATGTTTATAACTTTTCAGATCAGCTACTAAAGCATTAGATGCCATCTATGAGGCATTTCTAGCTGTTGTAGAGGAACATGCACCACTCTGACTAAATAGTCAAATGTCTCGTTCTTCCTGATTGGCTCCTTTCAGAAGTAACTGATACTATGAAATTCTGTGTCAACTTAAATATGAAATGAGCAACTATACAAGGAAAACATCGAAAAATGAAAGTAACTAACTATACATACAAGGAAAACATCGCCTTGGTATCAGAAGGAATGAGAGCACATAAACAACATGAAACAGAAAATAAGACATGAAAACTGAATAAAAAAAAATTGCAAAGATGTAGGGGTTTTGATCATATTAGAAATTCTAAGAAACAATATTTTCTTTAACGGCTAATATTAGTAATAAAGACAACAGTTTCACACTGGCCTGCAGTGAATGACATTACATACAGATCACACAGCAGATCACCAAACTACTATCAGTGGTCGCCTAAATTTTTTAAAAGATACTTCTCAAATCTAATCGAGTCCATTTTCAGGGGGGGAAAAAGTCTCCCATTGTTATCAGCAGCTTATGTGGGGAGCTTCTCCTTAATTTAAGACGGCAGTGTGAAATGGTGTTTGTTGTTATATAGCAAAACATGATATTTAATCATTTTGGTCCAAAAACAGGATGTTTGCAGCTTCCTTTATCATCTTCACACACAAAGATTTGTATGACCTTTAAGAAACAAGATCAGAAAAAAAGGCTTGATTTTAAGACTTAAAAACTAATTTTTTTTTTCTTAAAGTTTTAAGTTTTCATGTTCATGTGTGTTGGGCATCTGTCACTGTTTTTTTTTTTTTTTTTTTTTTTTTTAACTGTGTAATTTTGATTGATTTATTTATCGAAATATGTAATGAAAAAAGAAACTATTGCTATTGTTTTCAACTGCATGTTATAAACTATAAAGACTTGTCAGATCTTGATGTTTTGGTTCGCAATAGACTGAACAACTCCATTACAGGTTATAAGCCAGTAACATGAATCAATTGACTGAATTCATGAAAATAACAAGATATGCTGATTTGTTTAGTAGAATCTGGACAAAGGTTTGACAGCTATTTCAGTGAAGCAGTGATCATTCGCATTTGTTTTGACTGTGCTGTGTAAAGGAAGCTGAACAATAATGCGTGTCTCCAGTGTGTAAAAAATCGAGGTGTTGATTGTTGACAAAGTCGTACCTGAGATGAAAAGATGAAAATGGATTGTGACATCATCATTTGAACAACAGCTCTCGAGTTTCACCTATTCATACATAAAAGTGGCATTTTGTCCTAACACAGAACAGAAAACATCCCGTTGATCAAAACAAGTCAAACCAGGCATCCTGCTGCCAGCGCAAAGGTTCAGAGCAAATAGTAGAATGGAATAGATCAAGTGTCTTAAATTTTCAGTGTTATCATTATTATCAGTTTCAGCTTGATTATCATTAAATGTGATGCTGAAGTTCTATAAAATATCTAAAATATTGATTACATTGCTCAGAACTTACGGCAGCTGATAAGGCCTGGATTGGTAGGCTTGCCCCAGCTTTCTGGATTTTCGAAGAGGCCAGGTTCAGAATGTGTGTGTTCATGTTCCCCCAAGCTGTAACACTAACAGTGATCAATTGGTTTTACTCATTTCTTATCGTTGTTTTTTGTTGTTGTCATGCCGGTCACTGGCTGTGTTGATTCTCAAAAGTTCAAATTTTTTCACTGCCTTTTATGTAACCTGTTCTTTTAGACAGCATATGAGTTCGTAGCAAAAGTAACATGAACTGTTAGCCTTCTGTTCATGTACATACTTAACCACAGTAGTCAAAAGAGAATGAATTGGTACTATTCGTGTGTGAGGCATGAAGAATTCCGTGTTCTTAATGTGTACATAATTATATTTCTGAGCATGATGAATAGGGGCCGGCAGTAGACACCAGATGTTGCATGCAAGACAATTTTTTCATTGCAATTTTCTACGCTTATTTTTACAAATGCTTTTGAAGTAACATTTTCGGTTTGGTTTTATACCTTTCTTTGCTACATGAGGAAGATCATTATGACTGTACTCCGTATTACCTCAGTGTTGTGATGTCACAGACTTTGATTCTGAAATAGGTCAACACATACAGAGTTTTTATGTATTGGCTATTCAGAATTCATCCCTGTTATCAATTCTACCAAATCACCTTTTTTTTTTTTTCTTTTTTTTTTTTAAAAAGAAATGCACATTATCACAAAGTTTGTTTTCACTCTATTTTCATTCATAAAAGAAGTTCACCACCACTCAGTGACCAGCTCTGGAAGAATAATTTAACTGCTCTCCCCTCTAATCATTTATTTGACTGGCACTGTGTTGGTTTATATTTCTGTTGTTTGAATGTAAAGGTCTTAAGTAGACTACCCCCACTTTATGTTGTAAGAACACTTAAAGATAGTCTTCAAAAAAAGCAATTGAGGATGGCGATCTGTGTACCAGGATGCCATCCATTGGTAGCAAACATGTGCAGTATATGAATGCATGCATATAAAAGTATGTGCATGCGCGTGCACATACACACATGTGCGCGCGCATGCACACACACACATATGCACACACACACACTCAAGGTCACACACATATTAAAGAGAGCTTTCCAAAGATACCAAATTTGTCTGTTGTTTAAGCATTCGCTTTTATTGTATCATACTGCTGGTGTGTATAAAGCAACTCATGACAAACTTCTGTCTTCCAGTTGCCCACCTCGGACATTTCTCCCTGCCTTGTGCCGGATTTTCCTGGACGAGTGTGCTCCAGACAATGTGCTGGAGGTGACTGCCCGTGCCATCACGTACTACCTGGACGTGTCTGCAGAATGTACGCGCAGAATCGTGGCTGTGGAAGGAGCCGTCAAAGCCCTTTGCAATCGCCTGGTGGTTGCAGAGATGTCCTCTCACCCCAGCAAGGACTTGGCTGAACAGTGCATAAAGGTACACTACGTGGAGCTGTTGTCATCGTTAATTGCCTCACTTTTTGTTAAGTCACTGAGTGACTGACTGCAAAAGAGAATGCTGTTTTTTCTCCCTGAGAGGGGCCGTTATTTGTGCAGTAGTGTATGTGTGGTTGTGTGCGAAAGGAAAGCATCAGACGTTTTTTATTATTCAAATTTGGAGGTTGACAAATGACAACTACCTAGTAAAACAGAAGCAAACCATAGCTGTGAATATTGAGAATACAAGGTTATTTTGTAATGTTTGTAAAACTAATACAAGAAAAAAATCTGTTTCTTTTTATTTGTCTGTTGCTGTATGTGCTTGCATAGTTTTGAGTGCATCATATGAACAGGTCTTTGTTGTATTTGTCTGTTCACAAAAGAAATTGGGATACAGGCAAGTTTTTTTTTAATCGAAATTCTTCAGGAATTTTTGTTCTGTCAGTATCTACAAGTGTTTACATTTTTACTTCTTTGTAGTGAAAATCTGAAAAGCTGAAGGGAGGAATGTTTGCATACGAAAAAGGAGAGTGTCTGACAGCAGATACGTTTCCGTTCATGGTTGAAATGGCTGAATATCACATGCATGGCTTCTCTTTCTTAAACATTATTGGTTTTTATTTAAACATTTTTGGTTTTTATTTTCTATATGGACTAGGAAAGAAGTGTGCACATAGGGAAAATGCTGTCAGTAATCCATCATTACATGCACAATCTGTCATTTCTTTTTTAACAGGTGCTTGAGCTGATCTGCACCAGAGAGTCGGGTGCAGTGTTTGAAGCTGGAGGTCTGAACTGTGTGCTCACCTTCATTAGGGAGCATGGGTGGCAGGTGCACAGAGACACCCTTCACTCCGCCATGACGGTGTGTCCAGACTGTGCGGCAAAATGGAGCCCCAGGATCCATCCTTGGAGAACTGTGTGGAGTCTTTGTCGACGCTACTGCAGCATGATGATCAGTTTGTGAGTGTCAGTCTTTGTTGTTTTCTTGCACAAGATCAGTTTTGAAGTTAAATGTCAGTGTGTGTCTGTTGTGTGTGGTCACTGTGTGTGTGTGTGTGTGTGTGTGAGTGAGTGTGTATGTGAGAGACAGAAAGAGGGGAGAGAGAGCTTGTGAGGAGAGTGTACAATATAACTTCAATCTTTTTGATGTAATTTTGTTTGTTTGTTCTTTGTTCAAAAAATGAATTTCTGTTAATCTAAGGAAATGAATGAATGAAGAAGACCATTGTGCTTGTTAAATTTGATGTCAGTTTATCAGATTTGCCAGTAACTTTTGCGCTTGGCTTTCCAGGTTGCAGATGGCGCGCTGCGTTGTTTTGCCTCTCTGGCGGATCGCTTCACCCGTCGCTCTGTGGACCCGGCCCCTCTGGCCAAACATGGCCTGATCCAAGAGCTGCTCTGCCGCTTGTGCAAAATAGGAGATGGGGGCGCCAACACCTCGCTGTCTGGCACCCCGTCCAAACCCACGCTAAGCGCAGAGTGTAAAGCCAGCCCCAGTATTTCCACTGTCATCTCTCTTCTGTCTACCCTCTGTCGGGGCTCACCGGCCATCACGCATGACTTGCTGCGATCCAAACTCCCAGAGGCCATTGAGAGTGGCTTGAAAGGGGATGAGAGGTAGTGTGGAAAATAGGTGTTGCTCATTCAGCGCATTTTTTTTTTTTTTTTTTCAATTTAACCATTAACTGTGTTGTAATGGACTCTGCAGTAGGTGAACCTATTTGTTGTGTTTTGATTGGTCATGCTGTAACTGAAAGATAATGGAATGCAAAAAAAGCCATGATGTTAAGCATTGTTTGATGTTTGTTAAGGGGAAAAACAGTTAATGTACTCATTGTGCAATAAAAAATGAATGAATGTTCACACAGCTGGTTCTGAAATCTGTTTGCAAATACTAAAAGAAAAAGGAAAAATAGCACAGGCACTACAGCAGTATTGTCACTCCTTCAGCTGAAACATACTTTTACAAAACTTGGACATGTGCTTGCATACATACTGAACTGAAACTGGGGGAGGAAAATAAAATTTAAAAAAAAAAAAAAGAAAGAAGAAACCACTAAAAGCCAACAGCTTTGGGCTTTATTTTCACCATATGTTAGTACAAGACCGTGACATAGATGGTGGCTCTTATGTGCACTTCGAGTCATCCTGTGTTTTCAGTGCTGAAACAATAGTGTAGCTGTACATCATGCATCACTGTCTTACAGATGCTGTCTGGACACCATGAGACTTGTGGACCTTCTCTTGGTGCTGCTGTTTGAAGGCCGCAAAGCTTTGCCCAAGTCTGGCAGCACTGCCATCACTAGTCGTCTGCCTGGACTGCGTCGAACGGACAGCACGGGAGACAGATCACACAGACAGTTGATTGACTGCATCCGCAGCAAAGATACCGATGCCTTGATCGATGCTGTAGATAATGGTAAAGTTCAGCTTTTGTGTGTGTGGGTTTTTTGTTTTGTTTTGAAATAAATTTGCAGCTATATCATTTTCTTTCTCTTTTTTAATTTTTAAACAGGTGGTTTTGATAGGCTGTGTATTATTACTCCTGTTGCTTGTGAAGAAAATCTGTCAGCAGCTCTGTGTTACTCCTGTTGTTTGTGAAAAAAAATCCGTCAGCAGCTCTATATTACTCTTGTTGTTTGTGAAAAAAAATCTGTAAGCAGCTGATCTAATACTTTAAGCTAGTCAGGAAAAGTACATTCAGTTTGCGTTGGGTAGTGACAGAGATACTTACCAAACAGTGCCCTTCACCCGCCTGATTAGGGGTTTAATCTGGCAGACTCGTGTGATTTCTCTTCTTTCGGGCTATGTTAGTTCATGGTTCATTGATGTACATGGGCTTTGAGGGAAGGGAAAAAATGGTGAATATTGTCTTGGGAAATATTTAAAGGCTGTTTGTGTTTGTGTGTTATTTCCTCAATCTGTGTTTACAGCTGGTAATTATATAGTTTGTCATCTGCCAGGTTTTGAGGTCAATTTCATGGACGATGTTGGACAGACACTACTCAACTGGGCGTCTGCTTTCGGCACTCAGGAGATGGTACGTATTTAAAGTTAATCACAGTGCATCTGCTTTCAGCACTCAGGAGATGCTATGTATTTAAAGTTCATCACATATATAATCTGGTGGCTTCTCAGAAACTTGGTATAGTGCCCTGGGTGTCTGTTCTACTTTCTTTTTATTTTTTATTTTTAAGAAGTAGTTCAGAATGGCAGTAAAATACCAGACAGCTCATGTGTTCTATGAATAGAAGAGAATCAGGAAGAAGCATGATGATTGCCTAGAATTATTTTGTGATGTAAGTTCAAAGGTTTAAACGTACTTTACCTATTATCGCAGGTTTTTTTTTTTATTCCCAGTAAACAGAAAAATGTACAGACAGATTTCTGTTTGGTGTATGGAAAAATAGGTTTTGACTGAATTTTTCTTTTGATTATGAATTTCTGAAATTTACGTTAGTAACCTCTGGTCTTTTTGCTACAGGTTGAGTTTCTTTGTGAACGAGGTGCTGATGTGAATCGAGGATTGCGTTCATCATCTCTGCATTACGCTGCTTGCTTTGGTCGCCCACAGATTGTCAAGGTATGTCAGTGGGGTCTGAACTTTTTAGTTGTATATACAGATGACATAATTGTAAAAGTGTGCTAACAAGAGTGTGTTGAGATTATGTTCAGTATACAAAAAACTGTTTGAATGGGTACACTAATGCATGTCAAAACACGGTCGTAGACATTCAAGATTCTGAGGAGGTTAGAATACATGATAGGATTCACAGCATAAAGTCATCTGCAGGTCAGTTTTATGATGATGAAATCAGCAATCGGTGTAAGTTTTAAGCTAGCACAGGTAAAAGTTAACTATGCAGGAATAGTGCTTGTACTAAAAGTCGGTGGAATATATCTCTTGGTAGAACGTTGAGGCTTTAAAAAGTTATCAGCTGTCATCTGCTTTGTTTCCTCGTCAGCAATGCACTTGAAACTTGTTTGATGTCAGTGTTAAAGATTTCGTAGTGATTGATCAAATTGGTTTTATGGTAAGAGTGTTCTGGTTTGATGAGGATTCAGTTACTTCATGTATTAACACTCAGGTCACCCCCCCCCCCCCCCCCCCCCACACACACACACACACACACACACAAACCCAGCTCCATATTTATCCAGAGCTGTTTTGTACGTTGTTTGAAAAGTCTGCAGTCCAGTAATGTTAAAGGTGTGTGCATTTATGACTTGACCACACATGTGTCATGTTTCACTGTTGTCCTCATAGACTTTACTGGCGTTTGGAGCTAATCCTGATCTGAGGGACGAAGATGGCAAAACGCCACTGGACAAGGCTCGTGAACGCGGCGATGAAGGTCATAGAGAAGTCATCACAATTTTGCAGTCACCAGGTATACAAATTAATCAACAGATAAGGGGAAGAAAAGATAGCACAATTAAATTGTCACCTCCTTTGCTAGGAGCACAGATAAATTGTCACCTTCTTTGCACAGAGACAGTATAATTTAGAAAAGAAAATTCTCTATCGTCCTTCCTTTGAAAAAAAGGAAAATAGTTTGTGGTATACAACTGTCCCAGCAAATTCCCTTATTGTCAGGCTTATCGTGTGATCGAGGTTTAGCTAGCTTCCTGCTCTTCTACTTTTATTTAGGGGGGGGGATGATACGGCGATGTTCCACGCCAAATGGAATAGGTTGGTTATTTGAACATGTAAGTAAGCAAAACAGGAAGTTGTTTCATATTTTAGATAAACTAGAGAAAGGTATAAGATTGTGTCCATGTGTGTGTGTGTGTGTGAATAATTGAAAATAGTACACATTTTGAAGTAATTTCATGGTATTTTCTTTAATCACAAAAAAAGAAGAATAAAAAAATCAAACATGAAATGTGATGGAAAAGGGCATAGATCATATTAGCTTCAGCTGTGCTCATATTCAGTCCCACCAACTCATTTGCACTGATGTCTGTCTGTCTGCATTTGCTGTGATTAAAGGTGTACATCAGACTAAAGATATGTATCTGTTACCATCTTTACTACAGAGAAGAAATCAGACCAACAAGTGAATATTGCCACAATTTCTGTTTTGGTGACTTGTTCCGGAGTTGTATTTTTTCATAATGCATTTGTGGGCATTTTGATTGACTAGAATAATTTCCCCCGTGCCCCTTCCCTGCCAGATATGTGTGTATTTTAACTCGTTCTCAAACCACCGGTGGTATATACCGCCAATGACATTTTCTATACCTGAGAGCCAAAGGCGGCAGCTACTGCCAAAAAGCACATGGCACACACACACTAAGCTAATTTTATAGCTGATACCACTTCCCCTGGACAGCCTAGCACATGCACACTTGAAATAAACATGGCTACATCCTTCGTCTGCAGTTTCAAGCTCCAAAACATCAATTCAGTGGGGAGTTTTCCAATTTTTTGACCGGTTCTCATGATGGAGGTGAGCGATGCGTTTCTAGCTGAACTCTTTGGTGACTTAGGGAGTGATGACGACGATTTTGAAGCATTTACATTGGAGGAATGTTCCAAAGCGACAAAGAGAAGAGTGCTGAAAGAAGAACATGTGGCTGAACTGATCGATCAGTTGAATGCAGACGACAATTCCCATTAGGAAACAAAAACAGAAGATATTACATCAGTTATGAACTTTTTTTTTTTCTCTTTCACGTTATCCTGCAAGCGCCTCCATCTACAACAGCAACAACATCAGCACCGAAAGCACAACAACATTAAACACTTGAAATTAATGTCAGAACAATTTACATGCATTTTTGCATAATTTCACCAAATCTCATGGCAATTCAATTAGAATTGTATTTTCTGGATTTTTTTTTTTTTTGTATCATAGGTGATGAAATTCTGAGTCAGTAAAAGAAATAGTTGGTTTCCATGTATAGAAACAGTTCTAAAATACTTGACATGAGAAGAGTTGAATGGTTTGTATGGGTTTTTTTTCCTTTCAGGGGAGTGGATGGTGCCAGTGAACCGTGGCGCAGAATCCCAGAACACTGAGGCTGAAAAAGAGAAGAAAGAGGAGAGCAACGAAGCAGAAAGAACTGAAGTCTCAGAGCCCAAAGGCGACCCTGAGATGGCGCCCTTCTATGTGCAGCACCTTCTGCCAGTGTTCACGGACATCTTCCATGCATCTATGCTGGCCTCTGTCCGGTAGGAGAAGTTCTAGACAGGGATTCGTCTAGATTCAAACATGAACTTAGAGTGTGACAGCCTTGTATGGTCTGGTAGTAGCTATGCCTGTGGTCTGTCTGCTCATGTGATTTCAGTCACCAAATCACCTGTCCGCTGATGAACATACATACTAACCTTGGTGCATTTGGTGTGGATTGTAATGATGTATAGGGTACAAACTTTGACCCTTCTTTGATTTTTTTAAAGGTCTTAGATGAAGATAGTATGTCAGTTTGCTAGCGTTATAACAGATTTCCTTTTTTTTTGTTTGTGCTTTTGAGGAAAGACCCAATATAATTCTCATCTGAAAAAAAACAAACAATTCATACTTTTCCTAGCAATCCCTCCCTTTCACCTACACCTCTTTTTCTTCCTCTTTCCAATCCCAAAAATAGAAAAAGAGAAATCAGAAAGATAAAAAAAAAGCATATTAAAAACTTCAAATGCATTTTTGAAGTTAACTTTTGAGTGGGTTAAAAGTGAGGAAATGTTCTTACATTTTTGGATAAATCTTACTGGTAATGGGAATGAAAAAAACAACTAAAGCAACTTGTAAAAATCCTGGATGTGTGTTTGAATGCCACCCTCACCCCTCCCCTCCCACCTCCCCCCTCCAAAACACACACAACAACACGCTGCACCTCCTCTGGGTTTTGTGCACTGTTCAGTTGTTGTTATGTCAGGATACATCACTCACGTGTTTGTTGTTGTGTGGTGATAGTTCAGTCATCATCTTCCCCCCTTACTCTGATATTACTTATGGGGCATACCTCTTTTTAAACTTCCATTTTTTTTTTTAATCAACATTTTGATGAAAAAATTTTGAGCTCCTGCTTCTCAGCAAAGTTCATAGATTTCAGTTTAGAGGAAAATGAGAATCTGCGGGGAAAAGAATTTCAGCTAAAAAGGAAAAAATTAGGAGAGAAGGAAAACCATGGGAGTGGAATCTGTGGAGTGCTGCATGTGTTTTTGATATGGCTAGTAGACAACACTGACATCACAAAACTCATGTCAGCTTCCAGAAAGTGGGTATACATCATCATTTTGTCTACCCAGTTAACTCTCCTCATACCACCGGCGGTAGCTACCGCTGATGACGTTTCCTATACCTGAGAGCCAAAGGTGGTAGCCACTGCCGAAAAGCACATAGCACACACTAAGCTAATGTTAAAGCTGATATCACTTCCCCTGGACAACCTAGCGCATGCACACTTGTAAATTAACATGGCTACTTCCTTTGTCTGCAATTTCAAGTGCCAAAACATTAGTTCAGTGGGGATTTTTCCCTTTTTTTTTTTTAGCGATGTCCGTGATGGAGGTGAGCAAAGCGTTTCTAGCTGAACTCTTCGGTGACTTAAGGAGTGATGACGAGTATTTTCAAGAATTTACACTAGAGGAACACAACAACATTATGCACTTGAACTTAATGTCAGAACAATTTACATGCATTTCTGCATAATTTCACCAAAATCACACGGCAATTCAATAAGAATTGTATTTTCTGGATTTTTTTTTGTAACATAGTTGATAAAATTTTGAGTCAGTAAAAAAAAAATACTTGGTTTCCATGTATAGAAACAGTACTGAAACACTTAGTGTGAGTAAAAAATAAAAAACTTGGTTTCCGTGTATAGAAACAATACTAAAATACTTGGCGTGAGAAGAGTTCAAGGCAAAATGAGTCCCTGACATTGTGTGCAGGTAAGATGCTGCAAAAGTGAAAGAGACTGTCAAAAGCTGCACAAACAAATGGTCCTGACGGTAGCTGGACAATTTGCCATTCAAGGCTCAGATTTACGTCAGAGTGCACCTTTTTTTCAATTTTTCCAGGAAAGGGGGAGCATGCCAATCCCCATAGAGTTTCTATGATTTTTGCTTTTCTTTGGTAGGAGACTATCATTTTACAATTAACGCATATTGATGTTTTAGGAATGATGTATCCAGGTTTATAATTCAAGTAGTGCAAGGGTGACATTTTTGGACTGTGAAAATGTTATTGTCTTGACATATCTGTTAATAAAGATGGTTTCCAGAATCTTTGACAAAGAATGATTGTGTTTGCTTCATTTTATATATTTCTTGACATTGGTCTTTAAGGTTTCTGTCCGTTTTTTAATATGTCTTGTTTCAAGCTTAAAATTTTGTTCTCATGATCATCTTTTGTTGTCTTTTTTTCATTTCAGAGTTGATCTTATAATCTCTGTGTGCTCTGGATGGTTGCAGAAAAGCCAGCCTGTCCCTGGTCCGCAAAATGGTGCATTACATAGAGGCCAGCCAGTTGATGGACATGTGTGGACCAGAAGTGTCCTCGGCCAACTTTCCATCCTCTTTGACAGAAGTTCTAAGCATTGTGCTGGACGTAGAGGTGAGCATTTGTAGTTGTTGGGTGAGGCTTTCATACTCACATAGCATGGGAACAGTTTGTCAGTTGATCATGAAAACAATGACAGATGTGATTTATATGGAACCAGAGAGAAAGCATCTTTCAAGTGGTGTAGAGTATTCATTCTTAAGTTGGTATGGCGTGTGTGCATGTTTGTGCGTGCTTGCATCGTTTATGCTTGTGTGCCTGTGTTTTGTTTCGTAGAAATGATACATTAAAGAACAGACAATTTCATTGAATAATTTTTACCTTCATTGACAAAGTTTTTAAGAAGATGTCTTAACCTCACTTAATGTTTTAATAATCATGATCTTGTGCTCTTGAAACTTGTGATTCCCTGCAACCCTTCTTAATGCTGAACATTGTGTGCTGAACATTTGTGAGATAGTCCTTTACTGAATTACGTGAACCAAAATCTGTCCAGGAGGATGACGATGGTCATCTGCTGGTGCTGAACATCATGCAAGACCTGATGGAGAAGGCCCGTCACGTTTTCCTGGAGCACTTTGCTCGCCTTGGACTCTTCTCCCGTGTCTCCGGTCTGGCTGGCCCTGTAGGTGTGGAAGAGGAAGGCGCCAAGGCAAAAGAAGACAAGGCAAGAAATTTTGATGTTCACACACTCTCACAGACACATAGAAGTTATGGTACTCTTCAGAGTGTATAGTTACCATTGGTAACCCAGTGTTCATCATGTTTATATGGGAAAATGTGGGGGTGGGGGGGGGGACCTCGAAGTTGAATGAGATTAATGTGTGTATTGATAACTTATTTGATCCAGATTATGTGTTTGTTTGTTTTTTCTCCGTAATTGTTCCCATTTTATAAACAGCCTGAGCTCCTCAATTATTGAGGAGGTAATCACATATATAGAACTTTATCATTGTTTTATGTGATACATGTCTGGCAAACCCAGTTATCATTATTTTATGGGATACTTTACCTGCATGTTGTGTAGACGTTGGTGATATTGATACTTCGGCAGGAGGAGGAAGAAACCCGGATCGAAGATGCCACAGAAATCATCCAAGGTAAACCTTACCACTGGCGGGACTGGTGTCTGGTGAAGGGGCGGGACTGCCTGTACATGTGGAGCGACTCCGCCGCCCTGGAACTTTCCAATGGCAGCAATGGCTGGTTTCGCTTCATCCTCGACGGCAAACTGTCCACCATGTATTCCAGTGGCAGTCCTGAAGGGGGCTCGGACAGCTCCGGTAATCGTATGTTGATATTACTTTGCTTCTTAGTACAGTTAAGCCAGCAATTTTTTTTGCCTTGGGGTTGATCATAACAGAATTGCAAGGGTTGTGGTGGCACTGTTGTATAATTATCCTTCGTGGAAAATTGTTTTCTCCGTGAAAGCTAGATTGTCTCGGTTGTGGGGTGAAGGTAAAGTTGTTGTTTGAGGAACAAAATCCTTGATAAGGACAGTTTGGTGTTCATTTTTGCATGGAATTGGGTTTTGACAGTTTGAAGATAATGCAATAAAGATTATGCATGAAAATGTGTCCTTATAACAATCAAAATGTTGGTATATGGTTTTGAATTTTGATTTGGTAAGAAATGTAAGAAATGTAGACTTTGATCTCAAGAAATGTCCGTTATTTCTGAAACTGTTAACAATAGAAAAATGATAAGGGCTTAGCATCAAATGTTGACGTTCAGTAACCAAAAAACAAAGTGGTAATGGTTAAGCTTCATTAATCTTCCCTTTTTGAGGCATTAATCTTTTCAGCTTGGGGACACCACTTTACTTCTTTTGTCTTCTCCTTTCACTGTTTTCCAGTGTCCACTTTGCCCAGTTCCACACTTTTTCCCCCATCATCTTTTAACCGTATGTGTCTGATCATGGTCTGTCTGATAGGTTTCATTGCTGATTTGCTATCTAACTCTTGTTCAGTTTGGTCCTTGAATTTCGAATGTCTGCATTCAGTGTCACAACCTTGGTGTGTTCCATTGTTAGTGCTACAGTTGCAGTGTTACAGTTGCAGGGTTTGCAAACATTTTCAAGGAGTCCGATTCTGCAGATTCTTTACAAATTCAAAATTTTAAAGACGTTTACTTACACTTTGAGGTGTAAGATGATATACTGTCACACATAATCTTTTTTATGGTCACTAAACTGTCATAGCCCAGTTCTCTTGAAAAATTAGCATCAATTCAAAATGCCTGAACTGGTAAGAGAGAGTAAGGTGAGAGAGTTTTGGAGCTGTGAGTTTTCCAATGTAAGCTTCGTGGTTTGGAAGGCTATGGCTCGAGGAAGATGCACTTAATTTTTATCAATTTTTTTTTTCCTATTCATTACTGTGGTTGATTGGTTGTTGTTGTTGTGGTTGTTTTGTTGTTTCTTTCTTTCTGTTTTTTGTACTCCCAGTTCTTATAGAACAGGGAGTACTTTAGAATGGGAACAAAGAAATGCTCTGTGTGTGTTTTGTGTGTGTGTGTGTGTGTGTGTGTGTGTGTGTGTGGTCCGTCCATGGTCAAAATGTGTTCCACTGGCTCCAGACAGAACTACTGGGCCGATCTTTCTGAAAATTTGTAGGTATGTTCATTATGGGTCACGGATGATGCCCGATGTGTTATTTTACTGTTATATCCGTTACTAATGGCTATAACGGCCCATAATGGTTTTTCTTCTTTATGGAATATCTCAGAAAGTACTTGGCCGATCTTTCTGAAAATTTGTAGGTTATTTTCATTATGGGTCACGGATGATGGCCGATGTTTACCAGAATAGCTGTTACTTACGGCTATAACGGCCTAAAACGTTTTTCTGCGTTACTTACGGCTATAACGGCCTAAAACGTTTTCCTTTATTGAATCTCTCGTGCGTATTCAAGATAAACTGGGAGTACTTCTATATGCTTTGCATCTTGTTTTTTTTTTATGGAAAATTAAAAATCTGTGATGTAACTGCTGTGTGGTAGGTTTTGAATGATTTTGTGTTGACAGAAAAAATAAAGGGGGAGGCTGTTTATCTTGAGAATTTTTCTGTGCTAGGGAAGAAATAGAATAGTATAGAAGATCAGATAGTTACTGGTTTTAGACAGGAAACCGAGGAGAGCTTTTCACTTCCTCTTTAGACTTCAGGGGACGCCCCTTCCCTCCCTCCCTCCCCATTCCTTCTCCAAACTTTCTGCAGTAAGAATGGAATAGTGGGTGGAGATTTGCCGTTTGTTGTCCATACAGAAAACCGAGGGGAGTTTGTGGAGAAGCTGCAGAGAGCCAGAAGTCAGATCAAAGCGGGCACGCCCAGCCAGCCCATCCTGACCAACCCTTCCTCCGTGCAACTTGTTGTGGGCAACTGGACCCTGGCGTCTAAACGGGTCGGTGAACTGCAGATTCACAACTCGGACGGACAGCAGGTGAGCCAGTTTCTGGGCGAATCTGGCCTCAAGGTGACAGAAGTACGTGGAGGAAAGTGCGTGTATGTGTGAAAGATGTAGTGTGTGTGTGTGTGTGTGCACATGTTTTCGTCTTCATGTGTATCATTGTATATGTCTTCGTCACACTGTGTTTATGCCTGTGTGTGTGTGTGTGTGTGCGCGTGCGTGCTTTCATGTTCATGTGTATCACTGTGTATGTTTTTGTCACACTGTGTTTATGCCTCTGTGTGAATGTGTGTGTGTGTGTGCGTATGCTTTCATGTTCATGTGTATCACTGTAAATGTCTTTGTCACTCGTGTTTATACCTGTGTGCGTGTATGTGTATCATTGTAAATGTCTTTGTTGCACTGTTTTTATGCCTCTGTGTGTGTGCATGTGTTGTTGTGTGTGTGTGTGCTATACCTGTGTGAATGTGTGCATGTTTGAGTCTTGTGTTCGTGTATGCGTTCATGTGTGTGTATTATACTGCTAATGTGTCTATATCATCGTGTATATGTATGTATACAAATATGTGTTGAATGTGCACATGTATGCAAGTATCCTAAGTATGTGCCTGCACTTGTCCAAAGCATGTTTTTGTGTCAGCATGCGTTTGTTGCAAAGCATTTGTTTGACATTATTGCCAACATTCTGTCATTGTTCAGCAATCCCTGTTATCAGAATGATTTTATAGAACCCTGTTCTGGAGAATAAGATTTGAGTATTTCATGATTGTGTCTTAGGAGTGTCAGATTTCTTTTACCCCCTAAAAAAATATGGTTGCGTTCCTAAAAAGATATGTTGGTGAGCTGCCCATTGATCAGGATGGACTGTGATGCGTGGAAAAATTTTCCAGGTAAAATTCCCTACCAGAATCCCAGACTTGAAATTTGAATGGAGAATATTGGCGATTATGCTTTCAATAATCTTTTCAGGACAATTATCTGTGGATGAACTGTCACGGTTGCGAGTCATTGCACTTGTAATATTTTGCGTCTTTTTCCTTGTGAAAACAAGGCTCAAAGAGATACTGTTCAGCATTAAGAACAGTGATTGATCATATATAGCTTTCTGTCCAAAACAAATACAGTCAGGAGAATATTGTGTCTGCACAAGACAGTATTTCTCTAAACTGAAAAACCAGATCAAAATGAAAAAAGTAAACAAATTCAAACAAAAAGAAACAAAACAAAGAAGACCACTTGCGCACACACACATACGCACACACAGAGTCCGAGAACAGACATGGATATGTGCATAGAAACATTAAAAAAATGTGTACAGTCAATAGTTTCCCTGCCCCCCTTTCTTTTGACTCAGTCAAGTTGGACGAATTGCTTTCCAAACGCTGAAATGCTACCAAATGTTTTAAGTCTACAAGAAAAGAAGGAAAACATTCAAATGCTTGATTGATTCCAGGGAAAATATATTTATCCCCAACAAGTTTATTATTAGCATTTTTCAGTATACCGTACTTTCAAAATCTGATGCATTACACTTTGATGTTTAAATATTACATTTATTTCTTAACAGCACACTCATACACATTCAATGATTGACATTCTTCTGAAGAAAGAGAGCTGTGAATTTTGGCTCTTTATTGTTTGCATCAATGTAGTATATAGTTGCACACTGTTCTGAGGTGGTCTCATGTTCCAAACACCTTAGAAATAATTCTGAAAGAATTATGTAGCTTTTGCTCTGTTTCCCCGATATTTTGCTTTTTGATAGGGATTTTCATTCTTTTTTCTTCAAAAACTCTCATTAAGATTCACCCAATGTGCTTTTTCTTATACAGGCTACGCTACTGAGAGAGGATATCCCAGGCTTTGTTTTCGAGTCAAATCGAGGAACCAAGCACTCATTCACAGCTGAAACATCTCTTGGCCCAGAATTTGCAGTGGGATGGGGAGGCAAGAGAAGCCGCAAACTGAAGTCTAAGAGCGAGGCTGCTCGTTCAAAGGTAAGGAATCCATTCCATTGTCCAGATCGTTGAATATTGTTTTTGTTGTTGTGTCCTTTTCTTTTTGTTTTGTTTTTGGGTCAGTTTTCTTGCTTTGGCCCTATTGTCTTTTCGCTTTGGTTCAGGTGTTTTCTTGTGCAAGTCTTTTATGTTTGGCATCATATACTTTACCATGTCAGACCATAGCATTCCACGGCAGTTAGTCAGCTCTGCCAGGCCGAATTTTTTGTGGCTAATGCAGTAATAAGACCATCACGTAAAACACATGGTGATCAGACATGTGGAGTCCATTAAAGAGGAGTGATGCTGTCCTTCAACAATGTGTAACATTATTATTATGATGGCGTTTTCACATGCTGTCTTGTCTAAACAAATGCTTTATCCCTACCTGGCGTTGAACTTGAACATCGCCATATAATCAGGATGAAAAAAAAAAGAAGAGAAAAATCAGGAGAGCAGGGAGCTAACCTGGTCTCCAAACCCAGGTGAGAACTGATAAAGTGAATGTCCTTATGGAGTTCATTTCATGTGCCATTTTTAAAAACAGCTGAGTTTTCATCTTCTTTTTTTTTTTCCTTGGTGAAGGAACAAACTCCTCTCTGTTCTTCTGAATTCAAACATTTTTTTTTCTTTTTTCTTTTTTTGTTGTTGGATGTACATGGATTCTTAAGGCTGATATTTCAAGCATGTCTTTGCTTCTGATGAATCGGCCTTTCTCCCTGACATCTCAGGTGGGGGGGGGGGGGGGGGGGGGGGGGGGGGGGATGTCTGCAGGTAATGTTTGCAAAGTACACTCTGTTGCTGCCTCTCCACCGTCATACACTATAAAATCACTCTCATCGTCCACCAAGCCCTCTGCTACAGTTAAGGACTCGTGTGTCTGCTCCTTTGGACACAAGTGATACCATGGAGCCAACACATGGAAGACTTGTGTTATATTAACGAAATGTTCCCTGTTTGAACCTTGCTGTTTGCATGAAAATTGGCACAGGGTGACGCAGCAGTCTCTCTGTAATTTCAGTATTTATATAAACTTTAGGATGGCTTCAGGATTGGGAAGCCTTCTCCACCTGTATTCCTCTGGTCACACTAGACATGAACTGAAAGTAATATTTTAGAACTTTTGCAGTTGAAGCGCAGCGCGGTGCAAATGGTGGCCACTGTCAAATGCCGCATCATGAAGCCCTGTGCTTTCCAAGTATCGACTTGCCTAATGAAAAAAAAAATGTTGCATAATCTCAACTGGCAGATGGATAGTCAACTGATAATGGTGGTTATGTGCAGATGGATAGTGAAAAGGGTAGCCTGGGTTTTCCCTTGCTGATCCAGTAATACAGCAGGGTTCGTACTCTCCTTGAAACACCTTGAATTCTGAGAATGAATTTCAAGGCCATGAGAACCCTTGAAAATCAATAAAATGTGGTTCTGTTGACCAAACCTCTTTGAAAACCTTTGTAAATCAAGCCATCGGCTCCAAAAATTTTTAATGTGGCAAAAAGAAATGGCAGTTTGATTGAAAACTCCTTGAATTTTGTTATTTGGAGTCTGTAGGAACCCTTGAGAGTAATGCCCGTCAGAGAAGTTTTTCATCACTGAAGTCAGTTTACTCATAATCAAAAAAAGAAAAGGAGAAAATACTGCTGGTTACTGAGGACTTTAACCTGAGTAAGATGAACACCACTGTGGAGATGAGTTGTATCTTTATGCAGTTTTTTTTTTTCTGTCTCCTTTTCACTTTGCCTCGTCTTTCTCCTGGTTATCATTCTTTTCTGTGGGTATTTTTTTGTTTCTCTCCTCATTATGCTCTATTTGGTATTTTCAGTCATTACTATCATCATTTCTTCTTTTTGGTATATAGTATTCTTCTTTCATGAGTTTATAGAATCTGCGTCACGTTCAACAGGGATTTCTTCTTTTGGGGGGTGGGTGTGGAGGTGGTTCAGGATGTTTATGCAGTTTCTACATGTGTTACATGTCACTAGCATGTGTTACATGTCACTGGAATGTGTTACATGTCACTGGCATGCATGTTACATGTCACTGGCAGGTGTTACATGTCACTGGCATGTGTTACATGTCACTGGCATGTGTTTTACATGTCACTGGCATGCATGTTACATGTCACTGGCATGCATGTTACATGTCACTGGCATGCATGTTACATGTCACTGGCATGCATGTTACATGTCACTGGCATGCATGTTCACAGCTTTATTTTTCCGTCCTGTGCGAGACACTTAGTGAAAGGGCGAACAAACAAGGCTTACACATTTCTGATCCAACATTTTTGTTGCTGTAGTCCAAGCAGAGGCATGTATCAAACTTGTGTACTAGTTACCTAGGGAAAATTAAATTCCCAGAAAGTGATGTCATTTTTGCACAATTGTGTGTGTGTTGTCGTTGTCTGAATATCGCCTGACCACTTGTGTACAAGCTTTCATGCTGTATCTACATTATCTACAGGAAAGTAAACCTAGTTGAGTTTGGTATTAAAAGAATTGTCGGAAATTTGCCTGTTCAGTCATCTCAAGAGCACAGATATATTACATTTTTCATGACAACCATTAATTATCAAACTAACAGCCCCACTTGTAATGGCTGCTCAGCAATGCCAAACACATTGTTGTCAGACTGGCTTTACACAGATGACATTCAGTTCGCCGAGTACAGCACAGTTAGCTGGCTGGTGGGGAGCAGCCTGCAGAAAACATCCCTTTCCCTGACCTGCATTCACGGCTTGGCCTCTGCAGCTGCGGGCGAGCTGTAAACTCCCCTGCCTCTCAGAACTAAATAGATTGCTCTGAACAGCCGTGATATGTCACTGGCATGCATGTTACATGTCACTGGCATGAGTTACATGTCAGTGTGGGCAGTTCTGTCACTAATGAAGGATAAAACAAGAAATTGTTGGCACAGGTGAAGAGCCTGGCCCGCCAGCTGTATGAGGAGTATTTCCGCGAGGCAGAGGCCACACCTCGAGGGGTAGTGGCCAAGCTCAAGACCATTGTCAAGCAGCTGGACTCGGCCTTGGCCATGCAGATTGGTCACCTCAGAGTGAGTGACGTTTATATTTATATATTTATTTTAAAGACGTTGTTGTTTATATTTATATCATTTTAAAGACGTTGTTTATATTTATATTATTTTAAAGATGTTCTTTATATTTATATATTTATTTTAAAGTTTTTGTGACTTTTGTGGTGTTACGTAAGTGAACAAAAAAAAAAGAAAAGGAATTTCAGAATCGATGAACTTTACTTACTCTTTTATCAAACAGAAACAAGTTTTATCACCTTTAGACGTAACTGACAAAATAGATTAGTTTAGATTCTGTGAAATGTTCTCATTTGTTATTTCTTATTTGTTTGGGTTCTTTTTTTGTTTTTGTTTTTAAAAATATCTGTTAAAGAATTGGGGGGGGGGGGGGGGGGGAATTAATAAAGCATTGAAAACCTGTAGGATGGGGAGAAGAGGACTAAAGAAACAGAATGCTTGTTTGGTGCAATATTTTGCATTACTGATATTGACATCAGATTCTTCTGTGGTGTTTGTGGGCTGATGTTACAAAGTACTAATTTGTTGAGCTGGATTTTACTGATGTAATCTGTTTTACACCATTGTATAGGTACTTGCGCTCTGTTTTCTCCAGAGATTTTGGATAAACTAGAGATACCATAACCCTTAGAACACAAATGTATGTTTTTATTACACATGTATTGTGTTTTTGTGTGACTCACACACATGCATGCACGCACACACACACACACACAAACACACATGCACGCATGCATGCACGCGCGCACACAGACACACACGCACAGAATTGAGCACTGAAGCATCCATGTGTGTCCACCAGTCACCTGACGGGGAGCTGACGTGGGGCCAGGAGATGCAGAGTGCCCTTGAAGAACTGGTGGTGCTGCTGAAGGATGAGCACACCATCTCCGCCTTCGAGCTCTACAACTCCGGCCTGGTGCAGACTCTGCTGGCCATCCTGGTCAACGTAAGTGGCAGGCTGGGCTATTTGTTTATGGCTGTTTAAAAAAAAAAAGGATATGCCCCTCTAGTAATGATCCTTTATAGCTAAGCTTATGTTGGTGTGTGCTGTATCCATTTGAGGATGGAAATGACTTAGGAAATGTGAATCGAAATCTTCCAGTGAATCTTGGCCTCTGCCTGTGTCCCTGTTTCTGCCTGTGAAATCCCAGTTCACTTAACAGTTTATGATGATTAGAGGTTAAGGTTCTGTTAACCTATTCTCAATCGATATACAACAAAAAGTGTTTTTCATGTTCCAAAGGCTGGTGGTTTACAGTGAACAAGAAGAGAACCTTAAACTGGTTCATCATCATATGTGTGAAGTACTGTCCAAGGTGGTGTGTGAGTGTTTCTTTAAAGAACTGTATTTTCGTGTGTAGAATATCCATGGAGGTAAGCATGAAGGAAAAGACATTTAAATACTTCCAGTTTGGGATCATTTTTGATCTGTTGATTCGGATCACCAGAATTTATGTTGGTCTTACTGGTGAACATTCTGCTTCCTCCAGAGCTGCGATGACCTGTCCTTCAGAGAGGGAAAGAAGAAAACGAAGAACAGAATCAACATTTTCAAGAATGTTTTTCGTGAAAAGGAAAGGTGAGTGTAAATTTGTAAAGTTTATGTCTTTTTGTCCAGGATGTTGATCAGAACTTTTCTGTTGACATCAAAGATGCCTCTTACATGGTGGTTAAAGGGTTTGGGACTGGAAGATTACAGGTTCCACATGCAGTAGTCCTGTCTGTGAAGATTTTCAGCTCTGGCTCCTACTCAGAGTGTGATGGGGGATCAGTTGAAGAGACTGGCAAGTTTTCATCCGCATAGTGGATGTTTCTCTCAAGAATATCTTAAAGAACACTGTAGGTTGTGTATCTCTTGGCACAGGGATATATCGTGATATATTATGAAAGAAGGCACAGAGCGCAAGCCTCTCAAGTGGTCATAGATTATGTGTTGGGAGGCTGGAATGAGTAGTATGAGAGTAATGACATTGGGGGCACATGGAAGACGAGACAGCAATGGAAGACAAGCATCAACATTGATCATAAAATCTTGCATAAAGCGACAAACATTTTTTTATCACTATGTTTTTGGATTTCACTAGGGGACCTTTATTGAACTGCTCTGTGTGAAAACTTGGGATTTGTAATTCAGAGCGTTTTTTTTTTCTTTTTTTTTTTTTTACATACACTTAGCTATTTTTTTTAACAGTTTAAAAGGTTGAGACCTGATTTGGATGGTTTTGTATGTAAATGCAGACAGATGCAAGAACACTTGGTCGGACGGACACAGTACACACAGACGCAGAGAGATGGGCAACACACACGCACACACACACGCACACGCACACACTCTCTCTCTCTCTCTCTCTCTCTCTCTCTCTCTCTCTCTCTCTCTCTCTCAGTGGCATGCCTTATTCTTTACATGAACTAGACCTGGCATATTTGACAGCACCCATACAGCCAAACTGACTCTTGGAACGCAGTAGATGCAACTTATTCAAAACTTTTCTCGACATTTCAGTGGGGTTTCTCCTGCGATTCAGCTGACTCGTAAGCTGATCTCTGCTTTGGAGGCTATTGAGAAGCTTCCAGTGTTCACCTATGACCTGCCAGGATCTGGATATGGACTTCAGGTAGGTCTGCACTCTTGACTTGTAAAAGACGATTAGGGTATGATTTCATATTTTACTTTTGCTAAGTAGTGGGCAGTGATTCATGGTTTTACAGGCAAGTGTTATCGCGGTGAAATGGTGCAGTTCAGTTCTATAGTTTGGGCTTCATCATAATGCTTACTGTAAGACTGCAGTTTTGATTGAAATGTAATTGTTTAATGAATACATATATTTTATGACACTATGAAGATGCGAGTATAACAGATTTATGACTTAATGTGGTTTAGTGAAGAAAACAACACTGCATCTTCTTCAACCCCCCCTCCCCCCCCCTCCAAATTATTTCCCTTTTCCCTGGTTGCAGACAGTGACTCTGCCTGTACACGTTCTGCTTACCACATTTTGTCTTCATTGTCGGCACTGTTTCCAGATTCTCACCCGACGCCTCCGCTTCAAGTTGGAGAGAGCTCCAGGGGAGACCACACTGATAGATCGCTCTGGCAAATGCCTGAAGATGGAGCCACTGACCACCATTGGTGACCTGGAGCGCTATCTGCTGAAAATGGTGGCCAAGCAGTGGTATGACTTTGAGAGGCACACCTATAACTTTGTGAAACAGCTGAAGGATTCGGGGACCAACATGACCTTTGTGCATCAGAATGATTTTGACGAACATGGTCTGATGCATTGGATTGGCACCAATGGCAAGTAAGTTGACAGATGTGGTTGTGTTGAAAATGTCCTGCAAAAAAAAAACACGCTTATCTTGATTTTGTGTTTGAACTTTATAAAACAAAATTATATGTGCATTGGACGAGGTTCTCAAAAGCCCACAGCACATATGATTTTTTTTTTTTAGATTCATCATCCTTCTTCACAGGGTTTTGGTCCTTTTTCTTTGCTTCCTTGTTTTTCTGCATCATCTTCTCTTTTCTGTCCTCATGTCCTGTCTCTCTCTCTCTCTCTCTCTCTCTCTCTCTCTCTCTCTCTACACACACACACACACACACACACACACACACACACACACACACACACACATATTCATCACCACTTCTATTGTCTCTCTCTCTCTCTCTCACACACACACACACACACACACACACACATATTCATCACCACTTCTATTGTTGTCTCTCTCTCTCTCACACACACACACACACACACACACACACACACACACACACACACACACATGTTCATCACTACTTCTATTGTTGTCTAACTTGGACACTTTGCACTTTTATTGCTGTCCGTTTTGTTTTTTTTTTTCTTTTTGACCCAAGAGTTGTGAGTTGGTTCTGGACAGTTTCTGTCTCATATTGATAGCTCCATTCTGTTATGGTTACTTCTGTTTTTGAGGATTTTCCTCCTGCTCTTTGTAAAGGTTCTTTTTTTTTCTCAGCCATCTGTAATCTCGTACATGCTGTGCTCTCTTTTAATTCTTTTCTTGCTTTCATTCCTTTTCAAGCGAAACTCTTGGTTTTAATCCTATTGATAATTTGGGACTTCAACTAAGGTTGCTTAATCCTTTGACCATTCAAGTCTCCATGAAAATCCTGTTCAGAGATGTCCCACCTGACGTGATCTTTGAATTTCTGAAAGAGATTAGCATTTTTCATCTGATCTAAGATTTTACGGAAGAAAGATTTTTTAGCGAAGTTTCTGGTGAGTTTTTAGAAGGTGTATTATAAAGAGATGTGTGAATGGTGTGGGTTTTTTTTTTTTTTTTTTTAATTTCTTTTTTCGTTGTTGACGACTTGTGAGTTGACTTCAACATGGTGAGAGCCCTATTATGGCCCTTTGCGGTTGGCTAGGCTATAAACAACATTACCTTACCTTACCTGACCATTCAAGTTGTTTAAACCAGGGTGTATGGCAGTGAATAAGATCCTGAGACAGGTATTCTGCTGTTTGACCAGGACTGTTCCAGAGTGGGTCAACCCTGGTCAGTATGGCCTTGTGGTTATCACATCATCTGAAGGCCGCAGTCTGCCCTATGGGAAGCTGGAGGACATTCTGAGTCGTGAGACGGCTGCCCTCAACTGTCACACCAATGATGACAAGTGAGTGATTATGATTACGCTGGATTGACACATTGTTTTAGTGTGTTTGTGCGTATGTGTTTATGCACCATGAAAGGATGGCATTCTGTCTGTTCGGTTACCATTTAATGTGTGTAAATGTATACAAAAGGCTAGCCTAAAAGCAGTTGTTTTGTCTTTTTTTTTTCTATTGAACATATGCATTCAATACTTCAAACACCTTTATTCATTTCAGAATATATCTTCCCGTTGGTGGGTTTTCTTTTTTTTTTTTTTTTTTCAAACTGATCTGTGTCACTGTTGTACTTCAGCCTTCAGAAACATGGTTTTTACTGTTTTGTGCTGATATATTTGACTCTTGATAAGTCATTGACCCAGTTGTCCTTGGAGTATTTTTTGAAAGCTGATTGTTGGAATGAAATAGTTATATTCATTAACAAATCCATGAACGTCTAACATTTAACACAATGCTGGATTGTTTCAGGAAAGCCTGGTTTGCCATTGATCTGGGCATGTGGATCATCCCTACTTGTTACACTCTGAGACACGCACGAGGCTATGGGAAGTATGTATATTATGTGTATATTTGTATGTGCATGTATGTATGAGCGTGTATACTTTTGATCACTTTTATTTTGTTAGTGTTAGGAAGTGAGTGGTTTTATTCAGAAAGAACACGCATAGTGTGTGAGTGGTTTAATAACGCTTTGGACCTGTAGCTTTTCTTTATTGAGCTTTGCTTTGCTAACAGTTTAGTCTGCATAATGACTCTGAAACATCTGATTGTTATACAGTTCCTTCTGTTTGCCCCTTTATACTTGTGTGTGTGTGTGTGTGTGTGTGTGTGTGTGTGTGTGTTTGAGTAAGAGACAGCTGTGTGTGTGTGTGTGTTTGAGTCAGATAGTGCATAGGAGTGCGCTTGTGCATGCATGTAAGGACTCTTATCTGTTGGTTTTGGTGAGTGTGATGTTTTAGAAGTTATTGTCTGTTTGTCTTTGTTGTCTATGGTTTGCTCTTTCCAGGAAGACAGGGTGAACATGACTCTGTTTCTGCATTTGCTTGCAGATCGGCACTTCGCAACTGGCAGTTCCAGATGTCCAAGGATGGCATGATATGGACAACCCTCTTCAGCCATGAGAATGACACCTCCCTCAATGAGCCAGGGTAAGGGCTTTGGTTAGCAGTATCTTCATAGTCCTTTGTCTTGTGCTTTCTGCTAGATCCCTTTGGATGCAGAATAGATCTTTTTTTTTCCTTCTCAAAGCACGTTTGTCTGCAGAGGAATTCTTAGTTGAAGACAAGGGCAATAACCCCTGACTGCCTATCGGTCGCAGGAGGGGAAGGGATGGAACGGCCGCGGTTTGTTTAAACAGCGCACTTCTGTGGACAGCTGCCAGTTTCCTCGCGCTTACCTGCCACAAGCTTTCCTCCCAACGCGTAATGTGATACTAGCTGTCTGGCTGATAGTGTGTTGAAAACAGGATGCTGTGTTTCTTCATTAATACTTTCTTCATTAATACATTTATTTCCACCCCACACCTACTTTAACTGGAATGACACACTGACACACACAGACACCCGCGAGTGTGCACACATGTGCGCAAGCACATCCACAAATATGACAACAAAAACAGCATCCTCTCTCTCTCTCTCTCTCTCTCTCTCTCTCTCTCTCTCTCTCTCTCTCTCTCAGTTGTAACTGGCTTAATCAGTTAATTGGTTTTAATTGAGAAGGGTGAAAGATTTAACCGGGAATGCTTGTCACCTCTTAGCATTCAGGATTTTATTGGATTTGAGATTTTCCAATTGAGGGAAGTATGTCTGGTTTTTCAGGGAGACATAGGCCATGTGTTTTTCCATTATCACCTGCAGTTTTGATTCCTGTGTGCAAGCACAGATCAGACTGATCTTAACATTCTTGAGCAGATCTTTTGACAGGTCGGCTCTTCTTTGTTTTCCGACGACCAAGAAGGCCGGCTGATTGAAAGAATCGACACGATGTACACTGACACAAAGAAAGATCTGGATCGAAAGTTGTCCAGATTTCTGACATTCTCTCTATGTCACGAGCAGCATTTTCTTTTGTAGTATAACATTGAGAATGTGCTGACATGTGTCTCGTTTTTTTCAGTTTATGGTAGCATTTTATGCAGATACACTTGGACTGTTTGCCTTCTTCATCACCAGAAATATCTAGACTGAAATAGTGCAACAAATCATTGGAGAAGTTGACACAAAGTCTAGCGTTTAATCCTTTATCTTGTACCTTTCTGAGCACACGACTGCCGCACACACGGCACAACAAATCTGCACGTCTTTTGTGTTCACTGAAGTTGTGTTCAAACACCTCCGCCATTGTTGGTGCTACAAACACGCAGGCGTACGCACGTACAAAAGATCGGAATGAAGTAGGCCTACACGTAAGCAACAAGAGTAGCCAATGCAGGGTCAGTCACGCACACACGAGCGCGCGCATACTCACACACAAACACACACACACACACACACACACACACACACACACACACACAGAGCAAGAGGGAGGGGGAGAGGAAGGAAAGTAATCGCCTGGTGGAATGTCTTGTCTCACACACGTACACGGCTTGCTGATATACGTATACACGTGCCAGATCCTGGCCAACTTATGAAAACGAACAACTTCTCAATGAAAAAGAACTCCAGAACGCGGGATGAACCGAAGTTATATCAAACTGCACAAAGAAGAATCACAACACACAAAATCACACACACAGTTAATTATATCCAGTTATGGAGTGTGGAAGAATAATAATCCGTAAAGCACAACAAGAACAGCATAGCATGAGAACACGCGCACAGTACTCCCTTGAGCAGAGCTCTGCTACACGCAAGCTGTCAACACTCAGCAGTGAGTCATGCCGCCTTCGTTTATTGCCTGCAGGGCAAGAAGGAACTAGGCTTAGCTAAAGGAGGGAACTGAAGAGCAGGATTTTCATCTCGGCCGGACAGCTGTGAAAGAGGTGTGGTTTCACCTCTGTCTGTTAGTCTCTCAGCAGGATTGTACAGAAACTTTTGAACTGATTTGAACAAAATAAGGGAGGAAATATGGGATGTGACTCAGGGACGGACCCGTTAAAGTTTGGTGAGGATTTGGATGAAAAAGCAGATTCAGGGGATCCCATATGACGTCGGTAGAGGTCTCCACTCTCCCAAATGCTCTTCCACTTTTTGTTTGGTGTTTGTGTTTGACTTTATGATTGCTGTTATGATCGTGATTATGTGGGCGTCCTCTGATCTGTTCTTCTGAATGGATTTGTATATTATAGACGTTGTTATCTTTTTTTAATCTTCATCTCAGAACACTTTGTTAATGTAAGCTATTGTGTTCTGGCTTGATAGATCTGGTGAACAGCATATGCAGACTCATCTGCTGGAAGCAGATCCCGAGGAGGAAGATTACAGTAGACGCACATTTGTTTTGGTATTTGGTCACTAATTTATGGTAATCACAGGTCCACGATGACATGGCCTTTGGATGTGGACCCCAGTGAGAAACAAGGATGGCGTCATATACGTATCCAGCAGATGGGCAAGAATGCCAGTGGCCAGACCCACTACCTGTCTCTGTCTGGCTTTGAGATCTACGGCACAGTGACCGGAATCTGTGATGACATTGGTGAGGAACCTGGCCCTGGCCCATTCTTGCTCACTGTTTTCTGCTGTGCCCTCATTTCATGATTACAGGTTTTATTCTGTTCTGATAAACATTTGGCCATTGAACAGAGCAGACCTTTTGTGTTCTTTATATTGCTGTGCTTTTCGCAGAGAAATAGAAGAAAAAGTGTGTAAAAGTGAAACCACTTATATTCTTATGTAGATAGAAAGTGAAAATCTGAGGATTAAAAAACAGATTTGTTGAAAAAGAGATAATGCATCTAATTAATAAAGAAAAAAGAAATTCTGTTCTGTCAATGTCTCTCTTCTTTGTAATCCTAAGTGTGTGTCCACCTTCTCCCGACAGGCAAGGCAGCCTGTCAGTGTCTCTGTCTTTGTAATCCTAAGTGTGTGTCCACCTTCTGCCGACAGGCAAGGCAGCCTGTCAGTGTCTCTCCTTGTAATTCTAAGTGTGTGTCCACCTTCTCCCAACAGGCAAGGCAGCCAGAGAGGCAGAGGCCACCTTGCGCAGACAGCGTCGCATGATGCGTACCCACGTGCTGAAACAGATGGTGCCTGGGGCCCGCGTGGTCAGAGGCATGGACTGGAAGTGGAGGGACCAGGACGGAAACCCACCAGGGGAGGGCACTGTCACAGGAGAGCTCCATAATGGTGAGTTGGGCATTGTCATGTAACTTCCCGTTATAAAAAAAAGGCTGATTTTTTTTTTTTTTTTTTTAAATTTGTGAAAACCTGTTTAAACATTTGCCTTATACAGTTACTATGACAATGTTATTCTTACAACACATACAAAGCAGAAGTAAATCTCTTTTCCAAGACCATTTGCATGATGGTTTACCCTTGACATGAAACAGTTTTGTAATTCTGTAATTGCTTCGTATCAGTTCTGCTCATTCTTAACCCGACCAGACTGACATCTTTCTCCATGCATGCAATGGAAGTGAGGTGGGGTGACGATCAGTGTGTCGCTAGTTACAAAAAAACAACAACAAAAAAAACAAAAAAAACTTCCCCTGAGTAAATTAAGCATGCCTGTTTTGAAGGAAGGTAGGCTCAATATGCATAGTTTGCACAGATCCATCAATTCCAGTAAAATGATTTGAGAGCAATGGAAGTTCAAATTATTTTGCAGCAGAAATGGTTGTTGTAGAGTTTGAAGATCATGCTATGAAGGCAGGATGGTAAAGGCCGAGTTTTAATTTGTTGCAAAGTGTCTTCAAAATTTCTGCACTGCTACATCTGTCTTTGAAAGAAGAATGCCAGCCACAAGACATGAGAGTCTTTGAGATACAGCAAAAAGCAAACAAGAGAATTCCAACAGAAAGGGTCAAAAAGGAATTTCACTACCGGAAATGCTTATCCCACTGCTGTGCCAATTTTTTTTTTTTTTTTTTTTTTGGTGGGGTGACGGTTGAGAGTTTGGGGTGGGAGGGGGAGAGATCTGGATTATACGGTGATGTTTTACACCAGGTGAGGATAAGGCATTTGTTAGGACAGACAGTCATGGGGAAAACAGATTTGTTTCTACTACCACACTAGGTAACTCCTGTATTGTATGGTAAGAGCAATAAGCACAGTGACAGTTTTTGGCAAATATTTATTTGTTCAATTTTCAGCTAGTGTTTTGGGTTATGTTAAAAGCTTTTTTTTTTTTTTTTTAATAAGTATGACCAAATTCTGACATGTTTAAAGCAGCAAGGTTGTGCCAGTAAGACTGACATTATCTCTGTATTGGTGGAGCAGGTTGGGTGGACGTGACCTGGGATTCAGGGGGTTCAAACTCCTATCGCATGGGGGCTGAGGGCAAGTTCGATCTGGGCCTCGCCACCTCACAGGATTTTGAACGTCTCCGTGCAGCGAAAGCAGAAGGAGGTGCTGTCGGGGGAACCAAGCTGAAATCAGCTGGCGTCTCCACAGACAAGATTAAAGTAAGCACAGAAGTTGAAGCTGATCCAGTGTGACTGTGTGACCCGTACAGGGAAGGAAGGAAATGAGGTGTAACAGATGCTCACAGAATGATTGATGGAATGGTTGCAGATGTCAGTAAGGAGCAGAAGTGTTGAGTGTATGGCTGAAAAAAAGGTGGTGAATATCTTAAGTAGGAGTTTTGAGAACAAGAAAAGATGGCTTTTTTTAATGTTGCTGACCATAAATTTACAAGGTTTTGTGAACATGGCCGACGGTAAATTCACAAGAGTTTTCCCAGTGTACATAGTATGTAGATTCTGCGTCACTCTGCCTTGGAGTGTTGTAGAGAAGGAAGAGGGGTGCTCAGCTGGGTCACAGAATATGCACCAACACATTTCACCGAAGTGTTCATTCTTTCCACGCATGAAAGTGGTTCCCTGAAGACGAGATTTAGCAGTGTACAACTCCCATGTCAGTGAATTTTAAAAGTATTTTAAGGACTCTACCGAATAACACAGACAAACAAGCCACAAGATTCGCGAGTCGTTTGTCTGCGTTATTTGGCAGAGTCCTTGAAATACTTTTAAAATTTGTTAAGATTTCCGCCTGCAGTTGCCTCACTTTGCAACTAGATCCATTTCAGTGGTTTCAACTGTTCTCCCCCAAAACAGAAACAGCATGAAACAGTCCACAAAAAAGCTGGTTAAATGCATGAGTAGTTTCCCAGTTTGAACTGGCTCCTGATGGTGGTGGTTTGTGATTTTTAGGTGAGCGTGCTGACTAGTCGTAAGAGCAGCTCCACCCCCAGTCTGAGTGACGTCAGTGACACCAAATCAGTGGCCAGTACTGAGCAAGCCTCATCGGCTGAAAATATTTCCTCTAATGTTAGAGCTGTGAGTGGTGACCTTTATTCATTTATTCATTCACTTGTTCATCTATTAGTTTATCAGATGATCTTTGTGTTGCATGAGTACATAAATGAAAAACGGTGTATTGTAATTTGAACATTTTGTTGGAAAGAAATCAAGGAATAAGATGGAAGAGAGAGGAGCAGATTTTTTTTTTTGCTTTCCCCTTTTTCCCCCCTCTCTTTTGAACTGCTCATTAAGCATGTTTAACTGTAAGAGAATGTAGGACCTGAAAATCTTTTTTACGTAGAGAAGGCTGAAATAGCACCATCCACCATATTCATCCTGATCATCATGCTATCATCATCATTTGAAGAAATGATAATGATCAGAATAAAAGTTTCTTGATAGGTAGATGAATGAATGAATGAATGGATAAATGAAGGTGTCACCTGTAATTCTTAGGCTTGTCAGCACATATTAGTGTAGTTAAGCACAAATTCATGGAGATTGCAAAAGCAGATTCATGGAAATTGCTCTCAAGCTAATAGCTAGTTGCCTGTTCCCCTCTCGTCTTTCAGTAGCTTTGGCCATTTATTTTCAGCCAACCACTAACACTCTGTTGTTCGCAGATGTGTGCCCGAATCTCAGATTCGATGTGTGTTCAGGTTGCCCAGAGTGTGGCAGAGCGCATGGTCAGCCTGGCTGACACGGAGCCAGTGGTGACGGTGACCCTCGACCCAGCTGAAGAAAGTGGGGCCACCGCCGCAGACATCAGTGAGGAAGAAGCCATGGTGGTGGTCCACCATGAGCCTGACTCCACTACCCTGCCCCCGGCACCCATCACCACCACCTCACAGCCACCCCCCACCACCACCAGCACCACCTCCTCCAACAGCAATGTCCCAAGTCACAGCTCAGCCATGGACAACGTGGCCTCTGGTCTGGACCCACACAACTGGCTAGGGCTGTCCAGTGCGGCTGCAGCACTGCTGGGTGCAGAAGGGAGTGTGAGAGGGGCGGAGGGAGGCATCAGGGAGCAGATTCACAACCGGCAGAACGCCAGGGACCGAGCTGCTAAGGCGTCAGAGGGTAAGTTCAGAAAGAGTGATCAGGTGTGCTGCAAAACGTCTTCCTCACAGACTTGGAAGAGGTAATGAGTTGAAATTCAGTCGTTACTGACTGATGTGCAGAACTGAATGGCATAGATACCCCACCACAGCCCTTCTTTGTATTGTTCAGGCGTTATTGACAATTATCTCGCACAACATAAGCTGGAATTCACTCATGGCTAGCTGACTGGACCATGGGTACAGTGGAGAAGAGGGTGGTGATCTTTAAGTTGTATACGGTTTAATATTACGAGTTATCGCATCGGGGTGATTTATTTTGGACAAGTCCTGAAATGAGGTATTATATCCGCAGGCTGTGCCATGCAATTTTGCTCGAGGGTGAAATCTGTTTACATGGAGACCATCTTTACCCATTTAACCCACTGCCTGCTGCATGACTTTGTGCTACATGACTATGAGAATACCATGCCAAGAGAGGTAACTCCGCAGTACTTACACACTTGCCATAAAGAAACCTAAATAAAAAGTTTGCTTTTAACTCATCTATTCTATAAAAGTAATGAAAAAATTCAAAGACATCAGTCCATCCAAACCAGCCATTTTTTCCCGTATGTAGTGAACTACGAGGGAAAAAAACACTGAACAGAATAACTCTACTTCAGTGTTCTCAGTGCTAAAACAATTTTCCCTAAATTTACTGTGCCCACAGAATGTCATGGATTAGGAGCACATACTGATTTTCCAAGTCTAAACAAAGTACTGAATCCTTCAGGAACAAAATAAAATAATTCTATATGGTCTGCACACTAAATGATCAACTTTTGTGGTGAAGGGAAAAAAAAAACATGAACTTCAACAATTTTGTTAAACTGAAGGCATCACATACAAGAAGATTTGTCTTCTAACTACTGAGGGGAAAAAAATAACACAGATTACTGGATACTAGACTTGAAATTGTAATGGAATTCAGCAAAAATGTGCTTTTGCACAAGTGCACTAAGCAATCAACCCCCCTCCCCACCCCCACCCCCTGACACACACACACACACTGTGGTGATGATGTACCTCTTGTCCGTCTGCTCTTTGGTTTTTGATAAACAATGCAGTTTTTAATTTAGGCCGGAGTTTATGCTCATCCTTTTTTGCTTGCTTTTGTGCAGCAAATAAATTTGTTTCTCGCTAAAAGTCTGCCAAAATTCCTCTGAAATCAAAAGGCTAAAGGTGACACTCCCACAGGCAAATCATGGGACACTCCCACTGACTGACCCATTTTCCTGGGTGTCAAGACAAGCGAAACTTTTGAAGGGCTTCATTTCTTGTAGCCTACCACTCCATTCAACAATTAAAGAATCTCTAGCAACTTTTGTTTTTCGATTATTTTGGGGGGGGGGGTGGTGGGGGGGCTGGGCCCAGTAGCAATAGGCAGTTTAACATCGTCATTCTAATCGCTCGAATCATTATCGATTCCAGCCTCAAAATCAGTGGGCAGTCGATCTTTAATTTATAACTAGGTCAAGATCAACGTCCGAATCGTCTCACTTCATATCTTCTCTAAGAGTGTAGCCCTCAAATGCGCTCTCTTTATCACTATCACATCTGAAAATGAATTCTGCAAGTTGCATAGTTACTTGATCCACCATTTTCCTGAAAATCTTCACAACAAAAAAGCCAAACTTTGAAAATTCACGTCAGCAAAACTACTCCACCAAAACTCGTGCAACAAAAACTAAAATGGCATCCAGAAACGGCCATACTGGAAGACTTCTGTCGCAGTTGCATTGTGGGATATGTGATGGTGAAAGTGAAAGTAGTTGACCTATTTAGCGGTCGATGCGGTATTCAGAAGGAGGAAATCTCGTGGTTGATCCGGTAGGCAATGGGTTAAATCGACACAGTTTTTCATGCATGGCCTTATTTTTGTAAATGGCAAAAGAAAGGCAGCAGCACGCATGAATGGATATTACAAAACCTGCTGTCTATTTTACTTACTGCTTGCTGACATACATTATATATACATATAGAAGGGATTCAGGCGCTAGGAAAACTGGACAGTGCTGGGGCAAAACTCTCCATCCCTTGTGCGTCAGGCGTTTGTGAGCTCTAAAACCCTGACCTTGTGAAGGGAAGTGAAGCACACAGGATGGTCAAGAGTTGTGACGACCTCTATGATAGCAGAGCATGGACATGAACAAAGCAGATGTATGTTTACTTGTATGCTTGTCCGTCTGCACTGTTGGTGTTTTGCTTGTTGATCTGAAGTGTTCCACTCGGTCAGATCAGGTAGTTTTTTCTGCCTGAATTTGCTGTTGTTGTGGAGACCCTGTAAGAGGAAAGTTTGGGCGTGACCTGGTGTGTCGGGTGGTGTGCAGCCGGGAAGAAGAACAGCAGTGAAGGGCAGACCCGAGGTTCCCCTACCAACCTGATGAGCGTCAGCGTCCCCAACTTGCCGTCCTCCATGGAGCAGACCGTGACGTTGCTGGACACCTTCGCCGCTGTTGCCCGGCGCAACATGTCCGCCGGCCATCCTAGCAACCTGCCTCGCAACGCCAACACCTCCAGTCTAGTCCGCATGGCTCTGTCCAATTCACCCAGTGAGTTTCAAGTGTTGGAGATGAAAGGAAAGGGATATAAGGGAAGGGGATGGGGCAGGCAGTGTGGGGACAGAGAGATTTTTGGACACAACACACACACACACGCACACGCGCATGCGCACGCACGCACGCACCCACACACACACACAGACACACACACTTGCACAAACACACACACTTGCACACACACACACACACACACATAAACACACACACACTCGCACACACACATACACGCGCGCGCACGCACACACACACACACACACACACACATTGTGAGAAAAACTGATGGGAATATTTTTTTTCATATTTCAAATGGATTGGAAGTGTTAGTGTCTTTTTGGCATGTAAGGATTGTGATTTTCTAATAAAATCTTGATGCACTGAACTGACTGGGCTTTTTTTTTTTTTTTTTTACACAGTTTTAAACATTACCTGAAAAATTAGCTGGGCTTTTATACAGTTTTAGACTGAAAAATTTGAAAAATGGAAACTAAACACAGAATGTGTACAGATTTGCCCACTTTAAAGTGTGAACATATCTTTATTCCCTTTCTATTAGCAGCACTGATCCCTGTACCCAACATCCCTAGTTTTCTGTTGAGCCATTGCCTTTGCATTGTCTGTTCCTGTTACCAGCCATGGTGCATTGTTTTCAGACAATTTTTTCCTATTACCAGTCCCGGTGCATTGTTTTCAGACAATTTTTTCCTGTTACCAGTCATAGTGCGTTGTTTTCAATCTGTTTTCCTATTACCAGTCATAGTGCGTTGTTTTCAGACAACCTGTTTTCCTATTATAAGTCATAGTGTGTTTTTTCAGACAACCTGCTGAGCACTGCCCAGAGCTACCCCAGTCTGACCAACTCCAACGTGGCCACCTCCAACACACTGACCACCACCCAGACCATGGCCAACATGACCTCCCTGCTCAGCCAGGCCCTCACCCGCAGCCTGCCCTCCACCTCCAGCGAAAGTGACGAGTTCCTCGAGACGTGCCGCGCCACAACCTTGTTGGCTGAACTGGAGGATGAAGAGGACCTGCCAGAACCTGACGATGATGAAGACGAAAATGATGACGAGAATGAGGATGACGACGACTATGAAGATGTGATGGTGAGTATCGTTAATTTGCAGCAGTATGATACGGGGGGAAGGAGGGGGTTGGGCACTTTAATGGAGAGCAGTAACAACTGTTACTCTGTGACTGCAGAGTATTGCTTCCTTAGAAAGGTTTGAGAATAAGCAGTTTGTGGGTCTAGTGTGTCGATGACTGCACGTAGGAAATGCAGGTGTCTTTCATTATCAGAGGCAAAACATTTGATATTTACACTAGGTCCCAGGCTGCAGTGGTACAGAAGTGTTTTGGATTATCTGGACTTGTAAACAGCATGTGAAAACAAGGTGCCCCTGCTGGGTTGCCAGAGTCTCTTTCAGGATAAGCAGCATCCCTGCCTGCTATAGAGAAACTGTTCTAGTAACTCATTGGATTCCTGCCTTAGGGAAATTCTGTTCTAGTAACTTATGGCATGCCTGCCTTAGGGAAATTCTGTTCTAGTGAACTTGCTGCATTCCTGCTTTAAGGAAATTCTGTTCTAGTAACTTATTGCATTCCTGCCGTAGGAAAATTCCGTTCTAGTAACTTATTGCATTCCTGCTGAAGGGAAATTCTGTTCTTATAGCTTATTTAGGAAAATTCTGTTCTAGTAACTTATTGCATTCCTGCTGTAGGGAAATTCTGTTCTAGTAGCTTATTAGGAAAATTCTGTTCTAGTAACTTATTGTATTCCTGCCGAAGGGAAATTCTGTTCTAGCAGCTTATTCAGGGAAATTCTGTTCTAGTAACTTACTGTATTCCTGCCGAAGGGAAATTCTGTTCTAGTAGCTTATTCAGGGAAATTCTGTTCTAGAAACTTATTGCACTCCTGCTGCAGGGAAATTCTGTTTAAGTAACTGAATGCATTCCTGCCATAGGGAAATTCCTGTTTAGGTACTTACTGCATCCCTGCCACAGGGAGATTGTTCTAGGGGTTCCTGTCTGAGTAAACAAAGAAGTATACAAAATTCAAAATTTAAAGACTTTTTACCTATACTTTGATACATATGACATCCTAAAGCAGGGTTCGTACGCCCATGAAGACCCTTGAAAACCCTTTAAATTTCAATTGGGTCAAAAAGGCCCTTGAAAACCGCAGATATCCCTACCATCCCTTGAAATCCCCTTAAAAATCGTTTTCGGACCAAAACTGACGTAACATTTGAAGGCGAATCGGAGAACAAACGCGAACAAGACTTCAGACATCGATTTTCGCCTCTCGAATCATTTTGCGTGTCGTCTGCTTTCAAGCAAGGGAAGCAATTCAATAGTCAGTTATCATTTGCGCATGTGCAGTTCGACTTCCGACAAAGAGCGCCATGCTTCCTCATCTTCTGGTGAAGTCCAATACTATTGCGTCTGTCATCATGCTTAAGGGAAATTGCGCATTTAATCCGTTGTGGTTACAGAAGGAAGAATATGGAAGCTGGATCACCGAATGCAGAGACAACAAACATGCGTTTTTCTGTAAAGTGTGCAAAAAGACAGTTGATGTTCGGGCAATGGACGAATCGGTGGTTGCAAGTCACGGAAAGGGGAAAAAACATGTGGAATTGGAAAAAGCGAGTAGGCCGGTGGTTAGTCTGACGGACTTCGTTCGGCAGCCATCAAATTCATCAACATCGGGTCAGACCCTTTCCTCAGTAAGAATCGTCAGCCAATCCACAATAACAGCAAGTGGGACAGATGTGTTGAAAGCTGAAGTGTTGTGGACAATTCATGCCATCAACAATCATCACAGTTTCCGATCTGCTGAAGACAATGCGAAACTGTTTGCAGCAATGTTTCCAGATTCCTCGATTGCGACGAACTATCGGTGTGGGGAAACCAAAAGTAGATATCTTGCGACTTTTGGCATTGCTCCTTTTTTTCTTTCAGAACTAATAAAAGAATGAAATCACAGACTGAATGAAATCACAGACTGAATATGTCATGCTTTTTGATGAATCGTTGAATAAGAACTTGAAACAGAAGCAGCTGGACATCCATGTCAGATACTGGTCTGGAAAGCAGGTTGAAAGTTTTATTTTTCTAATTTCTCAATTTCTGTATAAAGACTTCATTTTTTTTTTTTTTTGTATTGAGCTTGGAAAAGACTACAGAAGTGTAATCACCTTATCATCATGGCTGGATTACATGTGTAAGATACTTATTCACTCTTTTTTTTTCATTTGTACAGCTAAATTTGCCCCTTAAAAATTAAAATATCCCCTTTAGAAACCCTTGAAAAACCCTTGAATTTTTTTTCCTGTGAGGAAGTGGGAGCCCTGTTAAGAAAGGTATGATTTTTTATTGCTTGACAGGGAATCTGTCATAACCCAATTCTGTTTCAAAGTTTGCTCCAGAATGTGTGACCTGTTAAAGATGTATAGATGAAAGCTATCATGAATTTATTATATACATACAACTGTACATGTGCATTTTATAATTGAATTTGTGTTTGGTTTGGTTCAGTTGCTTTTTTTGTTTGTTTTGCTTTTCCTTATTTTCTTTTTCATGAGCTTACGTTTTTGCCAATAGGGTGACGGCCCAATTTGGGCCTTTTGTGGTGAGCTGGGCTATAAGGAAACTAAAGGTAAACGCTAGTTTTTTGCTATGCAGGAGGACGAGGAGCTAGACACCCGTGACCGCAGATCATGGGATGATGACTACGTCCTAAAGCGACAGTTTTCTGCCCTCATTCCGGCCTTTGACCCCCGTCCTGGCCGCACCAACATCAACCAGACTCAGGACTTTGAGATACCGGCACCCGGGTCGGAAACCACTTCCTCCCCCCAGGCCTCAGGGGAAGTGCCCACACCTCCAAAGCTGGTGCTCACTCTCAGTGCTCCCAGCCTACCAGGGGTGAGATCATTTGATGTGCTGAATACAACCTTGAATGTGTTAGTCACAGTGAAACTTCTTTGTTGTCTGTGTTACACAAAGTAGTTTCTGACTAGCTTTCCTTATATGCATCTATGTCTATCGGTAGCAGTCAGGGCACTAGGAGTGTTTTAAACCCTTTGCAGACCTGCCAGCCCATCCATTTTCAGTGGAAATTGTCGCACTGAGGTTCACTTCTTTCGGCTGTCCCGCTTGAACCCCCAAAATTCTATTGGTGCTGAAAAAAAAAATGTTTGATTGCTCAATTTGCATAGCAGCACAGCTGCTGTGTTTATAGCAAGTTTACAGTTTCAGTCAAAGTTCAAGTGGGCAGCTTCTGTTTGCTTCATTTGACACTGCCATTATGCTTTAGTGTGGATCTGATTCGCGTCATATTGAGAAGAATAAAACGGAATTTTATGGAACTTTCACTTATGGTACACAGAAAAATATCCATGTATTATTCAATCCAGTGTTAGTACCATTAGGTAGGTTGAAAATACAAGGAGAAGGAAATGAAATGTTTAGAATTGCAAATCTTTTTTTGTTTGTTTATGTTTCTGGCATGATGCTGCATATACATTCTCTCCATTTTCTCATATTCAACTCTGTTGTTGGAAATACTCAAGTCTGATGCCAGATTGGCATTGTTGGAAAGACTGAAGTCTGATGCCAGATTGGCATTGTTGGAAAGACTGAAGTCTGATGCCAGATTGGCAATGTTGGAAAGACTCAGAGTCTGATGCAAAATTGGCATTGTTGGAAAGACTGAAGTCTGATGCAAAATTGGCATTGTTGGAAAGACTTGAGGCTGATGCCAGATTGGCATTGTTGGAAAGACTCGAGGCTGATGCCAGATTGGCATTGTTGGAAAGACTCGAGTCTGATGCCAGATTGGCATTGTTGGAAAGACTCAAGTCTGATGACAGATTGGCATTGTTGGAAAGACTCAAGTCTGATGCCAGATTGGCATTGTTGGAAAGACTCAAGTCTGATGCAAAATTGGCATTGTTGGAAAGACTTGAGGCTGATGCCAGATTGGCACTGTTGGAAAGACTCAAGTCTGATGCAAAATTGGCAATGTTGGAAAGACTGAAGTCTGATGCCAGATTGGCAATGTTGGAAAGACTCAAGTTTGATGCAAAATTGGCATTGTTGGAAAGACTCAAGTTTGATGCAAAATTGGCATTGTTGGAAAGACTCAAGTTTGATGCCAAATTGGCATTGTTGGAAAGGCAAGTCTGATGCAAAATTGGCATTGTTGGAAAGACTCGAGGCTGATGCCAGATTGGCATTGTTGGAAAGACTCAAGTTTGATGCCAAATTGGCATTGTTGGAAAGGCAAGTCTGATGCCAGATTGGCATTGTTGGAAAGACTCGGAGTCTGATGCAAAATTGGCATTGTTGGAAAGACTCGAGGCTGATGCCAGATTGGCATTGTTGGAAAGACTCAAAGCTGATGCAAAATTGGCATTGTTGGAAAGACTCAAAGCTGACACCAGATTGGCATTGTTGGAAATGCTCAAAGCTGATGCCAGATTGGCATTGTTGGAAAGACTAAAGGCTGATGCAAGATTGGCATTGTTGGAAAGACTCGAGGCTGATGCCAAATTGGCATTGTTGGAAAGACTCAAGTCTGATGCCAGATTGGCATTGTTGGAAAGACTCAAGTCTGATGCCAGATTGGCATTGTTGGAAAGACTAAAGGCTGATGCAAGATTGGCATTGTTGGAAATGCTCAAAGCTGATGGCAGATTGGCAGTTCTGCCATTGATCAGGGTGAGATACAGTCACATGTGACATGAGACCTGTCACTGTATGTAAGACACTTAGAAAGTGGAAATTGGTGGCAGTTTAGCATGGAAACATATCGCCTGCTGTAAGTATAACACAGCTGATGGCAGTATAAAGATCATAGTTAACTGCTTAAGTAATCTGAGATAATGATGTTAATTAAAATCAGTACAACACAGTTAGCTATCATCGAACTGTTGCTTGTTCATTCTTTACACATAGATTCAGATGATGTAATAGGCTTCATGAGTAGGTATTGTTGGTAAATGCTTGCTTAATTTGGCATTTAGTAGGAGCTAATTATATGTCAGATTACATAATTGACAAATAACCAACAAGTGTCATTTTATTTGACATTTATTTGACAATTAAGGAAAGTTTTATGTCATTGGTCAGAAAACAAGCAAAGAGTGGATCAACAGTTTGTGGTTTTGCATTACCTGTTAATCAGGTTAACTAGACCTGTTTTTGGAAAATGCGAGTGTAATGTTGTAAATTTTGATTGCACAAATGTCATCAGCCTGACCTCACTTAGGCTTGGTACAGCACGCATGTTTTACTTCTGGTAAGCATTGCTGCAAGCATTAACCAGACTTTGTGTGTTCAGATGACGAGGAAATGAGGTCACACTGGACATCTTCCGCTGTGTTTCAAGTTCGTGCAATTACTCTGGCCCAAGAACCCAGAATGGCGATGTGGAAGGGTTGGTCGAATCTGGAACCACCTACACGTAAGATATGGCTGTCATGCTGGGTGGTTTGTCAGAGCAATATTTGACACTCATTAGATGTACGTTGGTTTCTGTTCAGGGGTCGTTTTTTTGTTGTTGTTTTTTGCATTCGACTTTACATGCCATTTGTCATAGGTGATAAGTCAAGGTTAACCGTTAGGAACGTGGGACAGGGGACATACTGAACCAACTTTGACGAAAGCAACACATCAAACTCTTCATACTCACTGGTTGAGTAGTCTTTTCCCGTGCATGTGTCTGTGGTTGACAACTATTAATACCAGTAACGTATACCAGATGCTGTTTATTTTCATTTCTGAGTTAAATTCCTGATCTGGGTCAGATTCCTGATGTTGTTTGATAATTAGACATTTTTTAATGGATAGATTCAATTCTGACACCTAAACTAGTGATAGAGCAAGAAAAATTGTCTTATCACTGAATGCACTCGTCGTGCCTCTCGTGATGGGCGGCACATTGTGTGGGGAATGTAATGCTGCCAACCATGTAAGGGCGGCATTGGGAACAGATAAGATGGGCTGTGAAATGTCAGTTTAAACTGTAGCTACATCAGCAGGACTTTTACCTTTGTCTGCTGTTATCTACATTTTCCACAATTCGAATTTCCATCATGTATGCGTGCGTTTAAATCCGAAAACAAGCACAGGGCTAGTTCATGAGAAAAATTCTTTCCTTTCCTTCATACTTACCTGCCAGTCCTGCATGCATTCAATCGGGTACAATGGTGTGAGCTCACTAAGGGAGATAAGATATGTGGGCTTGGGTTGTAGGCAGAGTTAGCTCCAGCCTCAGTTGGTTTAGGCATTTGCTTAGCAGGTGATGTATTATTAGACAATTTCGCAGTAACATTCATGCTGTGCTTTGACATGACCAAAACATGCGGATGGTGGGTAAATGTAACTCAAAGCTGTTGTTATCGTAAGTTCTACAGGTATGGAAGAGACTGAAATGAGCAAAACTTTAAGAGAAAACACCTGAAAAGATAGCTGGCTGTAGCAAGCAAATCAGAATGTGAAGATTGACGAAAAAGATGACCGTGAATCTCACTGTTAAAAAAGAAGTATAGTAAAAGAAAAAAGGAATTAACACTGCAGGACCTCAGATGTAATGACTATAGACAGCAGCCATGTTTACATGAGGACCGAAAGAGAAAGACTTCGGTTTGCACACTGTCTACAAGTGCACAATTTCTATCGGTCATGGCTAGATCATGTGAGTATGCGATAACATACATGTAATCTGTACAGCATAACATTTGTTAGAAGAAAGTGCTGTTCAGAAAAGTTTCGAAATTGGCATTGTGTTCCAAGTGCTTTTGTTTCATCATTTGTTCCTGATGGAATGATTTTGGGTAGGCATGTTTGTGCATGTGAAATATTAACGAAGGCAGAGGTTGCCGTCATGTTGAACATTAAACAGACATGGATGAACTTTTTTGTGTGTTTTTTTTTTTTTAAATTCAGTGATGGATTGTTTTGTTGTTACAGGGTACGGTACAGGGAAGCCAAGTCTGAAGAGTGCAAGGATGCAAGAGAAGAAAAATCTACGGTAAAGACATTGTTAACAAAAATTGTTCTGATTGTGCTTATGATGATTGCTGCAAACGCAGTCTGAGCTGATTGTTTAATCAGTGTTGGCGGTTCTAAAAGACTTTTGACCCTTAGCATCAATTTTTTCTTTTTAAAATTCCACTGTTTTATCCGATGTATTTTCTAAGCGGTGGCATTACTTCCATGAAGCTTACCGCCCTTTCACCTACCTCTTCCCCAACCACATACAGGATTGTTCTGTCGGCCAACAGTGTTTTTGAATATCAGGTTGTGGTACAGCGACCCTCAAGAGGAAACCCTGTTCTGCTGCCAAGTCACTCGAAGGTGTTCTTTGGTGCCTGTTCTGATCTGATATACACAGGACATATCTGCGAAACCTCGCTGCTGGACAAAAACTGCTTTGTTGCAGAGCCAACATGAATGCTATCTTTCGGACAGTTCAAGCCTTTCTCTTGGTTTCAAGGTCCCGTTGTGAAGAAAACCGGATGCCTCTGGCAGGTTTCCTCACTCCCTGTGACATACAGTTTTACGCCCTGCTTGGACTGTGTTACTCATGGTGATTGTTGAAATTCAGGCTACAGCATCACCAGAGTCGGATTTGGAATGTATCAAAAAGTAGCTTTTTCATTGAATGTTTTCCTGATGTCCTTTGTCAAACTCTTGCCAGCTGCAGCCAGTTTGCTGGTTCAAGTCTTCGTGCCTGAATGTTGTAGCTAAGATGCCTGAGAAGAAACATCTTTCATTTCTGACTAGTGCTGGGAGCTGGATTTGTGTCTTTTTATTCCACAGCCAAATACTGGAAAAGGTGATCGTTTTTCCTTGAGGAATATGAATCGGATTGCATGTCTTGTTATTTTGTGCTAGCATTGTAAATTGTTTCATTTAAACAGTAACTGAGAAGTAAAAGTGATGTAAAATGATGTCCTGCAATGGAGATATTCTTTCAACGGGGAATAACAAAAGGATAAAGAGGGGAGGGCAGGGGACACCCAAGTAATAAATTCTCATTTCTTGACCATGAGAAATAATGAGGTATAACAAAGGGTTTCATTTGTATGTGTGTGTGTGTTGTTGCCGGTGTCAGGACTGGCTGAGCCTGCCTGGTCAGCCCAGCAGTGAAGGAGAGGCGGTCAGAAGTTCTGATCTCAGCGCCTGCACCGTGCAGGGTGTGCTGCAGTTGCTACAGACTCTCTTCACCATCATGGAACAGTCATCGCCATCATCCTACAGAAATGGTGAGCTTGCCATCTCCATTATGGCATTTGATTTTTTTGTGTGTGTGTGATTTGTTTGTATGTTTGTAGGTTTAGTGTTTTTTGTTATGTTGCCAAACTTAACCATAAAGGCGATCACAGAACTGTCCCATAGGTACCCCTTGACTGGTGTATCTGTACATTGTAATTGTATGCCAGGGAATGAAGTTTTGCAGGTACATTTTTGCTTCTAGGGTAGTTGTGGGTATCCTTTAAAATGCTGAATTGTCTGAACTGTTCTTCTGCATCAATAATTCAGATGGCCAGAATGCTTGAGTTATGATTGAGAAATCTGTATAGATGGAACTGCAAGGTGCATTTTGTTCTGTTCCCAGATTGTCGTGACATTTATCTCAACATTCCAGCTGATGAGTTTGTCAGCAAGAAAATCACCAACAAACTTGTTCAGCAAATACAGGTCAGTGTTCTGCAATTACTGTGTGTGTGTGTGTGTGTGTGTGTGTGTGTGTGTGTGTGTGTGTGTGTGTGTGTGTGTGAGAGAGAGAGAGAGAGAGAGAAGCTGCTGTTTTTGAGTGTCTGTTGTTTTATTATGTATGTGTGAAAACCAAATGACTTCTGTAGCGGCATTACAGGGCATGATCAGTCTTTTTGTCTCTGCTGGTTTAGAAATAAAGAATTTACAAGGTCAAGCGGTGAATCAAGGATGCCGGATGCAGACGGTGTTTACCAGGTCAAGAGGATGAATCAAAGATGCTTAAAGCTTTCCCCCTCCCCAACCCCCTTTCCCATCCCCTGAATGTTGCTGTGGACAGAAAAAGAAAACCTTTCGTGTTCTAGTTTCACCCTTCCCTTCGTACACACACCAGCCCAAACATTCACGCTGGAGTAAAATATACAGTTACTCCTCTTTTTCCTCACACCATTCAGTGTGTTTGGTAATAAAGGGCTTTCATTTGTTTGTTTGTTTTCAGTTGAAGAGATGCTTGTTTAATGAACAAAAAAGACCAAAAAAGATGGTGGGAGTGTTAATCATCAACAATACTTCAAAGAATTTTTAGTGAGTTGACTGTGTGTGTGTTGCAGGATCCCTTGGTGCTGTCCAGCAATGCTCTGCCTGAGTGGTGTGAGCACCTGACTCGCTGTTGTCCCATGCTGTTCCCCTTTGAGATCAGGCAGCTCTTTTTCAGCTGCACCGCCTTCGGCACCTCCAGGTAACTTTGGTTTGCCATCTTATGGATCCATTCATTCATCTTTTTCTTTATCGCTCTTTTATTTCTTTTTTTATTTCTTTCTTTCTTTTTCTCTCTTTTTAATTTTTTTTCTTTTCTCTTTTTTCTACTCTTTTTTTTTCTTTCAATTGTCACATAGATAAAATCAAGCTTAACTTAACCCTCTTCAGTATGCACTTACCTGAGCTTAGTTACGCCGAAAACCATCGGCAAGATAAGTAACTCCGTAATTTGAACATAGTTACTCAATTTAAAAATTAATTTAAAAGAGAGGAAAGGAAATAATGAAATGAAAATCATTTTTAAAAATCCTACGAATATATATGTTGCTATATTATAAGTTTGAAGAACGTCACGTAAGCCATTTACTCGGGGGGGGGGGGGGAATCTTCTTCAGAACTTTCTTCCGAATCGTTTATCACATCTGGAACCTCATCCCAGTCGAAATCTAGGTCACTGTAAGCTTCATCACCCAGCACTTTCACTAAGTCTTACGCCGTAAATCCCACAAATCACAGTATCTTCATTACCAAATCTCATTATAGAACGGCAGAAATCAAGGTTAGCCATGGTGAAAAACAGCATTTCGAGCACAAAACTTTAAAAATTCGTAACTCGAGAACTACGGCATGTATCGACTCGCGTTTTTTTTTGCAAACAGAAGTGAATGGCTACAGGAAGAAGGAAGTCACGTTCTCGCGAGACTTCCTTTTCTACGAGAAACATGGCGGCGCCCATTATTGCCATGTGTTTTACCAGGCGCTGGCAGGTGCTCAGCCTTTTGGCTGTGTGATTTCCGGTCGGGTGCTAGCGGGTGCATGCTTGTCAAGAGAGTTAATTAAGCTTAATTTCTTCAGTCTGACCTTTATTTTCTAGTTTTAGGTAGATGGCATGTGTTCAGGCTGATGACGGTTAAAGATGCACAAAGCGTTCAACATGTACAGTCAAACAGATAAAAAACAAGGATGAAAAGAATGCATTTCTCTGCTCCTTCCACTGCCTACCATGTGAACTTGCAGCTTCAGACATTGAAAATGAAAGATAAGAAAAATGTATAAAGATGTCTCTTATCATGAATGCTTTGTCGTAGAATTTCAGTGGTAGAAAATGAAAGATAAGAAAAATGTATAAAGATGTCTCTTATCATGAATGCTTTGTCGTAGAATTTCAGTGGTAGAAAATGAAAGATAAGAAAAATGTATAAAGATGTCTCTTATCATGAATGTTTTGTCTTAGAATTTCAATAGTATTGATTTTTTTCCCATATTTCCATAACTCAGATTTTTCTTTTTTTTCTTTTTTTTTCTTTTTTTTTTACTGGAACAAAAGGCGAGAGAGTAGAATTAGTGATGGCTGTAGGGAAGGGAAGGATAGGGCATTGTGGGGATTAATAAGAAAATGAAATTGGATGCCACGTGCATTAGAAAATGATTGCTAGTTAAAAGACACCCTCTTGCCCTTCTACATCCACAATCAAATTTGAAATTAGATGATTTGATACAGAGGTAACACACAAAACCATGCAGATGTATGCTGGTGTGCCGACTTGCAAAGGTGTATGCTTGTACACACACACACACGCACGCACGCACGCGCGCATGCACACACTCATGCTCACACCACACACACACTCGCACTCACACACACACACACATATATACACACACACACACACTGACTGACAACCAATTTATTGTCAGAAAATCAGTTGTACTAGCATTTAAGAAAACATGAAAAGAATGTCAACATTTTTAATTTAAAGAAAGGGAGCATAATTCACTCGCACGCACTCTCACTCGCACACACACACACACACACATCCATACGAACACGCGCACTTAAACACATCAGGGTTCGTACCGAGTCCTGGAAGTCTGGAAAAGTCTTGGAAAAATGGGAAAGGCTTTTCCAGGGCTGGAAAAGTCTTGGAAAATTTGCTTTTACCCAGCAGGGTTTGGAAAAGTCATGGAATTTCCAGAGTTCCATCATGAACGTTCAAGTCATGAATTGAAACAAAATTGTTTACATCAAATTTCGGAAAAGGTCGATGTCGATTTGCCACCCCGTCAACACTCGCGCATCCGAACAGCAGAATTATTTATTTTGCCGTCCGAGTAGTCTCCCTTGTGTCAAGTGCGCATGTGCGCAATTTCCCCCCCCCCCCCCCCCCCCCCCCCCTAACTTCCGTTCTATCATTTCTTCTCCATGGTTTGCGCCTGCAGCAAGAATTAAAAAAATGGGGAAGTGTGTATTCAGCCAAGCGTGGTTGACCAATAGCCAGTACCAGAACTGGATCGGAAAAGCATCGGACGGCAGTAAATTTCGAGCCCGTTGTCGCCTGTGTCAAAAAGACTTCGATGTGTCCAACATGGGTGAAGCGGCCTTGAAAAGCCACATGTTGGGGAAGAAACACGTGTTTCTGGCACAGGCTGCGAGTAAGTCGAAGGGTTGACGATGACGATGAATGACTTTTTTACAGCCAGTGGGAGGTAAGTTGAAGACCAGAATGACCTCTCTCTCTCTCTCTCTCTCTCTCTCTCCGCTTCCCCTCCCGAGTTTTCTTTTTTTTTTTTTTTTTTTGAACGGGGCTTCCTAGCTCCTTTTTTTTTTTTTTTTTTTTTAAAAGCGGGTATTTGTACTGGGAATAGGATGCATGTTTTTGATTAGCTCACTCACTCTGTCTGTCTATCTCTCCCCCAGTCTCTGTCTTTATCTTTGTCTGTCTCAGTCTCTGTCTGTCACTATCTCTCTGAAGTTAGGAGATAGGGACAGAGGGGCAGGGGAGGGGAGAAGAGTTAGTTGCTAAACTTTCCTAATCAATCTGCAAAACAAGACACATGCTGATGCATAATAAGTAAACACACACACACACACACACACACACACACACATGATCAGTATCCATTCAGGAATTGTTTGTTTGGTGAGTTTCTTTTTTTTTTTTTTTTTTTTTTTTTAAATACAGAATTTAAAATAGTGTTTTTATCATAAAAGAAAAACGGGGTTAGTGTGTAATTATTTTGAACATCATGCAACAAAATAAAAATGTATCATCTGTCTGTTTCTCAGTCTCTCTCTGTCTCTCTCTCTCTGTTTCTCTCTGTCTGTCTGTCTCTCTCACTTGGCTGCTTTGTCTGTCTTGCTTACTGATTTAAACACACACAACACACACACACACACACACACACACACACACACACACACATACACACACACACACACACACACACACACACATACATACACACACACACATATACACACACACATGATCAGTATCCATTCAGGAATTGTTTGTTTGGTGAGTTTCTTTTTTATTTTAAAAAATTTTTTTTTTAAAGAAAATACAGAATTTAAAATGGTGTTTTTATTATAAAAGAAAAAAAGAAAAACGGAGTTAGTGTGTAATTATTTTGAACATCATGCAACAAAATAAAAATGTATCTCATCTGTCCGTTTCTGTCTGTCTGTTTCTCAGTTTCCCTCTGTCTGTCTGTCTCTGTTTCTCTCTGTCTGCCTCTCTTACTTGGCTGCTTTGTCTGTCTTGCTCACTGATTTAAACACACACACACACACACACACACACACATGATCAGTATCCATTCAGGAATTGTTTGTTTGGTGAGTTTCTTTTTTTTTTTTCTTTTTTTTTTTTAAAGAAGATACAGAATTTAAAATAGCGTTTTTATCATAAAAGAAAAAAAAAGAAAAACATAGTTAGTGTGTAATTATTTTGAACATCATGCAACAAAATAAAAATGTATCTCATCTGTCCGTTTCTGTCTGTCTGTTTCTCAGTCTCCCTCTGTCTGTCTCTGTTTCTCTCTGTCTGTCTGTCTCTCTCACTTGGCTGCTTTGTCTGTCTTGCTCACTGATATACACACACACACACACACACACACACACAAACAGAGTATATATTATGAAAACGTGTATACAGTTACAGATGGCATTGAACATTTTTTTCTGTTTCCAGTTCAGGTGTTCAGCAGTCCACTTCAGCATCAGGATGTGAACCATCTACATCTGCAAGTGATTTATCCAGCATCCAGGGCACACTAGACAAGGCTGTCACCAAGAATGACCTGCTTACAGCTGAGGTGTATTGGACCATGTTCGCGATGGAAAAACATTTTTCTTTCAAAAGTTTTGGAGGGGTAGGAGACATTTTCAGAAAGATGTTTCCAGCATGTGAGGTTGCACAACAATTTCAGTGCAGTGAAACCAAAGCCAGGTATTTAGCGACTTTTGGAATTGCACCGTACTTCTCAGAACTATTAACATCCCAGGCCAGAAATGCAGAGGAATACGTTCTTCTGTTTGATGAAACTCTCAATCATCAACTCCAGCAAAAGCAGTTGGACATGCATGTTCGGTTTTGGGATCGAAATGAGGTAAAAACTCATTATTTGATTTCACGATTCCTGGGACATGCCACAGCTGATGTCCTGTATACTGAACTTGAAGATTGCTGCAGCATTTTGTGCAGCATTTTGGGGAAATCAGGAATTTTGCAGTTATCAATGGATGGCCCCAATGTCAACTGGGCTACTTATGACAAGCTGAAAGATGACATAGAGAAGGAGACAGGAAAAGGCCTGTACAACATTGGCAGCTGTGGGTTGCACATTGTGCATAATGCATTTAGGTCTGCCTACAACACACAAGGCTGGGACATTGAACATGAATTAAACTCTCTTTACTGGATGTTTAAGGACTCACCAGCTCGGAGAGAGGACTTCACACAGCTGACAGGATGTTCTGTTTTTCCAAAGAAATTCTGTTCTCACAGATGGCTTGAAAATGTGAGCGTTTGCAATAGAGCGTTGGAAATGTGGCCTCATGTTATCACATTTGTGAATGAAGTTGTGAAAAAAAACAAATGCCCACAGACAAAGTCATTCAGTGAGGTGAGAGCCAGCTGCAGTGATCCATTGTTCATGGTGCGCTTGAACATCTTCATCTCTGTTGCCAGTCTCATTGAACCTTTCCTGACCAAGTATCAGACTGACAAGCCCATGCTGCCATTTTTGGCTGAAGACCTGAAATTGTTGGTGATGAACATTCTGGAGAGGTTCATGAAGTCAGAGGTTGTTAAAAGAGTGGAAAGTGTTGGAAGTATGTTAAGGGAGATCAAGGATATTTCGGACAGTAAACTGCATTTGGACATTGCAAACATTAATTGTGGATACATTCCAAACAGAGATCTTAAGGATCTCAGGAGAAAGGGAACAATTTCAGAAACAGACTATGCGAGAATCAAGCTTGATACCAAGAGGTTTCTGATCCAGCTTGTGACAAAACTGCTTGAAAAAGCCCCTATTCGCTATGGCCTTGTTCGCTTTCTTGATTGGTTGAAACCAGCTCAGATTGTGGCAAGCAGAACAGCAGCAAAACAGAACTTGATGAAATGCCTGGATTATATGGTGGACAGAGGAAGCATACAGAAAAACGACTGCGACAGTATCCTCAGCAACTATGGAGACTTTGCTTCTGAGATGGCAGGAAATGAACATGTTCTGTCATTTGACAGAGATAGAGACAGACTTGATACATTCTTCTTCTCTGTCCTGTCAGCTCGCAAGGAGTGGAAGAATCTTTGGAATGTTGTCAGAAAAGTGCTGGTTTTGTCCCATGGTCAGGCATCAGTTGAGAGAGGCTTCTCTGTTAACAAGGAGGTTGCAGCTGACAACATGAAACAGAGGACTGTCACAGCTCTAAGAATAATTGCTGATCATTTGTCCAGTGTTGGGGGTGCAAGCGAAGTGACAATCACCAAAAAACTTCTTGCTTATGCAGCCAGTGCTAAATCAAGGTACAATTCGTATTTGGCAGAACAGAGAGAAGAACAGGAGAAAAAAGAGGCTGCAGGGAAGAGAAAGGCAATGCTTGATGAACTTGAAGAGGTGAAAGCAAAGAAGAGAAAACTGGAAATTTGTGTCAAAGACCTGCTTAAGTCTGCTGACGAGTTTGCTGAGAAAGCAGAAAGAACACAAAACTTCACCTTCATAGCAAAGTCAAATGCTCTCCGTAGATCTGCTAAGGCTGTCTTAGCTGAAGTTTCTGTTCTTGAGGCCCAGATAAATGAGAAAGTGGAAGAAATCAAAAAGTAAAACTGGGGTCAAGATACATTTTCAGGTGTGAATGGGATTGTGTAAATTTTACATTACGTCTAAATGGCTACTCTTTGCATGGTAAAGGAACTGTGACTGTTAAATGATAGTGTGATTCAAGTGCTGGCAGTGTGAGCAAAGAAGAGGAAACTGGAAATTTGTGTGAAAGACCTGCTCAAGTCTGATCAATGAGAAAGTGGAAGAAATCAAAAAGTAAAACTGGGATCAAGATACATTTTCAGGTGTGAGTGGAATTGTGTAAATTTTAAAATTACATCTAATGGTAAAGGAACTGTGACTGAATGATAGTGTGATTCAAGTGCTGGCAGTGTGACCATGATTCATTGATTGGTAAGTGAATTTTTCATTCTGTTGTGTTCACTTGCATTTGTGTGCATGCGAGTGTGTGTGTATATAATGTGTGTGTGTGTGTGTGTGTGAAGCCTGCATATATGATATGAAGGTTGAGGGGTGCCGGGTGAGTGGGAGGTGAGATTGGGGGTGGGTGGGTTTAGTCCTGGATTTTGGTCCAGGAAAAATATTGCTGAGGTCTGGAAAAGGTATGGAAAAAGTATGGAATTTTGCTCTGACTAATTGGTATGAACCCTGACACATACATACGTGTGCGCACGCACACGTATGTACATGTGCACACACACACACACACTGTGAAAGATGGACAGATAATGGATGGAATAGTGAAACAGAATATAAGCAAAAGTAAGATCAAATGATTGTAGTCTGAAATTATATCTGAACTAGAAAGACTTATAAATGATGAATTCTTTCCAGACCATTTTTTTTTTTCAATGATAAATTCTTTCCTGACCATTTTTTTCCAGTGTTATTTTAGATGGGTCCGATAGTTCAAAGAAATACATTTTTCATGTTCCTGACTGGGATTTATGTAGCTAGATAACTTGTTTTATTTGAAGAGTGTTTTTGCCAACAGACCTGAATTTTTAGGTGATTGAAAGCAGCAAAATAACCCAGTGCTTTGTTAATGGCTACCAGGTCCATAGTGTGGCTGCAAAACAAACGCGACGCTAACATGGAACGTAACAGAGGCCCGATGCCACGGCGAGAGGACACTCACGAGTTCAGGGTGGGTCGGCTGAAGCATGAGCGTGTGATGGTGCCTCGCAGCAATGAACTGCTGGAGTGGGCCATGCAGGTCATGAAGCACCACGCTCACCGCAAAGCTGTTCTAGAGGTGAGATCATCTTTGGGATCCTCTTGTCAGCTGATGTGGACTGTTTTTGGGGTGGTGGTCAGAGGTCTTGGTCTGTTAGGAACTGACAGTGCTTGTGCTGTAGCTTTATTGGCTTTCAAATTGTGAGTGAGCATTAACATTTCTGGTCTTTGGAGGGTTTTAGCTGTGTTTCCTGTAGATTTCAAATGCTGAATGTCACTTTGACCTCTAGATAAGAAATTTTAGGGTCATTTGAAAAAAAAAATGGAGGGTATGAATTGAAAAGCTCCAGCAACAATAAAAAAATCTGTGGCATAAAAATGCATTACACGTGCATATGTTTTATCTAGGTGTTTCCACAAACTCAGAGTGGCCCTTTGTCCGAGGCATTATTGTCAGTAGTTTGCCTTTATCCTGGACAACAATGTTAATAGCTAAACATTTCTATTTTTCAGCTGGCTGTGTACACCGAGGCAGCAATATGGTAGTAGGTCTGGTTCCTGTTAGAGGGAATATAGTCTTGTTTTGAACTTCCTCTCGTTGGCTAGCACAGCAGTTATTTTCAGGAGCGAGGAATATTTTCTACAGAACTAACTGATTATGAAAAAAAAGGAGTGCTTCACCATGAGCTGCAGAAGAAATTTTTTGGTGTCTCATTCTGTGTAAGTCAGTTGACATGTTAAACATTGGTGACAAAAAGATTGATCTCTCACTTGGTTTCTCTTATTATATGCCTGGTTGCTGCATAATCTCTGTGCCAGACACTTTATGACAGTCATTGATTTCATCTGTTAATGACATCATATGCTGCACAGACAAGGAGTCTGGATATATTGATGAAACTTTTGTTCCAAATTAGACCAAGAAAATTCAGATAAATGATTAATACCACCATGTGTATCACTTGCGCACAGCTGTTAGCATGTGTCTAGCTTGTGCACAGCTGTTGGCGTGTGTCTCACTTGTGCTCAGCTGTTGCCTTGTGTCTCACTTGTGCTCAGCTGTTACCATGTGTCTCACTTGTGCTCAGATGTTACCATGTGTCTCACTTGTGCTCAGCTGTTACCTTGTGTCTCACTTGTGCTGTGCTGTTACCATGTGTCTCACTTGTGCTCAGCTGTTACCTTGTGTCTCACTTGTGCTCAGCTGTTAGCATGACATGTCTCACTTGTGCTCAGCTGTTACCTTGTGTCTCACTTGTGCTCAGCTGTTAGCATGTGTCTCACTTGTGCTCAGCTGTTAGCATGTGTCTCATTTGTGCTCAGCTGTTACCATGTGTCTCACTTGTGCTCAGCTGTTCTGTCATTTATATGGCAGAATAGCTCAGTGGTTGAGCGCCGGATTTGCAATCTTGGTGATCCTGGGGTTGTAGGTTCGAATCTCCGCCGGGTCGTTTCAGTACAGGGGGATTTTCCCTCAGAGTCAACATTGGTTCTGGCTCCATTTCCTATACAGTCGTTCAAATGAGACTGTAAACTAAGGTTCCGTGTGTGAATGCACGCATAACATCTTGCACACATGTAAAATCCCGTCACCAACTTTCGGAAGAGAAGGCCAGTTTGGCCGTTGGTATGGATGACACGCTACACATAGCATGCACCCTGCGTGAGAAATGGAAAGAATGAAGAAAATAAGGAAATTGAGTGAACAGTATTGATTGGATGGCACGGGAAATGACTGAATGAAGTGCCAGCTGGCAGCTCTTCAGTGGGTGCTACCCAGGTAAGCAGCCCGTTGTGTAAACGAGTGTGGATTGTAAAGTGCTTGGAGCTTGGTCTTGAGCCAGGGTAAGGCGCTATATAAGTATTTGTTATGATAATGATAATGAATGATAAGCTCGAAGACAGAACTGCGGACTTAGTGGTCAGAAAACGAGCTGCAAGAGCAGAGGCGTACAGCAGCTTACCAGTCCTCCTTAGCCTGCCAGTCTTCAGTCCCAGTTGTGTGGCGGTCATTTGTCCTTGTGATTTCCTGTCATCTTTTCACTTTTCTCTCTTTTTTTCTTTCTTTTGAAAAAAAAAAAAATTGTAAACTGCCTGGTTCTTCATATTTTTTGTTTTGGTCAACAGATTGAGTTCAAGGGAGAGGAAGGCACAGGTCTAGGCCCAACTTTGGAGTTCTACGCCCTGGTTGCTGCTGAGCTACAGCAGAAATCCCTGGGGCTGTGGCTGTGTGATGACGAACACCATGACATCATGGAGAGAGAGGTCAGTTGGCTTAGTGAGGCAAGCTGGCAGTATATTACTTTTGACATGATTCTTTTTTTTTTTTAAGGTAAATGATATTGTGTTTTGATAAATGGATTGTCTGTTAAGTCCATGTCCCTTGTATCATAAGAAAAAAGGATTTGATAACATGATGACAGTGTCAATGAAAACCCGAGTCTTCATCACTGAGTCTGCTGTCCAGGTGGACCTAGGAGAGGGTACCAAAGCCCCAGGCTACTACATCCAGCGAGCCAGCGGCCTGTTCCCAGCCCCTTACCCTCAGGATGGGGACAACATAGAGCAGGTGGAGAGCCTCTTCCACTTCATGGGCACCCTGCTGGCCAAGTGTCTGCAGGACAACCGCCTGATCGACCTTCCCCTCTCCCGACCTTTCCTCAAGCTTCTGTGCATGGGGGAGGTTGGTCAGGGGCTGACTCGTCAGCTGACCTTCAGCAGCTTGGACAGCAGCTCCGGGGGCGAGATGGGACGCAGCATTGGGGCGGACACCTTGACCGAGTCGTGGTTGAGCGAGGACAGCAGTGGGGAGCTGATCGCCAGCATTCAGGAGATGGAGAAGGAGATGAAACTGAACCCTGACCGAGCGAAGCAGGTAGGTGGGATTTGGAACGTTCAGGTTTTAATTGTCAGATTGATCGTTTGCTTTTTTTTTTTCCCCTGATCTACAGTGTGTGCTTTGTGTTTCAGTGAAAAGAGGTTATATCTTTTTTTTTCTCCACCATAGATGTGTGTGTTTGGAGGGATCAAAAGAATACGGCAGAGGTTGGTTGTGTGTGCTATGGTTGAAAAAAAAAAATTAATGGTAGAAGTAGTTGAAGAATAATTCTATATTGTCTTCTCCCTTGATGGAATCATAGACAGACATAGGTCTTGATTGTAATTCTGAAGTGCATTTGTGTCAGGTTTGTTTTGTTTTTTGTTTTTTGGTCCCTTCTAGGTTTGTTTTGTTTTGTTTTTTTTTGGTCCCTTCTTGGAAGTATGTATGAAAGACTTGTCCATGTATGAAAAGATAGACTATCAGTATTAGAAGTAAAAGGCTTAAAAAAAAAAAAAATTTTAAACACATATGTACAGGGTTTGTACCAAAAAAAATTTTTTAAACACATATGTACAGGGTTCGTACGCTGCTTGAAACTCCTTGAATTCTGACAGCGAATTTCAAGACCTTGAAAACCTTTGAAAATCAATAAAATGTGGTTCTGTTGACCAAACCTCCTTGAAAACCTTTGGAAATCAAGCCATGGGCCCCCAAAATTTTTAATGTGGCAAAAAGAAATGGCAGTTTGATTTTTCTGCGTTGAGGTTAATGAAAAATTATTTAGAAACAAATTTTTACAAACATCGTCGCAATCCTGGATTGCTGTCTGCTATTTAACCAAGGGAGATAATTTGTAACTTCATCAATTTTGAAGTTACAAATTGTATCCCTTGGTTAATTTTTTTTTTTTTTTTTTAACACTAGTTTTTTTTTTTCTTTTTTTCTCCAACCAGTCTCTGACACACCGTGCATAGGCTGTATGTTCTCCAACAAATGGACATATTTTTGCTGATGTTAGTGTTTTGGTGTTTGGTACAAAGAGTCCGGGTTTGTTAATGTTCTGTGTAGTGTACTGGCCCACTCACTCTGATAACAGGGTTCGTACCGAGTCCTGGAAGTCTGGAAAAGTCTTGGAAAAATGGGAAAGGCTTTTCCAGGGCTGGAAAAGTCTTGGAAAATTTGCTTTTACCCAGCAGGGTTTGGAAAAGTCATGGAATTTCCAGAGTTCCATCATGAACGTTCAAGTCATGAATTGAAACAAAATTGTTTACATCAAATTTCGGAAAAGGTCGATGTCGATTTGCCACCCCGTCAACACTCGCGCATCCGAACAGCAGAATTATTTATTTTGCCGTCCGAGTAGTCTCCCTTGTGTCGAGTGCGCATGTGCGCAATTCCCCCCCCCCCCCCCCCCCACTCCCAACTTCCGTTCTATCATTTCTTCTCCATGGTTTGCGCCTGCAGCAAGAATTAAAAAAATGGGGAAGTGTGTATTCAGCCAAGCGTGGTTGACCAATAATAGCCAGTACCAGTACTGGATCGGAAAAGCATCGGACGGCAGTAAATTTCGAGCCCGTTGTCGCCTGTGTCAAAAAGACTTCGATGTGTCCAACATGGGTGAAGCGGCCTTGAAAAGCCACATGTCGGGGAAGAAACACGTGTTTCTGGCACAGGCTGCGAGTAAGTCGACAGGGTCGACGATGACGATGAATGACTTTTTTACAGCCAGTGGGAGGTAAGTTGAAGACCAGAATGACCTCTCTCTCTCTCTCTCTCTCTCTCTCCTCTCTCTCTCTCTCCTTCCGCTTCCCCGAGTTTTCTTACTTTTTTTTTTTTTTTTGAACGGGGCTTCCTAGCTCCCTTTTTTTTTTTTTTTTTTTTTTTAAGCGGGTGTTTGTACTGGGAATAGGATGCATGTTTTTGATTAGCTCACTCACTCTGTCTATCTCTCCCCCAGTCTCGGTCTTTATCTTTGTCTGTCTCAGTCTCTGTCTGTCACTGTCTCTCTGAAGTTAGGAGATAGGGACAGAGGGGCAGGGGAGGGGAGAAGAGTTAGTTGCTAAACTTTCCTAATCAATCTGCAAAACAAGACACATGCTGATGCATAATAAGTAAACACACACACACACACACACACACACACACACACATGATCAGTATCCATTCAGGAATTGTTTGTTTGGTGATTTTTTTTTTTTTTTTTTTTTTTTAAATACAGAATTTAAAATAGTGTTTTTATCATAAAAGAAAAAAAGAAAAACATAGTTTGTGTGTAATTATTTTGAACATCATGCAACAAAATAAAAATGTATCTCATCTGTCCGTTTGTCTGTCTGTTTCTCAGTTTCCCTCTGTCTGTCTGTCTCTGTTTCTCTCTGTCTGTCTCTCTCACTTGGCTGCTTTGTCTGTCTTGCTCACTGATTTAAACACACACACACCACACACACACATATATACACACACACATGATCAGTATCCATTCAGGAATTGTTTGGTGAGTTTCTTTTTTTTTTTTTTTTTTTTAAAGAAGATACAGAATTTAAAATAGCGTTTTTATCATAAAAGAAAAAAAAAAGAAAAATGTAGTTAGTGTGTAATTATTTTGAACATCATGCAACAAAATAAAAATGTATCTCATCTGTCCGTTTCTGTCTGTCTGTTTCTCAGTCTCCCTCTGTCTGTCTCTCTCTCTCTGTCTCTCTCACTTGGCTGCTTTGTCTGTCTTGCTCACTGATTTACACACACACACACAACACACACACACACACACACACACACACACACACACACACAGAGTATATATTATGAAAACGTGTATACAGTTACAGATGGCATTGAACATTTTTTTCTGTTTCCAGTTCAGGTGTTCAGCAGTCCACTTCAGCATCAGGATGTGAACCATCTACATCTGCAAGTGATTTATCCAGCATCCAGGGCACACTAGACAAGGCTGTCACTAAGAATGACCTGCTTACAGCTGATAGTGTGATTCAAGTGCTGGCAGTGTGAGCAAAGAAGAGGAAACTGGAAATTTGTGTGAAAGACCTGCTCAAGTCTGATCAATGAGAAAGTGGAAGAAATCAAAAAGTAAAACTGGCATCAAGATACATTTTCAGGTGTGAGTGGAATTGTGTAAATTTTAAAATTACATCTAATGGTAAAGGAACTGTGACTGAATGATAGTGTGATTCAAGTGCTGGCAGTGTGACCATGATTCATTGATTGGTAAGTGAATTGTTCATTCTGTTGTGTTCACTTGCATTTGTGTGCATGCGAGTGTGTGTGTATATAATGTGTGTGTGTGTGTGTGTGTGTGTGTGTGTGTGTGTGTGTGTGTGTGTGTGTGAAGCCTGCATATATAATATGAAGGTTGAGAGGTGCCGGGTGAGTGGGAGGTGAGATTGGGGGGGTGGGTTTAGTCCTGGATTTTGGTCCTGGAAAAATATTGCTGAGGTCTTGAAAAGGTATGGGAAAAGTATGGAATTTTGTTCTGACTAATTGGTATGAACCCTGTGATAAATATTGAAAAAAGAAATGGCAGTTTGATTTTTCTGTGTTCAGGTTGATGGAAAAAAAAATATTTAAAAACAAATTATTTTGTTGTTTCCTTTGTACAAAAAAACTTTGTTTTTAAATAATTTTTTTCATCAACCTGATCGCAGAAAAATCAAACTGACATTTCTTTTTTCAATTTTTAGGCAAGTATTGTAACCTTGAAATAAAAAAGAAAGAAAACACTCTTTGAAAACTCCTTGAATTTTGTTCTTGGGAATCTGTAGGAACCCTGTATGTAGTATATTTTCAAAAAGATTACACTGCCCAGTCTTGCTGTGCAAAGCTACTTTTAGTTCATAAGTGGGATACAACTTTAACACCATGACCTTTATCATGACCATTTTGTGGGTATAATTTTATCACTACAATCAAACCTCTGTTATAAGACCTTCAAAATGTCCAGAAAATTTGGTCATGAATTGGAGGGGTCTTATAATGGAGGTAGGCACCGACAGTTGTAGAAACAAACATTTCTCACGAATTCTCCAAGCACAAATAGTCTCAAGAACACTGAATGCATACTGAATCTTTGAATCTGGGTCTTGCCAACTTCATAACTTTGAGCAATCGATATTGCAGTTTCACCTCCACTACTTCTTTTAATCACCTCCACTCTCTCTTCAGAGTTCAGTGGCTTTCTCTTTCGCGTTCCGCATGTTTTGCCTACGATGTCCGCCATCTTTCTTTTAACAAGGGAAGCGACTCTTGATTGGGGCAGGTCTGCAGTTGTTTCCCTTGACTCATGGTCGTACACGAATGCAGCGATGGTTGTAAATTTCAACAAAACGGAGGTAGCAAGTCACGTTTTAGAGTAAGTCGCTTAACCCGTTCACTGCCTGAAAATATTACAAACAAAGGCTTTCCCAGTGCCAGGGAAATCTAATGATTTGGGGGTAATAATTAACAAAAAATTCTAGCTCAGAAACTACAAAAGATATAAAAATGAAATATATATAATTTTTGAAGGAAATTGAATGAAGATTTTGAATCTGGGCTTCTTTTGTTTTAATTTTGATAATAAAAAAGTATTTAGGCATTTAGATTTGGATAGATTTTTTTGCACAATCAAAAACATATGTATTTACCACTACATCTTCTCATCCAAACAAGAACACAAAGCAAAAAAGTTGAAAATAAAGTTTGTATTGTCACACTACACCTGTAAATGAAAGTAAAACAGTTTAGAAGTCTATCAAGACGCTCACACTCTAAGCAGACAGGTCAGTCCACGACCACGCCCCCCTCTCCCCACCACGCCCCCTTGCTGGACTTCAACCCTCTCTTTCACTCCTCCTTTCCCCCTACCTTTCCCTCTGCCCCGTGTCACGCCGCGAGCAGGCAGCGCTCCCCTCTCGCGCTGACTATCACGTCACTGGCCACTGGCACACAGTGCAGAGTACACACTAGGCTGGCTCGTTGGACGCTGGCGAGCCGTCAGCTGAACACACACTGAGGTCACACAGCCCGACTCAATAACTGATGAATATGGTCGGCAATTCCATCACTATCATCATCTCACCTTCATGTTTGAGTGAGTCGTTGAATAAAAGATTATTGTCTTTGTCAAAAATCATTAGCAGAGCCTGCTCAGCTGTGTAAATACGTTGATTTGGTCGCTGCTCTTGTCGAAGGTTGCGCCGCCATCTTTGCAAGCGAGACGAAGTGCTGGCTGGTCATCCAGTCAGTGATGAGAATAAATGGGCTTTCCCCTCACGTGTGGTCATTTACATATCATTTTAATACTACAGACATATAAGGCTTACTACGCACACTCAATTTGAGTCCGTTGATAGAAATAGTAACGAATGAAAATTCAAGAAAAATGCATGACGTCAGTGGATGGCCCATAGGCACTGGGAAAGCATTTTTAATGCGGCGTCAGCTGACGGCCTAAAGGCACTCTATGGGTTAAGAGGGGTCATTTTAATAGTAAAATGCATCCGTGCAAAAAAAAATCAGTCTTATATGAGAGGAGGTCTCTTAACAGAGGGTCTTATAATAGAGGTTTGACTGTATTGAAAATGTTGGCAAAGACATAGTGATGTGATGTGCTTGGCATTTGTCAAGTTCTGTGTGTGTGTGTGTGTGTGTGTGTGTGTGTGATGCTCATGTGCACATGCCCACGCATATGTCTGTACTGGCGGTCTCTCAATGATAATCTATTGTTCCATGTTGTATATGTATTGGCTGTCTCTCAATGATAATCTATTGTTCCATGTTGTATATATATACCAGGCCTCCCCCTCAGCTGCTGGTGATGAGGGTGGGTTCACCCTGTATCTGAAATTCTAGAGGGTATTTTCACCCTCACTTTCAAACTTTAGAGGGTGATTTTATTAAGACTTGCGCAACTTAAACAATATCTACAGCATACTCTTGGTGACTGGTCTCTGTACCAAAGGCACAGAACATGTGCAGGTTCTTTTAATACAAAGTAGTGTACCAAAGAATCATTCATACAACAAACATGAACATACCAAACACTAGCAAATTCTCTTTACTTTTCATTTTTCACTTTGTGGTTTTCTCATGTTTGTGTGTGTCACTGTGTGTGTGTGTGTGTGTATGTATGTGTGTGTGTGTGTGCATCACTCTGTGTGTGTGTGTGTGTTTTGTGTGTGTGTGTGTGTGTGTGTGTGTGTGTGTGTGAGTGACTGCTGTTAATTTTACTTTAATATCACCATGTGATCAGAGTTGGTACACCTGCTGTACTGCTTGTTCAAGTTGTTGCTCAATTGGCAGCAAAATTATGTCCGCCTGTAGTCTCTTGGTCTGTGAAGCTGACACATGGTCCTTGCTGTTGTCATGGCGACTCAAGGCTGACTTTTGAAAATTTGTCGACCCAACAACAAACGGATTTTGCTTGTACAGATTGGAAGTCGATTTCTGGCTTGCCGCCGTGCACACTGTGCAGATCATTTTTGGCGGAGTGCATACCGAGTCTAATTTGAGTCATGGAAACTCTTGAACCCGTGCTTTTCTAAAAGTTCCGTGATTCTTTACGATCTTCTGATTTGTCGTCTTCTCCTCAGTTTTAGATTTTTTCCGTTCACTGCCACGGTCTTCCTCTGTATTGTTGTCAGGATTTGGTTTTCGTTTCAACCACTGGTGAAGTACAGACGCCATCTTCGCCGGTCGCAGAAAAAGAGGAGCCAGATTCTTTGAATGAGACAGTGTCAGCATTCTCTTAGGGGCCAGATAATTGACCAATGAAAAACACGCATCTAAACTAAAGCAATGACGCGCAGCTATTTTTATTGCAGCCTGTTGGTCAAGACTTCGTCTTGTTGTGCGAATGGGCAACACAGACACGCTCGACGTAAGAAGCGAGGCTATTTTTACTGCGGCTGGTTCAGAGAACTTGTGGTCACGCAGAGCACACGGTCAGCCTGAACAAACAGCAAATGTGTTCAACGAAATCTGTGAGGGTGATTCCACCTCCAGATTTTAATTTTAGAGGGTGAAGCTCATGCGTGAAACACAATTCTAGGGGTGAAATAGAGTTCTAGTGCGTGAATGACGCGCATTCTGCGCGTCATGGGGAGCCCTGTATACTGGCTGTCCCTTAACGATAATCTGTTGTTCCATGATGTATATGTACTGGCAGTCTCTCAGCGATAATCTATTGTTCCATGTTGTATATTTATATACTAGCTGTCCCTCAATGACAATCCATGGTTCCATGTTGTATTTGTACTGGCTGTCTGTCAGTAGTAATGCATTGTTCCATGTTGTATATGTACTGGCTGTCTAGCAATGATAATGCATTGTTCCATGTTGTATATGTACTGGCTGTCTCTCAGTGACAATCCATTGTTCCATGTTGTATATGTACTAACTGTCTCTCAGCGATATCTGTTGTGCCATGTTGTATATGTACTGGCTGTCTCTCAACGATAATCTGTTGTTCCATGTTGTATATGTACTGGCTGTCTCTCAGTGATAATCTGTTGTTCCATGTTGTATATGTACTGGCTGTCTCTCAACGATAATCTGTTGTTCAATGTTGTATACGTACGGGCTGTCTTTCAATGATAATCTATTGTTCCATGTTGTATACGTACTGGCTGTCTCTCAGTGATAATCTATTGTTCCATGTTGTATACGTACTGGCTGTCTCTCAATGATAATCTGTTGTTCCATGTTGTATATGTACTGGCTGTCTCGGTGATAATCTGTTGTTCCATGTTGTGTATGTACTGGCTGTCTCTCAGCGACAATCTGTTGTTCCATGTTGTATATGTACTGGCTGTCTCTCAGTGATAATCTGTTGTTCCATCAGCTGCGACATCCACCCTGGTACACTGGCATCCTGACAGAAGACGACTTTGAGGTGGTGGATCCTCACCGAGCCGTGTTCCTGCGGCAGTTGAGAGAGTTGTCTGCCCGCAAGCAGCGCATCCTGCGAGACAAAGGACTGTCGGAGGACCAGAAGAACATTCAGCTGGAACAGCTGGCCCTGCCCAGTCCCCACGATGCCAGCTCCTCTATACAGCTGGATGACTTAGGGTGAGTGCCACTGATACCATGCCAGCTCCTCTGTACAGCTGGATGAGTTAGGGTGAGTGTCACTGATACCATGCTAGCTCCTCTGTACAACTGGATGAGTTAGGGTGAGCGTCACTGATACCATGCCAGCTCCTCTGTACAACTGGATGAGTTAGGGTGAGTGTCACTGATACCATACCAGCTCCTCTGTACAGCTGGATGAGTTAGGGTGAGTGTCACTGACACCATGCCAGCTCCTCTGTACAGCTGGCTGAGTTAGGGTGAGTGTCGCTGACACGATGCCAGCTCCTCTGTCCAGCTGGATGAGTTAGGGTGAGCGTCACTGAGACCATGCCAGCTCCTCTATCCAGCTGGATGAGTTAGGGTGAGTGTCACTGTTAAGATGCCAACTCCTCTGTACAGCTGGATGAGTTAGGGTGAATGTCACTGACACGATGCCAGTTCCTCTGTACAGCTGGATGAGTTAGGGTGAGTGTCACTGACACGATGCCAACTCCTCTGTACAGCTGGATGAGTTAGGGTGAGTGTCACTGACACGATGCCAGCTCTTCTGTACAACAGATTAGGTTGGGGTGAGTGTCACTGTTAAGATGCCAGTTCCTCTGTACAGCAGATTAGGTTGGGTGTCACTGATAGATTGTGGATAATGCTTCCTTTCCTGTGGAGCTGGATGGGTTATTAGGGTGATTGTGACTGACAGATTGTCCTTGATGCCAGATCTGTTCAGGTGGGCAGGTAAGGTGAGTGTCATTGATAGATCACCTGTGATGCTTTCTCCACTCCTAAGCTGGGCGTGTGAGGATGAGTGTCATCAATAGATTGCCCAGGATGCCAGCAGCTGTGTACAGTGCCAGCGCTTTACAGTTGGACAAGTCAGGGCACGTGTCGTCGACAGGTTGTCCGTTTATGCCAACCCTTGTGTTGAGCCGGATGAGCTTGGAGTGTGTCTTACTACTATGCTGTTCAAACCATGGGATATCAGCCCCTGTATGAAGCTGGATGACATCTGGTGAGAATCATTGATAATTGGCATAGGGTCTCACAGTGTCGACTCATCAGTAGGATAAGTCGTGGTAATTCCGTATGATGGGTCTTGCCATCCACCTGATGTTCATAACTGCTTCTCCACATAAAAGCTGGTCAAATTGAAAGGTTGATAGAGTGAGTGCGTGACAAGCCAAAGAGAGAATGCAGGTTGTGCATAATAAAGAAACAAACAAGCAGGCACTAAGTATGATGATACTGTTTTCTGGTCATCTTTTCAGGGCTCCCATGCAGCGTGTTTGCGTGTCATACATGCAGTGAAACCGACCTATATGTCTTCAAATTTCAGACAGAGGGTAAACAGGCAACTAAATGTTTGCCAGTAAGTACACATATGCATCACATCGGCGTCAAGAGCATCTGTTTTTGACCATCTGATGCATGAACTTGAAGACAAGTACATGTTAAGGAATGCTTCAAAACATCTTGGCTGAAGGGATATACTTGTTTAATACAAGACTGCAAGTCAGTCTGTCGAAATTTAAATTGAAATAGGAAAATGTTTTTATCTTTGATCAGAAATTGGATTATTTACCAAAGAGGTTCAATTTCATTCTGCACTTGCATTGTGTGTGGGTTTTTGTTGGTGTTGTTGCTGTTGCTGCCTCATCTTTCAGGCCACCTCAGTGGCACTGCACTTCTGCTGTGTATTCCAGCTTCCCATCCACAGCCACAGCCTGGCTTGTCTTGCCACAGCCCGAGCACAAGCCATTCACAGGGAGCAGTCAGTGTCTAGTGGTCTTGAGGCAGCCCACCAGAGGGGATAATGCGCTGCTGCCCAGTCACTTGAGCCATGCCTGTTCTGATCCAACATGATGCCACATACTAAGACTTCTACTGACGACAATAATTGCTTAGTTGTGGAGCCAGCATGAGTGAGCCCTGCCTCTGAAGGGTGCCACCATGCCCATCCTGCGAGGGTTCCCATCTATTTTCTGATACCAGTGACACTGACAGAACCTTACCAAAGGCATAGACATGGAGAGGAAATCGAAACTGAGGTCACCATGAGAACAGGGCATGAAGGGGCACAGAATTGGAGACTTTTGGCGTTTTTTTTTTTAGTGCTGATCGGGGAGGATGATGGTAAGGATTTCCATTCTGGTCTGAGTGCTGTGACAGGATTGTACTCTTTTCGTACTTTTATGATGTATCGATGTGTCAGCCAGGCCCAAGAGATATGTACAGACACCTGCAGTGTTTGTCAGGAAATTGGAGCAACACTCTCAAAACGCGTCCATTTAAGTGGATGAAACTTAACTGTGCAGTCTCGGGTTTTCTCATGTATTTGAGCCAATGTCAAACTCAGCTCTGGGTGGAAACTGGCAGAAAACTCCCACAAATTAATGGCTGTAATGGGAATTGAACATGACCACGACCTCCCAGTTGGAGGTCATCAACGCATAAACTGCATAACTGATTTGAACAAAATGTGATGGAAAGATGGAATGTAGCCCCAGGACAGTTCTGTTGACATGTAGTGCAGATCTTGATCCAAGGTCAGCGGGGACCAGAATAGCTCAGTGGTAGAGTGCTGGACTCGTGATCTTGGTGAACCTTGGGTTGGGGGTTCGAATCTCCGCTGGACGGTTTTGGTACAGAGGGATTTTTCCATCGGAGTTAACACTGGTTCTGATTCCATTTCCCATACAGTCCTTCAAATGAGACTATAAACCGAGGTTCCGTGTGTGAACGCACATATAACATCTAGCACACATGTAAAATCCCATCACCAATTTTCGGAAGAGAAGGGCAATTTGGCCGTTGGTATGGATGACACGTTACACATAACATGCACCTTCCCGAAGTTGGAGTATGAGTGCTTTAATGACGGGATAAAAAAAACGGTCATACACACAAAACTCCACTCCTTTTGTTGGGTAGATGGGATTAACCCTTGCCTGTCTATGCAGGGAGTGTCTGAAGGAGTATTAGCCTGCGTATCCAGAAAGGAGGAGATTGAAGGTCAGATCCTGGATTTGTTGGAGCCTGGCAGAGAGCTGTGCTGTCCTGAGTGCCAGTCGGGTTGACATTGCTTGCTGAATGTAGCTTTGGCTTGTTTGTCTTGGCTATAAATAAGTGGAGGGTGCCCCTTTGAAATGATGAGCTGGTTTTACCATGAAAGACTTTGTGTTCCAGGTTGACCTTCCAGTTTAATCCGTCCTCCAAGGTCTGTGGCTACCAAGCTCATGATCTGAAAGTAGATGGGGAAAATGAGGTGAGTAGTGTTGATTGTGATTGGTTTTCATTTGTGGGTGTTGTATTTGTTGGTCACAACAGGTCTGCAGTCATTGTTCTGTTCTGTATTGTGGTGTGTTTGTCTAATATGTATGTGTGAGAAGAGAGAGTATGATGTAATTAGAAGCAAAATAAAGCCAGGAGCAATAACTCAGCTGATTTTTTTTTTATTATTATTATTTTTTTTTATTGTTGGAAGTCAGTGATAAGATTTGAGAAAGGTTTGGGAATACCAGAGGTAGGGAGGGGAGATGAGTTCCTGCGCATGATGTGATCTCACCCATATGTGTTCACCCATACCTGTGTTCACTCGCACATTCAAGCTTGCACATATGCATGTACATGCTCACGTATGCACACATGTATCTTTTCAGCTACTGAGAAATTACGGACAAGTCAAAGGCCTGAGTTATGTTGGTGACAGACTGGCAGTACGTGATGAAAAGCAGGCTACAGCTTTGTATAACATAAATGGTCTACAAATTTGATGAAGTTTTATGAACAGGATTAGCCAGATTGTTTTTTTGTTGTTTTTTTTCCCTCGAACTGCCCTGAGATGGACCCAAGTTGTAGTCATAGTTATGTAATTGGTGGAGGGAGTCATGTGATTTCAGTTGGGATGTGTTTTGTTACAGGACGTAACCTTGGACAATGTTGAAGAATACATCGACCTAGTCATGGACTTCTGTTTCAACTCGGGCATCAGGCGTCAGATGGATGCCTTCAAAGGTGAGGGGCTTTGGACGGATGTGGAGGCCTTCTGTGTCTTGAGAAACCCATGTGGTATTGATGGATGGAAGGCAGTATGTTGTGGCCCTAGTTTTGGTCAGCATCGCCTAAAAGCTGGTTGTGTGGTTGATGGTTAGTGTGTCGTTTTGTTGTGATGCCTGCTTGACCAATTCACTTGGGGACCCCTGGTGAGCCCAGGTGTATCTCTGATGTTTATGGTAGATCTGTGGAAGTTTGGAGTCTTCCGTAAGTGGGGGATGCCAGGGGGTCCTGCTGCAGTATGAATTATATTCTGGTCCACTAGAAATTCTCTGTAAGTCACTTCCTCTTTTTCTTTCACGCTTTTGGTTCATTTTTTTTTTCTGAAAAGTGAATTCGTTCCTAACTTCCCTCTGTTTTCTGCCATTGTAATCCCGTGTGTTTGCAAAGTCTGCGCTTTTTTCCTCACCTCACCAGAAAGCTGAGGGGTCATTCTGTATAAATTGTATCCCCATTTTCTGGAAATTCTGTGCAGTCATTCTCCCTTTTCTTGAATTCTCTCTCTTCATTTTTTTTTTTTTTTTTATCTCTTTGCTGTTGTGTGCTGTTATTATGTAATTTTAGGCCATTCATTCTTTTCTTCAATCTCTTTTCTTCATCATCTGTTTTTGTATGGGTTTTTTAGGGTTTTTTTTTTACCAAATTGTGGTCCTTTCACCATTTCTTTCTCTTTATTGTCATCTACTGTTTACTTGTATTCTGAGACTATCCCCTTTTTTCTTTTCTTTTTTTTTTTAAACAAATAATTTTTTACTGTCATCTGCTGGTTTTCTTGCATTTGTTGCCAAATTCACATGCCTTTTTGTTGATAAGTTTTTACACACACACTCTTTTTGGGGGGGGGGGGGGGGTTTGGTTATGTTACTTGTTAGATTTTGTTATAATCAGGCCATTAGATGGGGTGAGTTTCACACTGGAATAGGTACCAGTTGTCCATTTGTTTGTGTGCCATTTGCTGATAAAGCATGTTAATCGCGCGTGTGTGTGTGTGTGTATGCCGTTTTGTTTTGCTTTTTGGTCTTCTGTGCCGTGGCTATGGCATTGCACGCCACCCATTCCAGCTCCCTGTCCACAGCCTGGCTTGTGTCCACAAGGAGCAATCATTGAAGCAGTTCACCCGAGACGACACTGCACTGCTGCTGAGTCGCTTTGTTGGTGCTCAGCGATGCCTGTTCTGATCCCACATATGCAGTGCACCAGCTGTTAAGCCCTCCTGCTGACAAAAATAATTGTTTAGATGCAGAGCCAGCTTGTGTGAGCTCTCCTTCATTAGGACACCGCCACCTCGTCCAGTAACAGTTCCCATGAACTTGCCAGCATGGGTAACCGTGAAAGAACCAGGCATAAACATGGGAAATTGAAACTGAGGTCATGGTGAGAGCAGGGCATGAAAGGCTACAGAATTAGAGACTTTTTATGCTGATTGATGGGGATGAGGATGACGAAGATGATGATGCAGATTTTCACCTGGTCTTGGACCACATGACGGGGCTGTACTGTACACTTATTTTCATGATTGCCGGTGTCTGTCAGGCCCTAGAGATACAGACTCCTGCAGTGTGAGGAAATTTGAGCTACGCTTTCAGAGACATATGAGCAAGGGGATGAAACCCACTGCATGGTCCCAATCTTCCCAGTTGAGCCAGTAGCAAACTGAACTTCGGGAAGGAGCCAGTCAGGAAGAAAGATCCCAGAAACAAACTCCTAACCTCCAGCCTGTGCTAACTATGGCAGCTGTTATTGATGTTTTGTTTGTTTGTTTTGTTGGATTTAATTTATGTTAGTTGATTAACTCTCACATTATTAATTGATGTGACAGACCTAATAGTTCCCCATGTTGTCAGACAGATGACAATGTAGTGAAATGAGGAGTGATGATTTGACTTCCACATGTATTTTGACGGGGGCATCTGGAGAACAGCAGGTGATAACAACATCATCAGAGGATGAGAGAGGATGTCTGATCATGGTTTGTACATCAGTGACCCAGCATTGGCCGTGGTGGTAGTACTGAATAAGTGTTGAACAGCAGAAGGCAGGTAGAGTGTTGGGGTATTGACTGGTGGTGGTTGTGGGTGTTGCAGCTGGCTTCAACACTGTGTTCCCCATGGAGAAGCTGCACATGTTCAGCCCCATGGAGCTGGGCAGCATCCTGTGTGGGGACCAGGCCCCCAGCTGGACCAAAGAGGACATCCTCAACTACACCGAGCCCAAGCTGGGATACACCCGTGAGAGGTCAGTAAGAAGGTGACTGTGGAGAGAATGGGGTTTGATGTCTCCACACACACTTCAGCGGTATGACAGTCAGGTACCTGTGGTCTGGGGCTGATGTGTGTGTGTGTGTTTGTGTGTGTGTTCTGAGACTGGTTTGCAAAATATTTTTGATCAGTATTTATGCTATAACATCTTATTTTCCAGTCTCATTTTCTTCTTCGCCATTCCTCACTCCTTGCTGTCCTGGGTTTTTTTTTCATATTATTTTTTGCCAAAAGTCAGAGTCTTATTTGTTCCTTGTTCAACACTGGAATTGTTTTTTTTGTTGTTGTTGCTTTTTTTTTTTTAATGTTATTTCATTTCAGAGAGAAACTTGACAAACAATGGGAATGGATGAAAGATAATCGAGCAAATGTATGCATATGTACACGTGTTCGTGTTGACGCCTATGTAGGCGCCTTCGTGAAGGGTAAACGCTGGTATACTGAGCACATGTTGTTTGGACGTGTGTGTGGGCAGCCCGGGGTTCCTGCGCTTTGTGAATGTGCTGAGCCACCTGTCGCCAGATGAGCGCAAAGCCTTCCTGCAGTTCACCACAGGCTGCTCCTCCCTGCCCCCCGGGGGGCTGGCCAACCTGCACCCCCGCCTCACCGTGGTGCGCAAGGTGGACGGCAATGACCACAGCTACCCCTCCGTCAACACCTGTGTACACTATCTCAAACTGCCTGAGTACTCCACCGAGGAGATTCTGAGGCACCGCTTGCTGGCGGCCACCCATGAGAAGGGTTTTCACCTCAATTAGGTCCCCCACGTGACAACCCCCTCCCTCTGTTTGTATGACATTTTATGAGATTTCTTTTTTTTTTTTTAAATCTTGTTTTAAAGGAGATGAATGGGGCTTAAGGCCAAAAAATAGAAATTTTAAGTTGGAGTAAGAAGGAAATGATTGTGTATGAAAATGTTACCGTCCCTTTTTAATGGGGGAGGGGGGGGGGGGGGGGGGGGGGGAGAAGGTAGACAATATCATAAATGTGTATTGTGTGAGTCTTGAAGCTTTTTCAGGTGATTTACATTTTCACTGCTGTGTGAAAAACAGCAAGTCGAACCTTTTCTCAATAAACAAACAAGTGAGCTACTGTATGGGCAGAGGTTTGTTCTGTGGTGTTCTGGGCAGTGTGAGTCCCAACGTCCATCAGCGTGGAGAAACTACTGTTGATGGCACTTCACCGACCTTCACCCTGCTCGCGTTCACCAACTGCCCAATGCTCTTTCTGGGAGTTTCTCCAAACAACACAACACCTGCTACTGCCTTATGTCCTGTTGGATTGTGAACATCTTCAAGATCTATCTTGTCTGTGAAGCTGGCATATAACTTTCACCTCTGTGCAGCGATTTTTGTGCCTCTGTACTACAAAACTTGCCTGAGAGTGCATCAAGTGATATGCATGTACATTTGCATGACGAAGGTGGTGTTCATTAAAGAGCAGCACCTCTCTAACAGTGCAGTTTTGTTTTTTCGTTTTTTTTTTTTCTCGAACTATTACCATGACGGTTGTTGTGTGTGGAGCTTAATGTGAAACAGACAATTGAGAAACAGTGGGTATCTTTGCTAAGTGACGGAACCTGACGGAGGATTGTGAACGGTGTAAGATGTACATGCAGTGCAGTCCGAATATGTATGGTAGATCACTTCTGATTGGTGATGAATGTATTGATGCGGGGGGTGGGGGGTGGGTGGGGGGGCTGAGGGATGATGGGCAAGGTCAACCATTGTGGCGTGTTGCGGCTGCTGATGGACAGACAGCCCAAGCTGTGTAATGGTGGCATTGCTGTATGGAGAGGAGGAGCTACAGTGACCCTGTGAGGGACAGATGCACCGGCTACCATTGCCTTCATCTCGTGAGCAGGTTCCCTCCCTTGTGTTGTCATGGATGTGGCCTGTTGCTTAGTTACTGGAGTAAGAGGACAGAATTGCAAAGTGACCAGTTGTGAGGGTTTCAGTCCCTCCTCTCTCTGGGTTTATATTCATTGGTGGATTTCAGCACTGGCCTGGTGCTTTGGTGGTTTGCAACTCATGGAATCAAATACTGGGGTGAAAAAAGTTTTTTTTTTTGTTTGTTTTGTTTTTAATGTGGCTGGAAGAAAAAATGCTTTTTATTAGGGAGATGGTGATGTAAACAGAATGGCAATTGTATGTGTGTATGAGTGAAGATCTAGGAGAGAGGAAAAGAGGGTGGTTGTTTTAATCATGGCATATTCTCTATTTGTTGAAAGATGATACATTGTCTGTGAAGAAGTCCGTTAACAGTTGTTAAATGCCTCAGAGGTATGTTTGTGCATGTTTTGTTTTTCTCTGTGAATGTAGTGTGTGTGATCAGAGTTCCACTACCAGTACACTTTTGTTTCTAAAGGTCTTTTTTTCTGTTTGTGTCTAGTTCAGAGCTGTGCTTTCAACTAACTGGTATTTATGATGTGATGTTTTCCAGTGTGATCAGTTGAAGCCAAACTGTTGAGGTTCTTGTCAGTTGTGCGTGTGTGTGTTTTTAATGTCTTTATCTGAAACAGCACTGCAGATGGTTTTCTTTGAACAGCACCTGCCTCCCACCGCCACCCCCTTCACCTCCTTTTCATTTCTTGTGGCTGTGTTTCAGAAGATGTCAGCTTGTTTTCATGAACGTTTAAAACAAATCCAGGTTTCTGATTTTGTTCTTTTCTCTGTTTTTCCAGTTGTAAAAGTCTTGTGTCTAAGGGTAGTATCTTGTAAAGATGTGCCATAAAAAAGTTTTCTGTTTCTCCAACAAAACACGCTGCTTCACGGAGACGGACAGCTGTCCTGTTACACAGTGTGCTTCATTCAGCACTCACTTTGAAATCTTGCTCAGTTCACTATACATGTCGCATCCATTGTCCGGTCGGCTGTCGCCTGTATCCCCAGGTTTTAGATGTTGATATGTTCAGGAGAGTATTCAAACAGGGATTGGCATTGTGCTACAATGAAAAATGACCTTCATGTAATTGCAGTTTATGATTACAGCATAGGCTTCTGTCTGCTGAAGAGAATGAATGACAGACTGGTAGTTTACTTTATTTGGTCTCATAACTTGAAGGAAAAATTCAGGATGGCAACATCCAAACAGACCATGGAAAGTTTACCTTATTTTTTGCATTCTTCTGTATATTGGTTCTGACCTTTGCAGACTTTGAATATGTTTCAAATGGCGTCACTTATTCAAAACATGCGTTTGTTTTAAGGAATGATGCCTGAGTTCTAAGAATATGAACTTTTTTGTAGAGAGGAGATTCATGGGTTAAGAAACAATGGTGGTTTGATGTCCCAGTGTGCTTTAGAAGGTATAATCAAGACTTCTGAGAGTGCAGCAACCAGAGTTAACTTTCTGTTTCAGCTTATAGAATTGATATTGAGATTTCAACTTATCTCATTTTGGTTTGTGAAGGAACATAACTTCGATGGAAGGATGGAGTCTATTAAATTTCACCAGCTCAAGTACATCAGATGCATCATTTTGAGAGAGTGAGAGAGAATAAAGATTTAAAGGAATGATATATTGTATGTGAAGTGTTCTAACTGGCACTTGTGTTTCATGCTTTAGACATATGATGATGTATATGTTTCAAGGATGACCAAAGTTTTTAATGGAGCAGTACGCTTGAACAATGATTTGATATCAGATACTGTATGGTGTAAAACTCTCTAAAACTGTCACCAGTGTGTGGGTTCTGTGCAGCCAAATTTTGTGGCTGTATGAAGATGCCCTACATCTTCTGTGTCTGAGCAATGAGCATTGGACAAATCCTGTTCAGTAGAAAGCGGAAATGAGGCATGTCATGAACAGAACTCACACAGGGTGCAAACAGATAGTAATATGCTTAGAATAGTTTGAGTACATTCAGATTCATATGCACACAGTTCCTGTCTTTATGCTAATTTGTGTATGAGCGTGTATGTGCATGACTGAGTCTAAATGAACGTGCAGATTGAGTGTGAATGAATGTGCTGACAATTCAAGCTTCTTCTATTACAGTATGATTGTATTACGTTCATGTGTGTATAGTTAGGTTATATGTGCAGCGTTAACAGTTTCAGCACTGGTTGGTTAACGAAAGTAAGTTTGAGTTGAACACGGACTGTGTGTGTGTGTGTGTTTGTATGCGTCACAGTGAGTGCAAAGATGAAGAAAAGCAGAGGAGGATTATCGGTGTCGTGGTACGTAATTCTGAGGAAAAATTCAGCCGAGAATGGAAAGCCATTGGTTGGAAAGTGGATGAACATAGTCATAACTGTCAGGTGACTGTTTGACTGGGCCACCCACAGCAGAGGGTTCTACTTCTAGTCTAGATAGGGATGAACCTGGGGGAAAACTATGCAACTCCACAAGGAAACCAGACAGCTTTTCCAGTGTCCACATCGATACAGGTCTGTGGGCGTAACACCTTTCAAAGCAGGACTTGGTTGGGACTGAAGTTTCTGTGCCATTCACACATTATCCTTGATTCAAAATGATTTTGCTCATATTGCCCTTTTTCCTTCGCTTTGTTGCATGCTTTTTATTGGTGTGTGCTTGTTTATGTTTCAGATGCCTGAAAAAATTTTACTTGGTTTTCCGTCATCGACTGGACCGTTCTCGTGTCTGTTCTGGAAAGTTGATACCTTTTTTTTTTTTTTTTTCCCCTCCAAGCTGATAGTAATTAATGACGTGCCGGCTTTTTTGTTTTAGTCTGGGGACTAGGTAGTGAAAATCGTACACACTGTCCAGAGTGAACACTGGCCGTCTATTCTAGAGGTTTTTTAAATGTATTTTTTTGTAGCATTTAAAGTCTGGGAGTGATAATTAGGGAGTGCTAGGTGCACAGTTGTATTTGCCGTCAGATGTCATAGTTCAGCTACCATGTCATGAACTGCTTTACTGTTTGCTTTTCTTTTTTTGGATTGAATTTTTTTCTGATAATCTGTCTTGCATAAAAAATGTGATGTCGTTTTGTTTTGTTTTTTTCCTACATGAGTTTGACAGCCTAGAAAAGGCTGTGCAGTCCGAGTTGGTATGCACCAACACATTGTCATTATAGAATATACATTAATCTGAAGATGTAAAGCCTGGTCAGACTATATGAAGCAAAGATGAGGGAAAGGTTTGGGTGCAATAATGTTTGTTTATTGTTTGTTTATTTATCTGCTAAAAAGTGTATTTTTGTGTGCACTTGTCCCATCAATGTCCAGAAGGGAAAGGAAGCACAAGCATAATGAAATTTGGACTCCATTACATAGCGATGAATCTCTAGTTTAACAACTGATGAACACATCGTCTCATATGAAGTTAACAACTGAGGAGAACTTTTTTTTTTCAGGCCTTTCCAGCAGCAGAGTGTTAAATCGCAGATCATCTGCAAAGGAAAGCAATGTCCATGTTAATGATGCATTCAGCAAGTGGTTCAGTGGTTTTCAGTGTGTACTTGTTGTTCTGTGTAAAATATGAATAAAGTACCTGTTGTCAAGTTTTGTTTCTGGATCTCTCTTCTGAAAGGAGAGTTCTTGTTGTATAGGTTGGATCTTTTTGCTTTGAGATAGTGTTGGAAACGTTCATCTTTGTTGGGGTGTGGAAAAATGTTTGAAACTTGCACGTAAGTTGTGTGTGTGTGTGTGTGTGTGTGTGCCTATTTTGGGATCAGTTATGAAGTTTCCACCCACTTCCATGCCATCATCTCTGGTTTTGCACCCGTCAAGTGTCACAGTTACTTAACATCTGCACATCTCGTCAGCTCTGTTCTTGATATTCTGGTCTCCTGCGACAGCCCCACATTGGAAACAAAGATGAGCAGTGAACGGTCTTCTTTCTCTTTCTAGGCCCTCGGGTACATGGATCAAACTGCTCCTGTCTCTCAGACTCGCCGATTCTCTCTCAGACTGTATTGCTTGGATAGTTTTGTGTTGAATATGTTGGGGAACTGTTGGTTGGTTACTGGGTTAGGTCTGTATGTTTATCATGCCCACTGCACATGTGAAGAATACTGGAACAAAGCTTTGACCAGCAAGTTTATCATGTAATGTGAGGTGCCTCAAGTCTGTCTCTGCAGCGTGCACTTAACAAATGTCTGATGATATGGGGGCCGGAATAGCTGAGTTGGTAGAGCGCCAGACTTGTAATCTAAGGGTTGTGGGTTTGAATCTCCACTGGGTCGTTTCGGTACAGGGGGATTTTTCCCTCGGGAGTTAACATTGGTTCTGACTCCCATTTCCCATACAGTCCTTTGAATGAAACTATAAACCGAGGTTCCGTGTGTGAACGCACGCTTAACATCTTGCACACATGTAAAATCCCATCACCAACTTTCGGAAGAGAAGGCCAGTTTGGCCGTTGGTATGGATGACACGTTACACATAGCATGCACCTTCCCTGAAGATGGAGTATGGCTGCCTTAATGGTTGGATAAAAAAAAACGGTCATACACACAAAACTCCACTCCCTTTGTTGGGCAGATGGGATTAATACTTGCCTGTCTATACAGGGAGTGTCCGCAGGAGTATCAGCCTGCGTACGCAGAAGAAGAAGTCTGATGATATTAGCATATATATAGTATGAATTAACAGTCTGCATCAACTGCTCTTACTCCGAGCACCATCTCTCGAGCAGAATACAGGGGTTGTTTTTTGTTTATTTGGTTTTTTTGTTTGTTGTTTGTTTTTTGCTTTGTTAGCAGTGCGTGTTCAAATGAACACATTTAGAATGTTTTCTGTGTATTCCGCCTTCCCTCCTCCTGATTGATGTTATTGCTGTCAGTGCTTTAGTTGTGTGGACTGATTTTGAACGGCTGCCACTTTTTTGTTTGTTTTTTTTGTTTTGATGATTGTGTTAAAACATTTGACTATGACTGTTGTATGACTGTAACACTGAATGGAAACAGGGCAGTATTGTTTGTTGGGGAACATGCACAGACATCACTTTACCAGAACAGTTGACAAAACTGCCACAGTCTAGCAATGCCACTAGTCTTCCCCTCCCCCCCCCCCCCCCCCTCCCTCTTTTTTTCTTCTTCTTTAACCTGTTTTGTTTCTCTTTTGTTTCATAAGACACAATCACAATCCAGATGTGTCGGGGTGCTGCTGTAGTGTTTGTCACCTAGGGTTTGTTTTTTGTGTGCATATGTGTTTAGATGATTTGTGTGTGTGTATATGTGTATTCAGATGATTTTCGATGATTTGGTACTTTGTGAGTTCAATGGGATTATCTGTTCTGTGTGTAGTGAATGTTTGCATCATGCTAGTTGCATATCATATTTCTTTGAATTGATATTTTATGGTGAAGTTTGGTGAATACTGCATGTCTGATTATGTTTACGCAGCTAACAGCCGCTTTCATGTTGTTTATTAACTTGTGCGAAGGCAAACGTTTTTTTTTTTATTTGATTTTGTCTTCAGTTGTCTTGCACATGATGAAGTTTGAGGTACATGACCATGATGACTGTCTCTCTTCAGAGGATACCAGTAGGACTTGACTTGTTGTTAGTGTTAAAAATGGTTGGCTTTACTGGAGCCGTGTCTTTGAGTTATAGTGTGTCTTGCCAGAGTGGAAAGAGGAAATTTTTCTAGTTTATGTCAAGTTATTTTGTTTGGTATGTTGTCAGTTATGGAATAAGACAGTTGGTCTTGTCCATAACAAAAATGCGTTTTGAAGTACATAACTACGTTTGAGAATGGATTTTCATTTTTATTCAGCAGGTGGATTAAAGTCTGGTGTGTGTGTTGTGTATGTGTGTGTGTATGTGTCACTGTTGTTGCAATGTATAACTTGGGTCGATATCCATCATGAAGTTTTTAAGAATATTTGAATGTAGACCATTGTTCAACAGAACTGGAAATAAGAGCGTGTCTTGTGTGTCACCGTGTGCATTTGTAATGTGGATACTTTTAGCTGATTTTCATCATGAAGCTTCCTCCGCCTGTCCATGGTGTCCAGTTCTTGTGATGCAAACTGTCGCCAGCAAAACAGCGATCTTACAAATCAAAACACTGTGCAAAGGTGTTTGCCATGTTCCTTTCTGCCAACAGCACAGTGAAGGCCATAGAATGTTGTCTGATTTCTTGAGTCTGCGTCTGTCCATTGTTGAGCAAGTGTGGCTAGTTCTTGGCTTGACCAGACAGTGAGAAAGAGAATCGGTTCAGAGGTGAAAACCATGCGTCGCGTTCACTTCTGTTATTTGATATTTTTTCTTCCTTTTTTTTAGCAGTATGTTCCCACGTTTTTTATTTGTGTGTGAAAACAGATCTTATCCCTTTGTTATCCACTCCTCACTTTCATTAATAACTTCATGGGTTTTTTTAAAAATGGAAATTGCATGTTACTGAATATGTGTGCGTACGCGTGATTGTGGTTTGGGTTTGGTGAATAAAATGTAGGTTGCTTTCAACCTTTGTTTGACATTTTTGTGTTGACGAATAAATAAATCAGTGCTTTCACAATACTACATTACATATGTGTGATCTGTGCATGCGTCAGTGTGTATCATGTATGCTGTGTAGGTGCATCTGTTTGCAAGCAGGACGTTAGAAAGATGTGCAGGACGTAGATATAATATAGATATCTGTGAGACAAGTGTTTTGGTCCTGAAGTCCCAAGGCTTCAAGGAAGACCCTGCTGCATCCAGATGATGACTCCTAAATGCCCAGCCATGACTCTGAGGAGTAGTTGCAAAGTGAGATGACTGCAGGCGGAAATCTAAACAAATCTTAAATAAATGTTAGCGAACCGCCCAGAGAAACGTGGACAAACGAGTCACAAGACAAAACACAACCGTCCTCATAGGTCTTCCTCAGGTGAGAAACAAACGAATAAAACAACAAAAATTCACTTAGCTTTAATCGCTTCAGAGTTCAGCGCAAGGAAGAAGGCGTTCAACGCCTACATGGCATCACATCCATATGCACAAATCACCCCATAACATCACCTCACAGTACTTTCTGCAGACACTACCATACTACTCCGTATTGACCTCATGTGTGAGTTGCAGCGGATTTCTCTTCTCCACCCCCATTCACTATCACCATTTCCTACATGTCTATTTTTTTATTCACTTACCTATCCACACCTTTTCTTACTCTGGCTTTCTTTTGATTAATTACGTATATTTCTTTTCTTTCTTTCCTATGTGTGAGTGTATATGTGTGTGTTTGTGTGTGTGTGTGTTTCAATAATGCTGTTAGTTTGTTACTTATCATGTTTATTCCTTTCCACCATAGCAGTTGTACTACTACTACTGTTGCTATAATCATAATTACTATTATTCTGATCAAAATTATAATTACCATTATCATATTATTAATTCTGTTATTATCCTTCATAGCATTAATAATGATGTTAGTAATTCATTGTTATCATTATCATCATCACCAACACTTTCATCATTCATGGTGCATGATGAACTTTATTCCATTTGTATTTTCCAAATTTCTGTGCATTGATAGTAATGTAACATTTCTTAGATTTTAGCTTAGTATCTTTCCCATTTCCTATATCATTATCATTTATTATTTTCATGATTATAAATATCATTTATACCTAACGGTTTATTTCATAGATTCTTTCTGTCTTCTTCATTCCCTGTGTTGTCTTTCTTCTTCTCCTTCCTCTCCCCTCCTCCTGCTGCTGCTCCTTCTTCTTCGTGCTACCATGACCATATTATATCATATAACTGTTCTGTCATTCCTCGCCTTCCTATTCTGTTAGTGTTGTTATTATCAGTACTGTCATTACGATTATCGGCATTCTTAGTATTATATAAATATGATATTACTAACATTATTTGTATCATTTGTCATAGTTGTTATATTTTGTGCCATTATTGTTGTTTTGACCCATATAGTTCTCCATTTAACTTTGCTTCCATTCCGTGGGTTTGGTCATTGATCCAAGACCAAAGTTTGCGTCCAATTCAAAGAGATACGTATCTACTCATCCCCGATTTTCACTGTCTTGAGTGTTATTTGTATTGAACTAAAAAGGTAAGGTAATGTTGCTTATAGCCCAGCTGACCACAAAGGGCCATATCAGGGATGTCACCACGTTGAAGTCGACTCACAAGTCAGTCATTCACACAACCCTTTAAAAAACATCTTCTAAAAAACCCACCCGAAATTTTGGTAAAAATCTTTCCACTGTAAAATCTCGATCCGATGAAAAATGTTAATCTCTTTCAAGAATTAAAAGATCGCATCAGGTGGAACATCTCTGAACAAGGTTTTCATGGAATCTGCTATAAAATGTTTGTCTCACGTCATGCAAAGTCCCAACGCTCTAAAAGAATATGTTTCATTGTGAGTGGTACTTGACATGGAATGCAACACCGAGCTTCTTCACTCGAGGTACAAATGAGTAGAATACGAATGGCCGGTGTGCAGCCGGCATAGAACCGTCATTGAACTGTGGCAGACGTTCGTTCACAAGTAGGTAAAGAAAAGCATACTCATTACTCAACGGGAGAAAGACACCGTAGAGGATCCATCGATCGAACTTTTGACTTTGGAGACTGAATTGCATTCAGAACTTGTTGACAATCGACGAGTACCAGAATCTGGGTTGATATTTGTAGGATGATAGAGAGCATGATTTAGAAACATTAGGATGGCTACCAGCTTAACTCTAAGGATTGTGTGCGTACGCGTGTGTCCGGTGAGTAAGCGACAAATCTGAGCTGCTGAATACCATCTTAATGTGGAACATTGCCACGCTCGACACCAGCCTTATTGTGGGAATATTGGGCCGTGGAAATCATCCATATCGTGGGAATAATGGGCCGTGGACATCATCCATAATGTAGCAATACTGGGCCGTAGACATCATCCATAATGTGGGAATATTGGGCCATGGACATCTTCAATAATGTGGGAATATTGAGCCATGGACATCATCCATAATGTGGGAATATTGGGCCGTGGACATTATCCATAATGTGGGAATATTGGGCCGTGGACATATCGATAATGTGGGAATATTGAGCCATGGACATCATCTATAATGTGGGAATGTTAGGCCATGGGCATCATCCATAATGTGGGAATATTGGGCCGTAGACATCACCCATATTGTGGAAATATTGGGCCGTGGACATCATTCATAATGGGGGAATATTGGAGCATGGACATCATCCATAATGGGGTAATATTGAACCATGGACATCGTAATGTGGGAATATTAGGCTATGGACATCTTCAGTAATGTGAGAATATTGGGCAGTGAACGTTATCCATAATGTGGGGATATTGAGCCATGGACATTATCCATAATGTGGGAATATTGAACCGTGGACATTATCCATAATGTGGGAATATTGGGCTCTGGACATCATTACGTGGGAATATTGGGCCATGCACATCATAATATGGGAATATTGTGCCAAGGACATCATCCACAATGTGGGAATATTGGGCCGTGGACATCATCCAGAATGTGGGAATATTGAGCCATGGACATCATAATGTGGGAATATTGGGCCGTGGACATTATCCATAATGTGGGGATATTGGGCCGTGGACTTACGATAATGTGGGAATATTGAGCCATGGACATATCCATAATGTGGGAATATTTGGCCATGGGCATCATCCATAATGTGGGAATATTGGGCCGTAGACATCACCCATATTGTGGAAATATTGGGCCGTGGACATCATCCATAATGGGGGAATATTGGGGCATGGACATCATCCATAATGGGGTAATATTGAGCCATGGACATTGTCCATAATGTGGGAATGTTAGGCCATGGACATCTTCAATAATGTGGGAATATTGGGCCGTGAACATTATCCATAATGTGGGAATATTGGGCCATGGACATTTTCCATAATGTTGGAATATTGGTCCATGGACATCATCCATAATGTTGGAATATTGAGCTGTGGACGCCATCCATAATGTAGGAATATTGGGCCGTGGACATCATCCATAATGTGGGAATATGGAGCCATAGACATTATCCATAATGTGGGAATATTGGGCCATGGACATTATCCATAATGTGGGAATATTGGGCCATGGACATCTTCAATAATGTGGGAATATTGGGCCATGGACATTATCCATAATGTGGGAATATTGAGCCATGGACATTATCCATAATGTGGGAATATTGGGCCATGGACATCTTCAATAATGTGGGAATATTGAGCCATGGACATTATCCATAATGTGGGAATATTGGGCCGTGGACATCATCCATAATGTGGGAATATTGGGCCATGCAGATCATCCATAATGTGGGAATATTGGGCTCTGGACATCATCCATTATGTGGGAATACTGGGCCATGCACATCATAATATGGGAATATTGGGCCAAGGACATCATCCACAATGTGGGAATATTGGGCCGTGGACATTATCCATAATGTGGGAAAATGGGGCCGTGGACATCATCCATAATTTGGGAATATTGGGCCGTGGACATCATCTATAATGTGGGAATATTGGGCCATGGACATAATCCATACTATTGGAGTATTGGGCCGAGGACATCATCCATAATGTGGCAATATTGGGGCGTGGACATAATCCATAATGTTGGAATATTGAGCCATAGACATTATCCATAATGTGGAACATTGGGCTGTGGACATCATCCATAATGTGGGAATATTGGGCCATGGACATTATCCATAATGTTGGAATATTGAGCTGTGGACGCCATCCATAATGTAGGAATATTGGGCCGTGGACATCATCCATAATGTGGGAAGATTCGGCGCTGGGGACCATCGAATGTGCATAATGCTGGGGGGTAGATTTCCATCAAAATGTAGAATTTTGCACGCTGGATATCAGCCGTTAAGTGGGAATATTGGGTCGTGGACATCATTCATATGGGAATAGTGACAGGGCGATGAATTCCATCCTTGAAGCGGGAGCACTGAGCTCTAAACACATCCATAATGTAGGGATACTGGGCGCTGAACACACACCATCCATTACACTGGGCGCTGAACGCCGTCCATAATGTGGGAATATTGGGCGCTGAACACCGTCCATAATGTGGGAATATTGGGCGCTGAACGCCGTCCATAATGTGGGAATATTGGGCGCTGAACTCCATCCATAATGTGGGAAAATTGGGCGCTGAACACCGTCCATAATGTGGGAATATTGGGCGCTGAACGCCATCCTTAATGTGGGAATATTGGGCGCTGAACGCCATCCATAATGTGGGAATATTGGGCGCTGAACACCGTCCATAATGTGGGAATATTGGGCGCTGAACTCCATCCATAATGTGGGAAAATTGGGCGCTGAACGCCATCCATAATGTGGGAATGTTGGGCGCTGAACGCCGTCCATAATGTGGGAATATTGGGCGCTGAACGCCGTCCATAATGTGGGAATATTGGGCGCTGAACTCCATCCATAATGTGGGAATATTGGGCGCTGAACGCCGTCCATAATGTGGGAATATTGGGCGCTGAACGCCATCCATAATGTGGAAATATTGGGCGCAGAACATCATCTATAATGTGGGAACATTGGGTGCTAAACACCATACATACATAATGTGGGAATATTGGGCGTTGAACATCATCCATAATGTGGGAATATTGGGCGTTGAACATCATCCATAATGTGGGAATATGGGCGTTGAACATCATCCATAATGTGGGAATATTGGGCACTGAACATCATAATGCGGAGAATATTGGGCGTTGAACATCATCCATAATGTGGAGAATATTGGGCGTTGAACATCATCCATAATGTAGAGAATATTGGGCGTTGAACATCATCCATAATGTGGAGAATATTGGGCGTTGAACATCATCCATAATGTGGAGAATATTGGGCGTTGAACATCATCAATAATGTGGAGAATATTGGGCGTTGAACATCATCCATAATGTGGGAATATTGGGCGTTGAACATCATCTATAATGTGAGTACATTGGGCGCTGAACATCATCTATAATTTGGGAATATGGGCATAGAATACCACCTATGTGTGGAGATATGGGGTGCTAAACGACATTCACAATGTGGCAATATTGAGCACTGAACAGCATTCACAATTATGAGTATTGGAAACCCGTCGACAATAATTATGGGGATACTGATTGCTGGACACCATCCAAGGAGAGAGTACACTGGCTGGGCATTGAACACCATCCATGTTGTGGCAATAGTCGGGTCTGGACACTATTCATTATAATTATCAGAATACTGAGCACCAGACGCTGTCCATCATATGTAGATCCATAGGCGCTGGACGCTATCCATAATGTGAAATTATTAGGCACTGGATACTGTCTATAGCGAAGGAATTTGGGGCGTTTGACACAGTCATAATGTGGGGATATGTGGGCGCGTGACATTACTCAAAATGTGAAAGTATTTGGTGCTGATCGTCATTCATAATGTGGTTTTATCCTCTCTTTCTCTCTCTGTCTCTCTGTCTCTGTCTCTGTCTGTCTGTCTGTCTGTCTGTCTGTCTTCTCTCTCTCTCTCTCTCTCTCTCCTCTCTCTCTCTCTCTCTCTCTCTCTCTCTCTTTTTCCTCTTCTTCAAATTGTTGACATTTTCTACATTTGTTGTTTTTGCCTGAATTTATCAGGTAACATTTGTATTTCTTTCTTTTCTTTGAGGTTGTGTTTGTCCTCGTTTTTCAGCACTTTCATATTTAGATTCTTGGTATTTGGTACAAACTGTGTGTGTTGTTTAAGTGTCGATCGTTTGTCTCCTACACTTATCTGTCATTGATCATTATGACAAGCAATCAATGCAATGAGAAATGGTTAAGTAAATTTGGATTAAAAGTAGGTCACCTAAATGTATGTCACTTATTAAATAAAATGTCAGACATACCCTCTATTTTATCAAATTCAAATGATCACTTTCATTGTTTTGGTTTCTCCTGAATCAAGACTAACTGAGGTTATAACAGACAATCTAGTATCGATTCCAGGCTATAGTCTGATCAGGAGAGATGCCATGGCTAAACTAGACACTGGACTGGTAGCATTTGTGCACAACTCGGTAAATTATAAACAAATAAACTTGTTTGATAAATACTGCATTGAGTGCATTTGGATAGATATTTATTTGAAAGGGAAATGAAATGAGGCAGGGAACAGTAAACGATAAACAGTAAACAAGTGGGGTATTTTTTTGCTCCCATAAGAAAACCTAACACAAAGTAACTTTTATTCAAGACCGGCACAGCCTTTTAAACTTGAATAAAGTCAAAATGGGGGTGCTATTGGATTCTTTTTTGCACCCTTGGTGGTGAGAACACCACAGTATTATGGACTGTGGTGTGTCTCTATTTGACGCCAGGAGCGCAGACACAACCAGCCGTGTCTCCCTGATGAGTTCCGACCCAGCGGACGAAAGGCCTCGGAGCAGGCAATACAAATATATCTGCCTTCAAAAGGGATTGCGATGGTTCCCTCATGCAGCTAGTGAAGAGTTTTCATATCTGTAACATAATTTCTTAATTTCATGTTCCCAGTTTCTCCATCTTCAAACTCCCCCCCCCCCCCCCCCCCCCCCCCCCCCCCCCCCCCCCCCCCCCCCCTTAAGTCCAAACCTTTGCCAAGTCATTACTATGAAGACAGTTCAGTTGTTGGTCTGCGCTTGTTTTTCCCCCACTATTAGATTGTTCGTCTATGTATTTGTCTGACTTTATTCAAGTTTAAAAAGCTGTGCCAGTCTTGAATAAAAGTTACTTTGTGTTAGGTTTTCTTATGGGAGCAAAAAAATACCCCACTTGTTTACTGTTTATTTGAAAGGGACAAAACCAGTCTTAGTAGGTTTTCTATATAGAAATCCAGAAGAACGTGTTGAGTGGTTTGATCGCTTCGATCTCATGATGGAGGATGTATACGTTTATGCAACAGAGGTAATACTACTTGGAGATTTTAATATTGATTTACTTAAACCGCATAACAACTGGATAAAAATCTTTGAACTGCAGAATTTAAAACAATTAATTAACACGCCAACCAGAATAACATCACAGTCTGAAGCACTTATTGACCATATATATGTAAATGACCCGTCTAATATTATTGAAACTTCTGTACCGATCTTTGGTCTTAGTGATCACTTTCCTGTTTGTTTAACATGGTCAAAAAAAGGAGCGAAAATTCCCAGATGTAGCCACCAATACATATCTTCTCGTTGTTATAAAACATTAAATATTGATGTCCTTTTATCTGACCTGTGCTCTGCAAATTTTTCAGAGGTTTATCAATATACTGACCCCGACGAGGCCCTTGAAACTTGGTATCGTATGTTTCTGTCTGTAATTGATAAACATGTCCCTATTAGACTTAAACGCGTTAGAGCTGATGGCAAACCACAGTGGTTAACCGAAGAAATCAATGCAGCCATTAAACTTCGAGATAATTTATTACAGTCTACAGGGAAAAGTGACAGTTTTAAGAAACAACGAAATAAAGTAACTGCCCTAAAAAGATATACTCGCAAAAAATATTTCAAAGAACTTATTGCTTCTAAAACAGATACAAAATCCATCTGGAAAGCCATTAACGAATTATCTGGGAAAAAATCTGATACTGCTGTTCATTCGGGAATGGATTTATCCACTGAAAAATTCAATTTACACTTTTCAACAATAGCTGAGAAAACGATAAACTCTGATCACATGATAAACAATGATCTATCATCGTTGAAAGATTATTGTGATTCTAAACACATAGATACAAAACTTCAATTTGAATATTTAAGTGTACACGAAGTGTATAGGGCACTATGTGCTTTAAAACAATCTAACTGCTGTGGTCTAGACAACATTGATGGTAAAATCTTGAAATTATCTGCATCTGTTATATCTGAGCATCTCACCTTCATTTACAACCTTTGCATCGAAAAGTGTTACTACCCACAAGCTTTTAAGGTAGCCAAAGTACTACCAGTTTATAAATCCGGCGACCCAACTGATTTTTCAAATTATCGACCAATATCGATTTTATCTACTTTGTCTAAACCTCTAGAAAAACATCTTAAATGCAATCTCCAGTTACACTTTACTAAACATGATTTATTTCATCCTAACCAAAGTGGTTTTAGAAAAAACCATTCCTGTCATACAGCACTAACTAACTTAGTTGAACAATGGCTTTCAAACATAAATTGTAATCTATTTACAGGTGTACTTTTTGTTGACTTTGCAAAAGCCTTTGACATTATTGATCATAATCTTTTTGTAAAAAAAACTTGTACTTTACGGTCTATCCAGAAAATCTCTTGATCTATTATCCTCTTTTTTGACCAACAGGAAACAGTCAGTTTTTAAAGCCTCTGTAAAATCCACTTTCCTACCAGTGAATTATGGTGTCCCCCAAGGATCAATTTTAGGTCCAATCCTTTTCTCGGTCTATATAAATGATCTTCCTCTAGCTATTTCCTCTTCATGTGAACTATTTGCTGACGACACGACACTCCACAGTAAAGGTAAAAACGTACACTCGGTATGCAGTGCTCTTCAAAATGATGTAAATAATCTTACTGAGTGGTCCAAACTAAATCACATGGCCCTCCATCCTATGAAATCCAAATTTATGTTGATATCAACTAGGCAAAAACGACAAAACATGAAAACTAGATCGCCTCCATTGTATCTCTACGATCAGATTATAGAAGAAATTGATTCTCATAAGTTACTTGGTCTCACTATCGATAACAATCTATCTGGGTCTAATCACGTTTCTGCTTTATCTCGGAAGATCTCAAGTAAGATATTTCAATTAAACAGAATTAAGCATTTCCTTGACCAACATTCTCGGAAGTTATTTGTCCATGCCTATATACGATCTGATATTGACTATGCTTCAACTTGCTGGGACATGGCCAGTCACAATTGCTTGAAACCACTGGAACGTTTGTATAGACGTTCCCTAAAAATCATACTCCTTAAATCATCTCTTCAAGTTGCAGACTATAAAGAACTTGAGATTCTCCCATTCAATCAGAAATGTCGTTTCAATAAGGGTGTGTTTTATGTACAAAATAATGAACAATCTCGCACCTTCTTATCTACGTACCAAATTCGTTGTAAACACCTTTCGTAATAAATATTTGATATCCATTCCCCGGCCCAGAATTGATCTATTCATGTCTTCCTTAGCATATTCGGGTGGTAAACTTTGGAATGCAATTCCTTGTGACATAAGAAATAAAAATAGCTTATCTACGTTTAAAACACATTATCATAAATATCTAATGCTAAGCTATAGCTAACTTTCTGTGGTATTTTCGGATCGTAATCTTGTATCCAATTTCCTCAAATGTTTTTTACTCATCTTCTATGTCTTTGTTCTGCTGCTGCTTGTATTCTCTGCCATTTGTCTATCTGTCTGTCTGTATTGTCTGCCTGTCAGTCTCTCTCTCTCTCTCTCTCTCTCTCTCTCTCTCTCTCTCTCTCTCTCTCTCTCTCTCTCCTTCTCTCTCTCTCTCTCTCTCTCTCTCTCTCTCTCTCTCTCTCTCTCTCTCTCTCTCTCTCTCTCTCCTCTCTCTCTCTCTCTCTTCTATATCTGTCTGTCTTGTCTAGCTGTTGCCTGTCTACCTTCTATTGTCTGTCTCTAATTCATAAGATTAAAGAATGTTTCTAAGGTATGTGCCCTTTCTCCTCATGACTTTTTAAATATATGTGTAAGTGAAAGTGTTGTGTAGGTATCTGCCCTATAATATGGGCCGGGGGCCTGCGCATCAACATTCATGCTCTCACCTGCATACATACATTGTGTGCAAGTATGCTTTGTACATACTTATATATGTTTGTTTATGTATATGTATATGTGTATGAACTATATGTATATGTATTTATGTATGTGTAAATATCTATATATGTGTGTGTGTGTGTGTGTGGTGTGTGTGTGCGTAAATATATTCGGAATGTTTTTTTTCTTTTTGTTTTTTTGTGTTTTTGTTTTGTGAGGGCATGGTGTGAGACAGCCATTATTGTTGCTTATCCATCTTGCCCTCAATAAAACATTCGTTCGTTCGTTCGTTCGTTCGTTCGTTCGTTCGTTCCAGTTACCCCAGTTACCCCTTGGCCTTCTCTCTCTCTCTCTCTCTCTCTCTCTCTCTCCTCTCTCTCTCTCTCTCTCTCTCTCTCTCTCTCTCCTCTCTCCTCCATTTACCTCAAACCTACCCCTTGGCCTTTTCCTTTCCCGTTTCCTTCCCCTTGTTCGCTATGTTCACGCGCTTTTCTATTTGCATTCGTTTGTCAATAATATGGACAATAGCTAACTTGTTTTGAACTGTACAAGATCTTGTTATACTTTGTTCTTTTTTTATGTGTATTTGCATTAATTTGATCTTTAAATGCATTAATTTGATCTTTACATTGTTTCTCTTTCTTTTGCCCCAGGGCTGGGTGGAAAAAAGCATTTGTATTGCTTATG
>CM065717.1:53410877-53425877 GCA_033310375.1 Conus canariensis
AATGCTCTCGCCCGCATGGATCACACTATGTTCGCGGTACAAACACCATCCACTCATGATAAAAACACTGTGACAGAAAACTACGATGGGGTATGTAAAGGCAAGGAAAGGGGGGAGGGGGGAGGGGGTTATCAATATACCAGCTTCTGCAAATTGGAGACATCAACTTGAAATATTGCCCTTTAATAAGAAATACAACCGAATGCCCTCAATGAAAAGATTTTTGCCCTACATCAAGCACCAAACGAGCCTCCAGTTCCACAGCAGGAGTACTACCATTAAAGGAAAATGGACAGCTAGTCGTAGATTCCAAACAGAAAGCCCAGGTCCTAAACCAGCGATTCTTCCAGACCTCCAGTGGCGGCAGATCCTGCTCCTAAGAATTCCAGAAGAAATGTATTCTATCCATTGACAAAGATTACTCAAGTATGCAACTGAAAATGAAAACGGTGTTGAAAAACTGCTCAGTGAATTGAACCCGTACAAAACTGCTGGACCAGACAGGATATTTCTGAGAGTTTGAAGAGGACCAGCCATGGAGGTGACCTGGATTTTCTCTGCCATCTCCAGAGAATCCTTGAACTCAGATGTTATCACCCAAGAGTGGAGAAAGGCCCCTGTAACTCCCATCTTAAAGGAAAGCCAGCACTACTACCTGCACAACTGAAGACCAGACTCGCTCACCAGCGCGCCATGCAAGATCTTTAACATACACTGATGAGCAGCATCATGACCCACAGGGTGACAAACAGCATCTTGACTCCACGTCAGCATGGCTTCGGAAAGGGACGCTCCCCTGCAACACAGTTGCTGGAGTTTGCTGAGGAACTGCCAGAGAAACTGGATCAGAGTAGTGACTCTCACGCCATTGTGATGGACTTTGCAAAGGCATTCAATAGAGCAGTGACTCTAACGCCATTGTGATGGACTTTGCAAAGGCATGCAATAGAGTAGTGACTCTAACGCCATTGTGATGGACTTTGCAAAGGCAGCAATAGAGTAGTGACTCTAAGCTATTGTGATGGACTTTGCAAAGGCATGCAATAGAGATAGGTGAATCTAAGCCAATTGTGATGGACTTTGCAAAGGCATGCAATAGAGTAGTGACTCTAACGCCATTGTGATGGACTTTGCAAAGGCATTCAATGGCTCGCACGAGCCTTCTAATTTATAGGCTACATCCTTAGAGCGTCAAGGGCAAGGCTAACCATTGAACTGCCAGCTCCATTCGGAATGGAAGGCAAACAGTCGTTCTAGAAGGCGTTTGCTCCAACCCTGCGAGCTGAAAACAGGTGTAGCCCTATGCTCTGCATTGAGACTCTGTCTGTTCCTTGTATATATCAACGACGTGCTAGACAGAGTGTGACAGCTCTGTGTGGAAGACGCAATCCTCTAAAGCCACATCCCAGACAAACGGGACATCCAAGCCCAGAAAAGTTGGGAGGAAGAGTGGAACGTGATGTCCCACCCAGACGGATGCACCCTTTTTTTTTTTAGCGTCACATGGAAAAGAAATTCTCCGGAACCAAAATACCACCTCCACGACCAAGACCTACAGAGCACCACCAGCACCAGGTACCTCGGCATGACTCTACACAACGAAGGGAACTGGGACAGCCACACCCACAACATCAGGACCAAAGCAAACAAAATGCTGAGTTTCTTTGAGACAAAACTTGAAGAAAGACCAACGAAGAGATCAAGGCAACAGCTGACAAAGTACTAGTAAGTCCAGTGCTGGGAGTACGCTGCAACAATATGGCACCCATACAGTCAAACAGAGATAACAGGAATTAAAAGCCGCCCAGAGATGAGCAGCTCGCTTGGTTATGAGTGATGACAAATGTCCCTCCAGTGTCCACAACACGCTGGACAGAGCTGAAATGAGCAAGGCTGCAGAAAAGACAGCTAGACCGCCTGTCCATGCTGCACAAAGCACTTCACTGTAAGACAGCAGCAAGTTGCAAGCACCTGAGGCCTCTTTGAACAAGATCCAAGAGGGGTAACGATCAACAAACAACTCAGTGAAATCCGTTATAGCTCAGACCAACGCCGCATGTCCTTTCCCCCAGAACACTCCGGGATTGAAATCTCTTCCCCCAAGTGGTAGCCCGAGCCCCTTCAACAGATTCCTTCACTGTCGGGGTATAAACCACCTGGGGAAACCGCGCTAACGTTTTTTTGTTTTGTTTTTTGTTGTTGTTTGTTTTTTCATTTTTTACATTTTTTTTCCCCACGCATCATAGTCACAACGGTCATTATTGGCTGCAGTTCCTGACGGAAGAAGTGAGAAATGAGGTTTTGGTCCATGTCGCCTTGGCCGTCGGTGTCGGCGGAGCTTTATTCCATACATGGTGAGGTATACTACAGGGCGGGCCCTTTCCATGAAGGTGTCAAAGCCAGCTGTGGCTGCACCACAGGAGGCTGGCAGTGATATGAGGGTTCAGTTGTGCTGGAACTGGTCGGACCATATCGTTGCAAAGTCGGGCATGTAGACAGAATCGCCTATCGCCCAGATGTTGCTAATTCCTTGTCATATTATTAAGTGATGAGTCGTGCGTGCGTGCGTGCGTGCGTGCAAGCGTGTGTGCGCGCGTGCGCGCGCGCGCGAGCGTGTGTGTGTGTGTGTGTTCGCAATTTCTTCCACTTCTCTCTCTCTCTCTCTCTCTCTCTCTCTCTCTCTCTCTCTCTCTCTCTCTCTCTCTCTCTCATCATGCACGTACGTGATTAAGAAGAAGCCGTAGATCTATCTTATAAAATGATGATGGCAGTCTAGCCTGTCCGGTCTGGAATGACATCAATTGCTGTCGTCTCTCTTCAAACCGTCATTATGAATGCCTTCACAGACGCCTTGGAAATGACAGACAGCCCACTGATCTCCTCAATGACAGACAGCCCACTGATCTCCTCAATGACAGACAGCCCGCTGATCTCCTCAATGACAGACAGCCCACTGATCTCCTCAATGACAGACAGCCCGCTGATCTCCTCAATGACAGACAGCCCGCTGATCTCCTCAATGACAGACAGCCCGCTGATCTCCTCAATGACAGACAGCCCGCTGATCTCCTCAAAGACAGACAGCCCACTGATCTCCTCAATGACAGACAGCCCGCTGATCTCCTCAATGACAGACAGCCCACTGATCTCCTCAATGACAGACAGCCCGCTGATCTCAATGACAGACAGCCCACTGATCTCCTCAATGACAGATAGCCCACTGATCTCCTCAATGACAGACAGCCCACTGATCTCCTCAATGACAGACAGCCCGCTGATCTCCTCAATGACAGACAGCCCACTGATCTCCTCAATGACAGACAGCCCGCTGATCTCCTCAATGACAGACAACCCACTGATCTCCTCAATGACAGACAGCCCACTGATCTCCTCAATGACAGACAGCCCACTGATCTGATCCTCACCCAAGGATGCAAGGGAGATCAAAAGACAAACGCACAGACGGACAGAAACAAATACAAATAACCTCAATCCTTGGGTGGATCCTCAAGCGTAGGCTCAAAGATTGTCCCCTACATTTGATACTATTTGCATAATGTCTTTAGTTTTTCAGCAACTTTTTTCCTCCCCACACTTTCGTTTGGTTTCATTTACTACCCTTCACTGGCTGCTTTGGGGGTGCTATTGGATTCTTTTTTGCACCCTTGGTGATGAGAACACCACGGTATTATGGACTGTGGTGTGTCTCTATTTGACGCCAGGAGCGCAGACACAACCAGCCGTGTCTCCCTGATGAGTTCCGATCCAGCGGACGAAAGGCCTCAGAGCAGGCAATACAAATATATCTGCCTTCAAAAGGGATTACGATGGTTCCCTTATGCAGCTAGTGAAGAGTTTTCATATCTGTAATATATTTTCTTAATTTCATGTTCCCAGTTCTCCATCTTCACCCCCCCCCCCCCCCCCCTTTAAGTCCAAATCTTTGCCAAGTCATTACTATGAAGACAGTTGAGTTGTTGGCCTGCACTTGTTTTTTTCCCCCCCACTATTAGATTGTTCGTCTATGTGTTTGTCTGACTTTATTCAAGTTTAAAAGGCTGTGCCAGTCTTGAATAAAAGTTACTCTGTGTTAGGTTTTCTTATGGGAGCAAAAAATACCCCACTTGTTTACTGTTTATCGTTTACTGTTCCCTGCCTCATTTCATTTCCAATTTCCCAAAAATTAATCAATGCTTTTCACAATTGTGTACACATTTCCCTTAGCTCTATTCGGCAAACAAGTAAACCTCCTCCGTCACTTCCCCCCCACCCACCCCCACCCCCACCCCCTGTTTTTGTTTTGTTCTTGTTTTGCTTTTTTGTTGTTTTTTTTGTTTTTGTTTTTTTTTTGATGACATGACTTCGCACAGGACTTGCGAGTGAGCGTCTGCATCGTGTACATGTATGTGCTCTCTCTCTCTCTCTCTCTCTCTCTCTCTCTCTCTAAACTCCCATTCTTTTCATCCATAAGTCAAATTACATGAAGGTCTCCTAGTGAAATGGGCTGGGTTCGCTCGTTCATTTATTTCGTAGGTTTGAAGTTTTGTGTGTGTTTAACTCAGAATACGACGTCGACGGGTAATCTGGTGGAGAGAAAGTTGGGATTTTTACATTTGTTAGTTTAGTTGTTGGTTTGTTACATGCATTCAATTATGGACACCACGGGAATGTGGGATGAAGGGGGGGAAAGCTCCCCCATCGAAAGCTCGTGCATTATATATACCATCGAGTATACAATGACCTAAGTTCTGTTTAGCAAACAGGTAAAGGTTTTTCTCTCTTCTTTCAGGATATGACCTCACGGAGAACTTACGTACGATCGAGCGTCCACATCGCGTGCATGTATGTTCTCCCTCCTCCCTCCCTCATCTCTCTCTCTCTCTCTCTCTCTCTCTCTCTCTCTCTCTCTCTCTCTCTGCTTTTTTTTTTTTTTTAACTCCTCTTGAACACATACCGAAACGAAATTTCATGACGATTTTCTGGTGAAATGGGATGGGGATCGCTCATTCATTCGTTTCATAGGTTTGAACTTTTGTGTGCCTTGAATTCAGAATACAGTGGAGAGGAATATTCTAGTAAAACAAAAAGAGGGAGGATGTGTGTGTGTGTGTGTGTGTGTGTGTGTGTGTGTGTGGTGTGTGTGTGTGTGTGTGTGTGTGTGTGTGTGTGTGTGTGTTACATTTGTTTGTGTAGTCGTTGGTTTCTTGCATGCATTTCATTATGGACAACGCAGAGAAAGAGGGAAGGAAAAAAAAAAGAGGTGGGGGAGGGAAGGGGGTGGGGGGGTGGGAGGGGGCAGATCTAACCGCCAAGGCTCGTGACTAATAACGTGGAATCGCCTGAGGATCGTCCTCTGTCAGGTGAGAGGGCAGGGTGGCCCAGTCTTCAGCTTGTTGCAGGCAACAGCTGGGTTTGACATCGTACCGGGGGTTCCCAGGTCACATATAAAGGGCATGCCACCACACTTCGTGCACACACGCCATATTGGAAGTATAGCTCTTGCATGAGGATCACCGCGTGAGCCCTTGGCTTGCAGATAGGAATTGATCATTGCTCGCATCGACTCCCTCACCCGAACGTAATGGGAGCGGTGGATGGAGAGGGGAGAGGGCTGGGATGGTGGCTGGGGGAGGGGGAGGGGCTGGGCGGGGGGGGGGGGGGGAGGGGGGCTTCATACACTGAACTGTATATACTGCAAGGCTAGCAATATTTTTGTTAGATTCCACCATGCTGAGCTCACTACCGATACTCGATTCATTCCAGCCTCATCCCAACTTCAAGCACAATCCACCAGTTCCACCTGTTGTCCAGCCTCCTTCTTGTCTGTGTCTGGCCAGCGGCAGTAAGAACGCATCCTTCCCACGTCAGCATCAGTGAGGGGAACTGGCTTCAACCATGGGCATGTTTGTGGCCAGCGGGAGATAGCTTCAAAACCCGGATTTGAAAGATCACCCCCACCTCCCCATCACTAAACCTCCACCCAGCAACCCCCACCCCCACCCCCAACCCCTACCCCATCTGGTGGTTTCCACTCTCCTTACCTATCCCCATGAATTGTGGTTGATTATCTGGGCAGCTGCTTCACACACACGCACACCACACACACACACACACACACACACACACACACACACAACACACACACACCACACACACACACACACACAAAACACACACACACACCACACACACCAACAGAACCTGTACCCAACTCCCAAATACAACCTGAAAACCACCAGCACGATGATGGTATAGACATCCCACGAAAAGATGATCGTAAGATCCGTTCAAAGAAGGCAGATTCCAGTGACATGCACGAACATGTGAACATGGCGGGGGAGGATGGTAAAGAGGAGAGGGGGGGGGGGGGGGGGGGGGGGGGGGGGGGGGGTCAAAGGAGGACGAGAAAAGACAGGGACAGTCACCATTCCGTTTCTAGCGTGATTCTTTTTCTGATAGGATGGGGAGGAAGGGAGGCAGGGAGGCGGTGGGTAGGGTGGAGGAGGGGGGGGGGGGTAGTGCTACGTATTGTGTCTTATATTGTTAAGTACAAGTTACATGTTCGTGTTGTTGTGTGTGTGTGTGTGTGTGTGTGTGTGTGTGTGTGTGTGTGTGTGTGTGTGTGTGTGTGTGTGTTGTAATGACTGATATGGCTGCTCACTGCCCACCTCTTCTCCCTCCCACTGCTCTCCCCCTGTGCCATCGCAGGCACGTATGACCAGGAAGAAGGGAAATGTAGGGGTGGGGTGGGGGGAAGAAAGGAAGGCCTGGGGGGGGGGGGGTGGGGGGGGACGGGAGAGAGGAGGCTAACTGACAGAAGGAGACAACAGGAAGACATGCCAGGCTGACCACAACCCACGACAACATGCTTCACGCACGAAATAGATCACGGTCATCATTGAGCCACCTTTTGTCGGCACGGTGACAAGCCAGCAACAACCAAAAGCTTACAACGACCCAAACCTGTGTCACGTTGACAGTCGGGATGATGGAGGGCGGAGGCAGAGGACACGCTCCGTTCCGACGTCAAGGCTGTGGATTATGCTTCCGTGACTTTCACGGTCAGCGTCAGGAGAACGTGTGTGTGTGTGTGTGTTTGTGTGTGTGTGTGTGTGTGTGTTTTGTGTGCGTGTGTGTGTGTGTGTGTGTGTGTCGTGCGTGCGTGCGTGCGTGCGTGCGTGCGTGCGTGCGTGCGTGCGTGTGTGTGTGTGTGTGTGTGTGTGTGTGTGTGTGTGTGTGTGTGTGTGTGTGAAGAAGGTGAGAAAGAAGAGGGGAGGAAAGTTGGAGGGGGGCAGGTGATTGAAAAAGGAGGGGGGGGGGGAATGGGATGAGGAGGTGGGGTGAGATGGGAAGCGAGGTGAAGGGCAACAAACTGCAGTGTGCAGGACGTCAGGATGGATTTACAGAGCAGCGGAAAGAGTTGAGGAGATCAGTGGGCTGTCTGTCATTGAGATCAGTGGGCTGTCTGTCATTGAGGAGATCAGTGGGCTGTCTGTCATTGAGGAGATCAGTGGGCTATCTGTCATTGAGATCAGCGGGCTGTCTGTCATTGAGGAGATCAGTGGGCTGTCTGTCATTGAGGAGATCAGTGGGCTGTCTGTCATTGAGGAGATCAGTGGGCTGTCATTGAGGAGATCAGTGGGCTGTCTGTCATTGAAGAGATCAGTGGGCTGTCTGTCATTGAGATCAGTGGGCTGTCTGTTATTGAGGAGATCAGTGGGCTGGCTGTCTTTGAGGAGATCAGTGGGCTGGCTGTCTTTGAGGAGATCAGTGGGCTGTCTGTCATTGAGGAGATCAGCGGGCTGTCTGTCATTGAGGAGATCAGTGGGCTGTCTGTCTTTGAGGAGATCAGCGGGCTGTCTGTCATTGAGGAGATCAGCGGGCTGTCTGTCTTTGAGGAGATCAGTGGGCTGTCTGTCATTGAGGAGATCAGTGGGCTGTCTGTCATTGAGGAGATCAGTGGGCTGTCTGTCATTGAGGAGATCAGTGGGCTGTCTGTCATTGAGGAGATCAGCGGGCTGTCTGTCATTGAGGAGATCAGTGGGCTGTCTGTCATTGAGGAGATCAGTGGGCTGTCTGTCATTGAGGAGATCAGTGGGCTGTCTGTCATTGAGGAGATCAGTGGGCTGTCATTGAGGAGATCAGTGGGCTGTCTGTCATTGAGATCAACGGGCTGTCTGTCATTGGGGAGATCAGTGGGCTGTCTGTCATTGACGAGATCAGCGGGCTGCCTGTCATTGAGGAGATCAGCGGGCTGTCATTGAGGAGATCAGTGGGCTGTCTGTCATTGAGATCAGCGGGCTGTCTGTCATTGAGGAGATCAGTGGGCTGTCTGTCATTGAGGAGATCAGCGGGCTGTCTGTCATTGAGGAGATCAGCGGGCTGTCTGTCATTGAGGAGATCATTGGGCTGTCTGTCATTGAGGAGATCAGTGGGCTGTCTGTCATTGAGGAGATCAGTGGGCTGTCTGTCATTGAGATCAGTGGGCTGTCTGTCATTGAGGAGATCAGTGGGCTATCTGTCATTGAGGAGATCAGTGGGCTGTCTGTCATTGAGGAGATCATGGGCTGTCTGTCATTGAGGAGATCAGTGGGCTGTCTGTCATTGAGGAGATCAGTGGGCTGTCTGTCTTTGAGGAGATCATTGGGCTGTCTGTCATTGAGGAGATCAGTGGGCTGTCTGTCATTGAGGAGATCAGTGGGCTGTCTGTCATTGAGGAGATCAGCGGGCTGTCTGTCATTGAGGAGATCAGTGGGCTGTCTGTCATTGAGGAGATCAGCGGGCTGTCATTGAGATCAGTGGGCTGTCTGTCATTGAGGAGATCAGCGGGCTGTCATTGAGGAGATCAGCGGGCTGTCTGTCATTGAGATCAGTGGGCTGTCTGTCATTGAGATCAGCGGGCTGTCTGTCATTGAGGAGATCAGTGGGCTGTCTGTCATTGACGAGATCAGTGGGCTGTCTGTCATTGAGGAGATCAGTGGGCTGTCTGTCATTGAGGAGATCAGTGGGCTGTCTGTCATTGAGGAGATCAGTGGGCTGTCTAGTCATTGAGGAGATCAGTGGGCTGTCTGTCATTGAGGAGATCAGTGGGCTGTCTGTCATTGAGGAGATCAGTGGGCTGTCTGTCATTGAGGAGATCAGTGGGCTGTCTGTCATTGAGGAGATACAGTGGGCTGTCTGTCATTGAGGAGATCAGTGGGCTGTCTGTCATTGAGGAGATCAGTGGGCTGTCTGTCATTTCCAAGGCGCCTGTGAAGGTATTCATAATTACGGTTTGAAGAGAGACGACAGCAATTGATGTCATTCCAGACCGGACAGGCTAGACTGCCATCATTACACCATAGACCTGCAGCTTCTTCTTGATCGCGTATGTTGAAAGAGAGAGAGAGAGAGAGAGAGAGAGAGAGAGAGAGAGAGAGAGAGAGAGAGAGAGAGAGAGAAGAAGAAGAAGAAGAAGAAGAACAAGAACAAGAACAAGAACAAGAACAAGAAATTGTGAAGAGATCTGCTTCTTCTTTTCTACGTCTTTCCGTATAATCTGGTACCAGTCCAGCATCAGGTCGTTGCTGTGGACAGAGGCGTCCAACCACGTTTCGTTGCTGTTGAGGTCATCTGGTCTGAAGCTATCCAGAAGTCAGGTTCGATGGGGTCTCCGATCTCCCATGATCGCCTGAAAATGACGTTCAACAAATGCAGAGGCCAGTCTCTTTCTTTGTCCTGTTGCACGCTCCTGTTGGAGTCAACAATGTAGAGGAGCAAATCCATCCCTTGAGGAGGGAGAGGATTCATCTGTGCAGGAACATCCAGACTTCTTTGTGCAGTTCAGTGGCTGTCTGACAGTGCAAAAGGGTTAAACAAAAAAATCCCGACTAATGTCATAATCTCTACGTATGATACAGTGGCCATGAACTGTCTATATCTTTGAGCGAATTGTTGAAGTTCCTTTACTTTGGCGAGTAGCAAGAAACCCTCGTTTACAAGTTTCACATGTTACACCTCTCTGGTTCCTAAGTTTCACATGTTACACCTCTCTGGTTCCTAAGTTTCACATGTTACACCTCTCTGGTTCCTAAGTTTCACATGTTACACCTCTCTGGTTCCTAAGTTTCACATGTTACACCTCTCTGGTTCCTAAGTTTCACATGCTACACCTCTCTGGTTCCTAAGTTTCACATGTTACACCTCTCTGGTTCCTAAGTTTCACATGTTACACCTCTCTGGTTCCTAAGTTTCACATGTTACACCTCTCTGGTTCCTAAGTTTCACATGTTACACCTCTCTGGTTTCACGTGACACCGATACCACTGACTTCACATGCACTGTGAAAATCATCGACACCAGCTGAATGTCGAGATTCATTTTCGGCCATTTTGATAAAAAAGGATGAACTTGTTCCCTCAGGTACTACTTTCGGTTAATTTAAGATGAACAAGGCAGACCCAGTCAGAACAATGCATAGAGTCCAAGTGAAGGCGTTGTGTTTGCCTGTTGCAGAGCCATAATTATAAGACATATGATTATAACGCTGACGATTATCATGACTTTGCAAAGTGTTGCTACCCAGTTGAACACACTAGAAATACTACCGTTTACACTCCTGCCACTATTCTTCAAACTATAAGAATTCAAGCCAACACGTCTAATCATCAACCCCCAGCAAAATACAATGCCTCTCGCTTTTCCAAACCAACACTTCTACAGATTTGAACTTTCCCCACTATGAATCTTCACCTCAGTCACGTCTATCGACATAGAAATTCTTCAAGTACTTTTTTTTCCCCAAACGAATTCCACTCGCTGTTTGCAGGATGGCAAAGGAGGGGAAGGAGGAGGGAGGAGGGAGGAGGGGGGGGGTAGAACTTAAAGGACACAAGTCCAAACTGATCTCTCCAGCTTGCAGAAGTTGATAAGACATACCCACCACCCCACCGCTCTCTTGCCTTTTTAAAAAAAAAAATCTCATCCTAGTTTCTTATAAAAGCATTTTCATCGTGAATGGATAGCTTTTGTACGCATACGCTAATGTGATCTGCGTACGCTGCAGTAGTGATGTTGACATACGCTGTGATAAACACAGTGATGTTCCAGGCGTACGCCACAGTCCTTACGGTCGTCTTCAAAGCGTGAGCTGCTGAACGCCAGCCATATTGACCATGGTAGAGCTTTCTGTAGAGGGGATTCTGGCGTTTTGTACACCGGGTCCGGTCTCAGTGTGGTGTCGGTGACGTTTTGGAAAAGTAGGCTAATGGGTTAGGGGAGGACAGAGGTGGAGAACCAACTGTTTTCGGTTTTACCTGCCCCCAGCATATTTTTCTTTCCCCAGGCTTTATACTTAGTAACGCTATAACTGGCAGTCGTGCTTCCCGTGTGCAATCGATCCTCCGACCCCCCACCCTCCGAGAGTCTCAGCTTTCGTTGTCAGTCACGAAGTGATGACACGCCCTTCAGTGACAAAACAAGTCATGCGCATCTATCCTTTCAAAAAAAAAAATGTCGTTAGATCTACTGTCGCAGGATGGGTCGCATTCTCCACCCTTACCCCCCCCCCCCCCCCCCCCCCCCCGCCAACTCCCCCCAAGGTGTTGTTTATGCATTTACTTCTCCTGACGCACGACTAGTCCAGTGTGCGAGTGACAGCCTTCGTTGTGTCCTCCTAGTCGACCACGGCGGTAAACAACACGATTGGAATCGAGCAAGGCAGCGGGCAAACGTGTGTGTGTGTGTGTGTGTGTGTGTGTGTGTGTGTGTGTGCGTGTGTTGTGTGTGTGTTGTGTGTGTGTGTGTGTGTGTGTGCGTGTGCGTGTGTGTGTGTGTGTTGTGTGGTGTGTGTGTGTGTGTGTGTGTGTGTGTGTGTGTGTATGTGTGTGTGTGTGTGTGTGTGTGTGTGTGTGTGTGTGTGTGTGTGTGTGTGTGTGTGTGATTGAGAAACTGATTTGCTGTGTTTCATCTCCTCGATCGTCTTAAAAAATTGCTGTGTTGGGCTGTGATAATTTTCTAAGCACGAGATCTCTCTCTCTCTCTCTCTCTCTCCTCTCTCTCTCTCTCTCTCTCTCTCTCTCTCTCTGTTGCGACGAATTGTAAAGAAGACGGTAACACAGTTTTGTTTTAGTTATCAATGCTATGTGAAATCTTTGATGCATAATACTTGATGTTTAGGTATGTTGTGCTTGGAATACACGCGTTGTATTAACTTATTTTTTGCTTTTGGAATTTTTGTCAGTTATTTGCTTTTCGCTTTGCGCTCCCCATGCCAAAAAGGCTGTATAACTAGTTAGAGACATTCAAAAATGTGTAGTGTTCAGTGTTCTCTCTCCTCCATTGGTCTCATATTGATTATACATTTTCACCACATGGTGCAGAGTCACTGATTATCATGATCATTTTTGAGGATACGTTTTCCACACAGTCTTGTCATTTCTGTGTCAATGAGAGAATCGAGTCGTGGCATCTACCCGTGGGATATGGATAAAAGAATTGGCGTGTAGATGATAATGGTGAAGGAGATGGTGTTGCTGAAAGTTGCACTGAAAATCGTATGGTGTCTGAAGACTGTACACTTCTTTATAAAGAGACATGGTTTCGTAAAAAATGTTAAATGGTGTTTACAGGATGCATCTTACTTGAGACTTTCGATTCTAACAGTATGTAAAACACTGTTGCTTATACTGAATTCAACGCAGACATTTACAGTCCTTCCTGCTCTTTGGAGTTGTCTCGCTTGGATTTATCCCCGTATACTTTGCCCTTTGTACTGAAAACTGGACACGCTGTCCCGTTACCCCCCCCCCCCCCCCCCCCCCCCCCCCACTCCATATCGTCCGCATTTTCCCCAGGGAATCGACCGGTCTTACCGCCGTGTTTTCAAACTTGCTGAGTCAAGGAGAATGGTCGCGACTGCTGTTTTCCTTCCGATCTGTGTTCTTATACTGACGAAACAAAGGGGGATACGCTTTGAGCAGATTTTCGACTCCTGTATCGTGGCAGTAGAATGGGTATTTGGGAGCCATGACCTGGATGCGGCCTGGCCCCCTTAGAGTGCAAGGAGTTCAGGGCCGAAGCACTTGTGTGTGTGTGTGTGTGTGTGTGTGTGTGTGTGTGTGTGTGTGTGTGTGTGTGTGTGTCTCTCTCTCTCTCTCTCTCTCTCTCTCTCTCTCTCTGTGTGTGTGTGTTTGGAGTGGGGGGGGGGGGGTCTTCTCTGAAAGCCTTCTGCTGTCAAGCTCTCCTTAGAATTTCTTTCTACTGGCCGATGAGCTCGTATAGCTAGCGACCCTGTCCCTACATACCAAACACTTGTGCAAATCACTAACTACGAGGTGTGACTGCGCGCAGGACAAAAACAAAAACAAACAACAACAACAACAAAACTGAAACGATGCTAGCAGAGAAAAGCGAGACAGACGTTTTGATAAAGAAAGTGCTCGGAAAAGATTAATGCTAACGAAAAACGTGAAAACGAAAATTAATTTTGATCGAGCGAGAGGAGCAAGATTATGACACAGCATTGATGGCCCAAAGCTTTTCTGGCGGACTTCTTCTTCTTCCCTTCTTCTTCTTCGTCGTCGTCGTCGTCGTCGTCGTCGTCCTCTCTTCTTCTTCTTCTTCTTCTTCTTCTTCTTCTTCTTCTTCTTTTCTTCCTCCACCCCTCCTCCTCCTCCTCCTCCTCTTCCTTCTTCTTCTCCTTATCTTCCTCCTCCTCTTCCTCCTCCTTCTTCTTCCTCCTCCTCTTCTTCTTCTTCCTCCTCCTCCTCCTTCTTCTTCTTCTTTTTCTACTTCTATTTCTTCTTCTTCTCTTCTTCTTCTTCTTCTTCTTCTTCTTCTTCTTCTTCTTCTTCTTCTTCTTCTTCTTCTTCTTCGCTCCTGGCCATGATGAAGTGGTGGTCCGGTGTTGTTGGCGAAGTCTTCTATCTTGTCTCATCAACATCGCCGGTCCCCACAGCTTCTCCCTCAGGTCCCCACAGCTTCTCCCTCAGGTCTCCACAGCTTCTCCCTCAGGTCCCCACAGCTTCTCCCTCAGGTCTCCACAGCTTCTCCCTCAGGTCCCCACAGCTTCTCCCTCAGGTCTCCACAGCTTCTCCCTCAGGTCTCCACAGCTTCTCCCTCAGGTCCCCACAGCTTCTCCCTCAGGCCCCCACAGCTTCTTCCTAAGGTCTCCACAGCTTCTCCCTCAGGTCTCCACAGCTTCTCCCTCAGGTCCCCACAGCTTCTCCCTCAGGTCCCCACAGCTTCTCCCTCAGGTCCCCACAGCTTCTCCCTCAGGTCTCCACAGCTTCTCCCTCAGGTCTCCACAGCTTCTCCCTCAGGTCCCCACAGCTTCTCCCTCAGGTCTCCACAGCTTCTCCCTCAGGTCTCCACAGCTTCTCCCTCAGGTCTCCACAGCTTCTCCCTCAGGTCCCACAACCACATTCTCCTCCAGGTCCCCACAGCTTTTCCCTCAGGTCCACTGCACAGGAGGATCACGTCGTACGGTGCCAGAAGCAGGACGTACAGGACTGGAGAAGGCGGTCTGGCGCCTTGGGGCCTGTGCCAACCATGAGCACTCATCAGTGTGAGATATCATCCATCTGCGGCCTGTAGAGATGCGAAAGGAACTAGCAATCAATCAGGTCAATGAAAAAAAAACTTTAAAAAACCCCAAACAAACAAACAAACAACAACAACAACAAAACAGCTGTTTACAACACCATCTCGTCAGAACAAAAGTATGATAATCTTAAATACAACAATTAGTGGGGAAAAAAAAACAACTAACATATAGCAAGAAAACAAAAATCCTTCACTATCTTAAACAAAATGAGTTAGCTCAAAACTATCTAAATAAAAACCCCAATATGTTTATTGTTCAGTTTAGACACATATACAGATACATACACGTACACACTCACATACAAAGGCCTACATTCATGCTTACACAACACACAGGGTTACACATTTAATCATTCATTCAGTCAGCCACTCTCTTCTTTCATTCACGTCTAATATCACTCAAAGTGAACAGACGTT
>CM065717.1:53435877-53440877 GCA_033310375.1 Conus canariensis
TGTCGAAGCACTCCTGTTTTGAATATCTGGGGACCTATTTTTTCTTCTGCGGAGCCGTATCCAGCTAGCCAAGTGTTCTCAGGGTCGTTTTCTGGGGGCAGACTCAGGAGCTCCTTTGCCAGACTGGTTGGCTAGGATTTCTGTGACCTCAGAGAATGCGAGTCTGTTTACATCCAGCTTCCTATCAGCGTGAACCCTCTGGAGTTAGCTTGTAATGGGAAAGGTCAGCCCTGGCGATAGAAACGCACTTTCTTTTCTTTCGTCTTCTTCTTCTCCTGCGTACGCAGGCTGATACTCCTGCGGACACTCCCTGTATAGACAGGCAAGGGTTAAACCCATCTGCCCAATAAAGGGAGTGCAGTTTTGTGTGTATAGCCGTTTTGTTTTGTTTTGTTTTGTTTTGTTTTTATCCCGCCATTAAGGCAGCCATACTCCAACTTCGCGGAAGGTGCATGCTATGTGTAACGTGTCATCCATACCAACAGCCAAACTGGCCTTCTCTTCCGAAAGTTGGTGATGGGATTTTACGTGTGTGCAAGATGTTAGAATGTGCGTTCACACACGGAATCTCGGTTTATAGTCTCATTCGAAGGACTGTATGGGAAATGGAGTCAGAACCAATATCAACTCCGAGGGAAAAATCCCCTTGTACCGAAACGGCCCGGCGGAGATTCGAACCCGCATCCCCAAGATTACGAGTCCGGCGCTCTACCACTGAGCTGTTCCGGCCCCTTCTTTCGTCAATAATCGAGATCTGTAATCGCAAGAATCATCCGTCACGCGCCACAACCTGTGAGCTGCATGTACATGCAAATTAAACATACTGAACAACTGAAATCCAACCACTCAGTGAATGTGAGTGGTCCTTACATTGTTTCGTGTAGTATACACTTGTAATTGTTGTTGTGTGTGTGTGTGGGGGGGGGGGGGGGGGGGGGCGTGAAGGGGGGAGCAGAGTGGCTAGTGTGTTGATAAAGCAATCGCTCAGGAAGCGGGAAGACTCCGGGTTTGTAGTGAAGTCCCGCGGTCCCCTCCACCCCTACCTCACTCCCTCTCACCCCAACGCCCTCCTCCCCACCCCCCACCCCCCCCCCCCACCCCAACCCGTCTTTCCCTCTCTGCTTGGCCTGCCGTAGCTGTTTGACTCAGAATGCCAGACTTTCATTATGAAAAACAAACAAACAAACAAAGCGACCTTCTGCATGCAGAATCCACTGAGCTCATTTCAAGCAACCTAGCACCAGCAGACCCTGATAACATCAGTAGAAAATCGACAAAGTAAATCACATTAGGGGGGGAGGAGGGGGGGGGGGGGGGGGGAGGGGGTAGAAAGTGGCGTCATGCATGGATGACGGCATTGTTCTACTTTCCATACATGGAAATCTGTTAGATTTGGGAAAAAAAAAATGTATACTACTGTAGAACTTATCACAGCACTATACATTACAACCATTCAGTTACATGCAATGCGGTAAGTTGCAATACCATCTGACAGGCCAGTCAACGAAAACAGTGAATTATTATTACCGCGAGGTAAGGTAATGTTGCTTATAGCCCAGCCGACTGCTAAGGGCCATATCAGGGCTGTCGCCGCGTTGAAATATTCCCGCGACTGATCAAATCACGGATTGCTTATGATGAATAAGATTTACTTTATCAAACAGCAAGCTCCCGTGCGACTGAGTACTGAAATCCATACATTATGGAATCGTACGGAAACACATGGATTTCCCGTGCGTGTACTGTGTCATTTTTTTTTTAAATGGCGGAGGAGCATGTAAATTACGTGTATCAGAGACCTGTGAATTTTGGTGCGAATCGAGCAGTATTCAAAGCGTTCTGGAGATTAAAATATTGGCCAAATCTCAGAAAAGGGATGGAGGGGGTGGGGGTGAGGGTGAGGGGGGGGGGCAGCTCTTTATAACTGATCAAGATTGAACTCTTTGTTCTGTGGCAGACAATAGAATATTCTGTAAAGGTCCAAATGTTCACAAGAAAACAACATGGTGGACGCACTCTTTTCGCCCTAGCCAGCTAAATCTGAAGCCACTACATACATATATATTTTTTAAACCGCCATTGCTGTTCTCCATTCAAATGGAAGTCGACACAACCCACCTTTTCAGGTAAGCCTTTAGAAAGCTTGCCTGGGCGTTTCTTGTTCTGTGTGTGTGTGTGTGTGTGTGTGTGTGTGTGTGTGTGTGTGTGTGTGTGTGTGTGTGTGTGCACGCTTATGCTAGTGTGTGTGTGTGTGAGTAAGAGCTTATTTTGTGCGGATGTTTGTAAGTGCGCGCGCGCGCGCGCGCGTGTGTATGTGTGTGTGTGTGTGAAAACTTGAGAGATAGAGTGCTTGTGTGTGCGCGCACACATATCCGTGTGCGCGTGTATGTGGGACGTGTATGTGTGTGTGCGCATGTACGTATGTATACGTGTGTGTGCGCGCACGCATGTTTGTGTGTTAAATGCAAGAGTGATTTGTACGAGTAGTCCGTTCTTTTCAATAAGCATATGTATGAAAGTTTAAAGTGTGTGTGCGCTCTCGCGTGCGCGTGTATGTGTATGTGTGGCGCGCTTGCTTTTAAAGTAAATGTAATCCGTCTTGTAGCCTGTCTAGTGTAACCCGTCTATTGTCATATTTACATTTCGTGTGTCTTGAAGATCTAAAGCGCTTTGAGCTTCAGCAAGCGTGATTTCAGTGTCTATGGTTATGATCATAATTAATCACATTCTTCTCCTTCTTCTTCTTCTTTTTCTGTTGCCGACTTGGCGTGTGTGCGTGAATCGGGTCAGATAACGCATCGGCCATGGCCGTGTCCTGAATCCAGGCCGTTGCAGACAACACAAATTGAACAGTGCGTTCCACGACGCGCCCGCCAACCAAAGCTGTCGCGCTAGGGTGTTGTGTGTGTGTGTGTGTGTGTGTGGTGAAAGGATCTGAGCGTGTGCATGTTCGTCCCCCCCCCCCCACTCCACCCCCACCCCCACCCCCCCCCCCACCCCTCAGCCACACAAGGTGTCGTGTGTGAGATCTATGTAATGTCATTTTACAGGCGCACACCAGACGTGGTCGCTTCGGATTCTGTTATTAGCTGACCAGGTAAGTCGCACGTTTGTTAGAGCTAACCTCGAGTGAATTAGGAGAAAGAAGAAGAAGAAGAAGAAGAAGGAGACAGAGAGAGAGAGAGAGAGAGAGAGAGAGAGAGAGGAGAGAGAGAGAGAGAGAGAGAGAGAGAGGCTGATTCTCATTGCCTGTAGAAAAGTTGGTTACACAGGAAACGGAGAAAAAAAATCCAGTTTTCCGCAGAGAAGTCCGTTTGTAGAATTTCATATCCATCCAGTAGTTTCTAAGCATGCTTTTGTTTCTGTGCCTGTTTATTTATTAACATGATCGCGAACAAATTATGCTTTATATAATCGAGGATAAACCTGTGAATCTTGCTTGAGTCTGCTGTCGCTTCTTTTCCTTCGGGAATGAGGGGAGCAGTGACAAACAACAACAACAACAACAACAACAGCAACAGTAACAACGACGACGACAACAACAACAACAACAACAGCAACGACGACAACAACGACAACAACAACAGCAACGACGACAACAACGACAACAGCAGCATCAACAACAGCAACGATGACAAAGACAACAAGAACGACGACAACGATAACAACAACCAACAATGCAAAGGAACAAAAACAAAAACAAAAAAAAAACAAAAAAGAAAAGTCGCAAAATGTCACTGTTGTATGCCGGCTTCTCTCCCTTGCCACATAATCTCTCTGCACCCCACAAGCTGTCGTCATGCGCAGACGGGCGAGGAAAAAGTGGACCACAGAACGCAAACCAAAGCGAAGCCAGCGAGGCATTCAGTGGAGAGTATGAATTACTGTGCGCGCGGATCGATAGACCTTATTATAGGACGTGACTGGCTTTCTCTCTGCCCATATTCCAGCCCTTAAAACAGAATTAATGTCGTTCGTAGCGGAGACTCAGTAGATTTTTTTTTTTTATCAGAAAACAACTGGTCGTTCGAACTTATTTTTTATGTTTTTTTTTTGTTTTGTTTTTTTTATTCTAGGCATATTGGTCTCTTACATTCATTATTAATGTACATGATGAGTGTCGCGGTGCAAAATGTAGCCCCAGTGTAAAATGGTACCCGGTGACATATAGTCTACACTACGACATTGCCGTATGTCATGTCATTCACAGTGCTTGCTTGACATTTTTGTACCGGTAGGTCGTTTATCTATGTACCGTTGTGGAACGTAGTTGTCGCCATTTGTTAATGTAGGGTTTGGGGGTTCGGATCTGTTAATGTAGGGTTTGGGGTTCGGATCTGAATTTTTTTTTTTTTTTCGTTCTTGTTTTTGTTTGTGTTTTTCTCTGTGTGTGTTGCTTCGTATTCTTTTTTTTCTTTTTTGTTTTGGTGGCAGAGGAGTACAATGAGATATAGGGATATAATGGTGATCACAACATCTCTACCTTTATTGCCACTACCGATGCTAGTTTCCATGACAATGGTGATGTGTTTTCATGGCGGTGGTGGTGGTATATGGTGTTTAAAAAAAAAAAAAAAAAAAGCCTGGTCTTCGGCATGCCTGAGTGCGCTCAGTTGAAGGAAGACGATTTCTTCGACTGGCGACAGAGCGCCGGAACAGCTCAGTGGTAGAGCGCCGGACTCGTAATCTTGGGCTTCTCGGTTCGAATCACCGCCGGGCCGTTTCGGTACAAGGGGATTTTTCCCTCGGAATTAACATTGATTCTGACTCCCATTCCCCATACAGTCCTTCGAATGAGACTATAAACCGAGGTTCCGTGTGTGAGCGTACGCGTAACATCTTGCACACACGTAAAATCCCATCACCAACTTTCGGAAGAGAAGGCCAGTTTGGCTGTTGGTATGGATGACACGTTACACATAGCATACACCTTCCCGAAGTTGGAGTATGGCTGCCTTAATGGCGGGATAAAAAAAAAAACGGTCATACACATAAAACTC
>CM065717.1:53450877-53455877 GCA_033310375.1 Conus canariensis
AGCTCTCTTTGCTCCAGGTCAGGGAAGAGACCGATGTGCCAAGGAAGACGTTTAGTTGTCAGCTGTCTTGGCTTCGAGTCACAGGAGAGATGGGTGTGTCCCAGGAAGACACTAGGTGGCAGCCGTCTTGCTTGCAGATCAAAGAAGAGAGGGGTGTCCCAGAAGGACACTAGGCGGGTACTATCTTGGTTCCAGAACACAGAAGAGGGGGGTGTCCCAGAAGGACGGTAGGCGGGTACTATCTTGCTTCCAGATCAAAGAAGAGAGGGTGTTCCAGGAAGAAGACACTAGGTGGGTATTATCTTGGTTCCAGAACACAGAAGAGAGGAGAGAGGGGTGTCCCAAGAAGACACTAGGTGGGTATTATCTTGGTTCCAGAACACAGAAGAGAGGAGAGAGGGGTGTCCCAAGAAGACACTAGATGGGTATTATCTTGGCTGTTCTAGAGCACCCTGAGAGGAAACGATCTTGGTTGCAGTTCAGAAAGCACATTGATGTCCCAGGAAGAGTTTAGCTGGAATCTTATCTCGGCTGCAGGATACAGAGAAGATGCACGTCCCAAGAGTTTTCTTGTAAGGAACCACTGTGGGTGCAGGTCGGAGAGCAGATGGATTTCAAGGAAGGAGCGTCGACGAAGGCGACGACGACGGCCTCAGTTCCATTTCGAATGTTCCCTAGAGAACGCACAACGCTTACGAGAAAGCGACAGAAAGCGTCTTGACTTTTGTGTAAAGAAAGATGAATCGAAATGATTTATACTCTCTATTTTTTTTACCCATACAGTGCCGAGCGAAATGTTCTGTCCACGTTACTGTCCTCTGCTGTAACTGAACTTCAAGAGGATGGCGGAAGACTGTTCGAGCTACGCTCGCGGAATGCAAAACTGGATTGGTAATGACCCGTAGTTTCCACGTTGGTCAACGTACGTGGACAAGGGCGCTAGAGGTCGGCGCGGAGTCGTCTGGCCGGGAAATGACAGTGGATTGATAAATCATCTCAGACCCTGGCTGTCACTGGTGGGGGAGTGGGGGGTGGGGTGGGGTTAGAGCACTCAGACCAGACCTTCAGGGGACTGTCCAGTCTTTGGCGGCGGACTGACCTGTGGATTTATAGCCATGGTACCTGTCCAGCTGTGATCTCACACACACAGAGGCGAGGGACGACGAGCGAGGACGGGACTGTGTCGGGACATCAACGACGTGGCTGCTGTGTGGGCCGGAAGGTGTGGAGCTGACCTCAACATGCTGACCTGTTCTAATGTCACTGCCCCTCAGCCCGGTGGGTCGGGGGATGCTGCGTCTGCCGCCTCGTCCCCGCTGTCACCTTTCTCTTTCTGGCAAGGTGAGTGGGTACTGCTGGACAGCGGAAATTCTCCAGTATGTATATATAATTATACATAAATGTATGTTATGTTTCTACTGTGTCTGCACGCATATTTGTTTGGATTGAGAATTTGAAAGACGCGCGCGCGCGCGCGCGTGTGTGTGTGTGTGTGTGTGTGTGTGTGTGTGTGTGTGTGTGTGTGTGTGTGTGGTGTGAGTGTGTTGTGTATGCGCGCGCGCGCATTAAACGTGTGTGTAGCTTTGCTGCGGCACAACAAACTGTAGAAAACATGCATATTTTGGAGTAACGTTTTGCGGTGTCATGTGCTTTGTTTGTCAATGTCATTGGCGGTAACTAACACCCTCTCTTTCTAAATTTTGCTTCGTTCTCCGCCGTCAGTCACTCCATTTTGAAAGGTTTTTACTGTATCAAAAATCTGTGGAAAATAAACATGCTTGGAGTTACCTCTTGTAGTGTTACTCTGTCACAAATCTGTAAGAAAATAAGCATGTTTGGAGTGACGTTTTGTGGTTTTACTCCGATCACAAATCTGTAAGAAAATAAGCATGCTTGGAGTTAGGTTTTGTAGTTTTACTCTGTCCCAAATCTGTAGAAAATAAGCATGTTCGGAGTTACGTATTGTGGTGTTAGTGTGTCAAAAATCTGCAGAAAATAAGCATGCTTGGAGCGACGTTTTGTGGTTTTACTATGTCGCAAATCTGTAAGAAAATAAGCATGTTTGGAGTGACGTTTTGTGGTTTTACTCGATCACAAATCTGTAAGAAAATAAACATGTTTAGAGTGACGTTGTGTAGTTCTACTATGTCACAATCTGTCGGATATAGTATATATTATTATGTTCGGAGTTACGTTTTGCAAAGCTCTGAGAACTGTTTATTAGGGATTAGGCGCTGTATAGGAGTGTATTGTTGTTACTGTGCGTTGACATGTTCTGAAATGAAGATATGAAGGATATGTAGTGCGGCGAGTGGAGAGAAATAGCAGGGTGCCACCACGCTAGGTTTAAGTGGGAAAGAGTGCTGACTTCACTGTCAAATGTTGTGGGTTCGGATCCCGATCGGCGGCTAACGTAAAAAAAAGGTCTTATCGCTGCACATCATGATATGTTGTCGTTCTGGTGGAAGTAGTGTGGTGTTCGTTAAGACGACTGTTCTCGTCTGCCGGATCACCTAAGATGGGTGAAGATGTTAAGCGGGAGGGAGGGGGGGGGGGTTGTAACGAGTAAAAATCAACCCTGTCATATACTGACCGAGAGGGCTAATGGAAGCCCGTGTGTGTGTGTGTGTGTGTGTGTGTGTGTGTGCGCGCGCGCGCGCGCGCGAGTGCGTGGGTGCGCGCGCGTGCGTGCGTGTGTATGTGTGTGTGTGTGTGTGCGCGCGCATGCTGTTGTATGTGTGTGTGTGTGTGTGTGTGTGTCGCGCGCTCTTGTGTGTGTGTGTGTATGCGTACGCGCGCGCGCGCGCGCGCGTTTATGCACGTGTGCGTGAGGGAGAGATAGAGGGAGAAAGAGGGGGACGAAGAGAGGGAGAGAGATGAGGGGGGGGGTAGGGAGACAGACAGATAGAAACAGAGACAGAGAGAGAGAGAGAGAGAGAGAGAGAGAGAGAGAGAGAGAGAGAGAGAGAGAGAGAGAATAACGCACGCTCCGATCCGCATTTCCGACGCTGCACAGTCAGATAAAGACCGTCCTCCCGATACGAATGACGCCATCGCGTGAGTCCTATGACGCAGTTGGCCAGGACCTCTTGCCAGATCGGCCACGAGATAAGCCGACCCCGGAGGAAACGACCACAGCCCGGCTCCCGGCTCTCGGGAGTCGCCACAGGTGACTTAAATCAGACTGACCACAGGGACGGGCCAGTCAGTCCGAAGACAAGTCCGTCCGCGGACACGCTTGTTTGTGCGACAAAGGTCATCCTCTGCGATCTTCTTGGCACGCAGTAGGCTCCCTCCCAGACGGTCCTGCTTTCTTACGGACGAGCCTGGTTGAGGTTGTAGAAGATTCTGCTTTCCTTCAGTGCAGTCCGTTTTCATTCTGCCAGGCCGCCGTTCGCTTCCATCCTGCTTTCCTTCGGACGGTCCCACGGTCTGCAGACAATCCAGTTTTCGTCTGCGCGATCCCAGGGTGATCTGCGGGCAATCCAGCTTTCCTCCAGACAATCCAGCTTTCCTTCAGACAATCCAGGCAATCCAGCTTTCCTTCAGACAATCCAGCTCCCCTCACTTTTCTTCCAGACAGTCCAGCTTTCTTCTTGACAATCCAGCTTTCCTTCAGACAATCCAGGCAATCCAGCTTTCCTTCACACAATCCAGCTTTCCTTCAGACAATCCAGCTCCCCTCACTTTTCTTCCAGACAGTCCAGCTTTCTTCTTGACAATCCAGCTTTCCTTCAGACAATCCAGGCAATCCAGCTTTCCTTCACACAATCCAGCTTTCCTTCAGACAATCCAGCTCCCCTCACTTTTCTTCCAGACAGTCCAGCTTTCTTCTTGACAATCCAGCTTTCCTCCAGACAATCCAGCTTTCCTTCAGACAATCCAGGCAATCCAGCTTTCCTTCAGACAATCCAGCTTTCCTTCAGACAATCCAGCTTTCCACCAGACAATCCAGCTCCCCTCACTTTTCTTCCAGACGACCCAGCTTTCTTCTTGACAATCCAGCTTTCTTCTTAAAAATCCAGCTTTTCTCGGGACAATCCGGCTGTCTCCAGACAATCCATTTTTTTCCCCAGTCAATCCAGTTTGCTATAGACAATCCAGCTTTTCGTTAGGCAAATTAGCTTTCCTCCAGACAATCCAGCTTTCCCTCAGTTTTCCTCCAGACAATCCATTTTCTCCAGACAATCCAGTTTGCTATAGACAATCCAGCTTTTCTTTAGGCAAATTAGCTTTCCTCCAGACAATCCAGTTTTCCTCCAGACAATCCGAATTTTCTTTAGGCAACCCAACCCTTCTCCAGACTATCCAGCTTTCCTCCAGACAGCCCAGCTTTCTTCCAGCTTTCCTCCAGACAGCCCAGCTTTCTTCCAGCTTTCCTCCAGACAGCACATGTTTCTTTCAGATCATCTTTCTCCAGACAGTACAGCTTTCTTCCAGCTTTCCTCCAGACAGCCCAGCTTTCTTCCAGCTTTCCTCCAGACAGCCCAGCTTTCTTCCAGCTTTCCTCCAGACAGCACATGTTTCTTTCAGATCATCTTTCTCCAGACAGTACAGCTTTCTTCCAGCTTTCCTCCAGACAGCCCAGCTTTCTTCCAGCTTTCCTCCAGACAGCCCAGCTTTCTTCCAGCTTTCTCCAGGCAGCACATGTTTCTTTCAGATCATCTTTCTCCAGACAGTACAGCTTTCTTCCAGCTTTCCTCCAGACAGCCCAGCTTTCTTCCAGCTTTCCTCCAGACAGCCCAGCTTTCTTCCAGCTTTCTCCAGACAGCACATGTTTCTTTCAGATCATCTTTCTCCAGACAGTACAGCTTTCTTCCAGCTTTCTCCAGACTGTACAGCTTTCTTCCAGATCATCTTTCTCGAGACAGTACAGCTTTCTCCCAGATCATCTTAATCCAGACAGTACAGCTTTCTTCCAGATCATCTTTCTCCAGACTGTACAGCTTTCTTCCAGATCATCTTTCTCGAGACAGTACAGCTTTCTCCCAGATCATCTT
>CM065717.1:53460877-53463377 GCA_033310375.1 Conus canariensis
CTGTGAAGTTTTATTCGTAAGTTCATTTATTGCTTGCCATATGGACTTCGAATTTTGTTTGTTGGCTACAAGTTCACGAAAAAAATTCATTTTTGCTGTCCGTTTGAGTGAATTGACTTTATTACGTTGCCTTTTAAATCCATCCGACTTCCCTTCTGCTTCAAGCAGATCGTCGCGTAAGAAACAAGCAGCTTGTATTTCATCAGTCATCCACTTTGGTTGTGCACTATGTTTAACTCGACGCGTTTTGAATGGCGCATGCTTGTCATAAACAGAATTAAACGTGTGTAGCCAATACTCAAGCGCTTTCTCTGGATCAGTGTAATTATAAACATTTATAAAGGGGGAATTCATGAGGTCAGTGAGAAAGGTATCTTCGTGGAAGTGTCCGAAAGATCTGTAAGTGATGTGTTTGTGGCCAGTTTTAGGAATTTTGATTCCACTTCTTTTCCACGTAATGCATACTGGAAAGTGGTCGCTGCATCCATTCAAAGGCACACATTTCTCAATGACGTTTTGTGGTTCAGAAAGATAGATGTGGTCAATTAATGTTTTGCTAGTGAGTGTTACTCTGGTTGGCATGTCTATAATTTGGGATAAGTTGTATGAGGTGGTCCTATCTGACCACGATGTTTGGCCCTTCAATAGATCAATGTTGAAATCACCTAAAAGCATTAATTCTGTGGCATCAAGCGATGCTGCATCCATCATGGCCGTAAACTTGTCCATCCAACCAGCATTTTCCGCTGGGTTTCGATATACAAATCCTATTTTGATGGGTTTTGTTCTCTTCAACTTGATTACTAACCAAACTGCTTCAATTCCAAAACTTTCAAGATCATACAAACGTTGGGCATTTAATGTTTCATGAACGTAAAGTAATATGCCTGTAGATTTGGATTCGGTGGGATCTCTGCGTACAATATTGTAGCCAGAGATTAAGACAGTGGCATTAGGGACAATATCTGAAAGTCTTGATTCAGTGAAGCCAAATATATGAAAGGGTTTGTCTTGATTATACAGTATAGTGGGTACCTCCTGTAACTTGTTTTGTATATGGTTTATATTAAGATGTCCAATACGTAGTCCGTCTTCCTGTGGCCACTTTGAAGATGATTGCACCATTTGTGCAACTAAAACAAATATAGCAAGGATACACTTGAATACAAACTCAATGTGTCCGTATGGTATACACACACAACAACTATCTCCAATTCAAAAGGATAATGAAAATGAGAAACAAGCAAGTCAAAACTACAAATAAGTGTGATACAACACACTTACACACCAAATCCAACAATGCTCAATGAAAAAGGATAATGAATATGAAAAAGCACAAAAGTTAAATTCACAAAGTTACGTAACACGCTTGTGGCAAGTGTCACCGAAGCTTTATCTACACCACAGGAGGTTTCTGAGCGTGCTCACACACCATTCAGGTACAATAAAACTGATATAAAAGTCTTGCTTTCTTCAGAAATGCTAATAATGTAGTTCGCAACCACTTTTTCTTCTCAGCTTATCAGATGGTCGGCAGATTCGGAATTACACAGTCCACATTGGCAGATGCATATAGTTCAAACTCTGCACTTTCCACACTAGTGTATATATACATATAGCACACACGCACACGCACACGCACACGCATACACACACACACACACACACACACACACACACACACACACACACACACACACACTGATTCAAGTCTACAACTGGCCATAGTTTGGTGGCATTGGCATGAAGTGTGGCCACTGCCAAAAAGCAGGTGGGAAGCTACGAGGAAAAGAAGGGAAGAACATAGAAGGATACATTGGCGGTGGCATCATGGGTGGTGGCTGTGGAGGCGAAGTGTAGGTCTCTCTACTACCATACGAATTAGTTCCCCGCGTGGTAGTGGGCTTACTGTCCGGTCGTCGGAGTGGGTGGGTGGGGTTTAGAGTGGTGGTAGGGAGGGGAGGAAAGACTTCCGAGTAGTGTGGGTCGGCCGGAGAATGGGGAAGAGTAGGAGGGTTCTCGGGTTGAGAGGACTGTGATGTGTGATTGTTTGTTGGTAACATGCGTGGAGTAGGTGAATGGACGGGAGGAGGAACGGAGCGGTGATGCAAGAAGGGGGAAGTGGAGAGACGTCCAGTGGGGCGAGGCCTGTGGTCACTGCCCCTCTTTGTGCCCATGCTGTCTGCCTGTTTCCTAGCAAACAGATTTTCAGCAAGGCGTGCTGTCCCTTTCCTCGTTGGCAGAATGGCATTTTGGTACAATGCCATTCTGGGTGCACCACTGCTGGTGGTGAAGACAGCAGTGTGGTCCCTGTAGTGCACACCCATGCCGTCACACACCTGCTGCAGGTTCCTGTTGCTGTTGAGAATGACTGGATTGAAGGGGTGTCGTCCTCTGGCAGGCATGATAGCAGAAGCTAGCAGTGACGCTTTGGGAAAGACCCTCCGGCACTGGGAAAGAAGGTCTTTCCACTTGTCACTGCTGATGAGAGAGAAAAGCA